>JAKOGI010000499.1:97803-561053 GCA_029747015.1 Carnegiea gigantea
CTAAATTGCATGTGTAATCTATCGATCAAATACGGTTTCTATTAGGTTCATGAAATACTGTGTTAGACTTGTGAAGATTCTGCCTAAAATGAATTTGGGGTTTTGAGACTTCTTCTTTTGGGTTTTAGCTTTAATAGCAGATTTCCCTCATTTTTCTTCCATTCTCGTTCCTTTGACCACAAATCAGTGCGTCTTTCGTAATTCCCATTATACTTTGGGTTGTGTAGCTGCTCCGCAGCATGTGTTGTTGCTGTCATGGCTTCCTAAAATTGTCAATAGTCGGGACCAAGTCTATGCAATTCACCAATCACAAGTGAGACATTTTACCAAACACCTGGCGTGCAATGCACTTTCAGTCACCAGATGAAACACTTCACAGGAATGGGAGGGGGAATCATACACGAAGCAACACACACGAATTGAAGGGGAACAAACACACGAAGCAACACAGAGGGAGGGGGAATCGTACGAACACACAAACCAACCCCAGAATCATGAAATCAGCAACTGAATTCGGAAGATGCTACACGAATTGGAGGAGAACAAACACAATGCGGCGTATATCAGCTAAGGGGACAGAGATGGGAGCCATACCTTCGTCGATTGCCGGTGCGTCGAAGCAGCGAAGGCCACAGAGCAGGTTGACGGCGGAACGAAGTGAGTGACTGGAGGGAGGGAGATGGCGGACAGCAGAGAGGACGAAGATATAGCGGGAAGGTGGAGAAATGGTAGAGAGCGCGACTCAGAAATGGAGATTTGATCTGAATTTCTAACGAAGCTAGAGACCGAAAATCCCAAACGGTCTCTAAATCAGAGTCCGAAGCTAGTTTTGTCTCAACTGGAGACCGAAGTTGGATTTTGGTCTCCAAAACAGTGATGAACAGAACACTGTTTTGGAGACCGAAACGTACATTGGTCTCTAATGGAGACCCTCTTTTCCACTTGGTCTCTAAAGCTAAGGCCGAATAATACAAAAAAGTTTACCTGGTTGGAGACCGAATATGTTATTGCTCTCAAATGGAGACCAAATATAAATTTCGGTCTCTGAAATTATTGCATTTGGAAACCGAACGATTTGGTCTCCAAATTTATTTTGAGACCAATAAAGGGATATCGGTCTCTGAAATGCCCAGATCCTTCTGGAATGCTGAACCATTTTAGAGACCGAAATCCCTTGGTCTCTAATTGAAACCGGGTTTAGATTTCGGTCTCGAAATCTGAGACCGGTAACAATTTGGTCTCCAAAGATTTCAAATTTGAGACCGATAATTGTGTTGGTCTCCAAAATCGGAGACCGAAACTTATTTTGGTCTCAAGTGGAGACCGCATGGAAATTTTCGGTCTCTAAATTGAAAGTATTTTGATACCACATATTTCGGTATCTGATTTCGGTCTCAAAACTAAATCGGAGACCGATTTTGATTTCGGTCTCCAAATTCCGGTCTCAATTAAACCGGAATCTTGTAGTGATTGTGCTTTGCCTTCAATACCTGAGTCCATTGTTTCTTTCTCTCTGCCACCGGTCAAGTTTAATGCCCCCATTCTCCCTTTTACATGAGTCAAATTGGTCAGGGATTATTTTTTGATGACTGAGTCTGCTGTTGTGTTTTGCACTGAGAGAACGATAAAGGGGATACTATGGCATCAAGGACTCACTGACAAGCCAACCTCCATAGTAGAAGTTGAACTTACAAAAGCCTTTTCGATTAAATTCGATATGAACACAACAAGTTAGGGAAGATCGGTTGTTATATAGTCCACCTGGTTGTACAAATGCAATTGTACAACCGGGCCCACAAAAAAAACCGTCAGATTTTGATTCACTAAAAATACCTTATAGCTCACTAAAATATATTGCTGTGTATCCAGTTTCGCTCACTAAAAAATAATGTGAAGCTCACTAAAATATTTTAGTGAGCTGAGATACAGTTTTGGTGAGCTAATATATTTTAGGGAGCTGAGTCACAGTTTTGGTGAGCTAATACGTACTTTTAGTGAGCAGACATATGGAAACTAATGTATCTTATGTACCAAAGTTTCACTTAGTAAAAATACTGTTTAGCTTATTAAATGTGCTATTGTACTAAAAAAATGCTATTGTGAATCTGAAACTCACTAAACTGTATTATAGTTGTCTATATTTTTTTAGTGAGCTATGATATTTATTTACTAAGTTGTTATACCATACAACCAGTGTACAATCGAAGTTCAAGTCACTAAAAATATATAGCTCACTACAATACTTAGTGAGTTGAGACACAGTTTTAGTGAGCTAATACATACTTTTAGTGAGCGGATAGATCAAACCAGTGCATCTTATGCACCCTTAGTAAAAGTACTATATAACTTATTAAAATGTGCTATTGTACTAAAAATATGTTATTGTTCATATGAAACTCACTAAACTATATTCTACTTGTCTATATTTTTTTAGTGAGTTATGGCATATATTTGGTAAGCTATGGCATATATTTAGTGAGTTTGACTATATTTAATTAATTCACTACATTTCTATTATACTCACAAAATATAATACAAACACTCTTATGTCATAGTAAAAAATAATTGAGCTATAATATAACTCAAGGACTTCACAATATTATTTACTGGCTATCTATACTATTCTTTTTAGTGAGGTATGTCATTTATTTAGTGAGCCATGATAGTTATTTGGTGAGCTATAAAATGTAGTGCAAGGCAATAGATTTTTTTATAGTGAGCTATACTGATAGTTAGTTATTGTTTTCCCGGTTAGGTACAAGATTAATTATAGTGATTATATTTGATGAGTAGAGAACTGATTTATGATTATTGAATACAAGCTCAATACAAGTGAGCTAAATGTATTTCTTTAGTGAGCCAACGACTATATTTAGTGAGCATATAACTCATATTAGTGAGCTGTTACTTCTCATATGTACATAGCAATAATGAAAATATCATCTGGAAAAACAACCATAACATTTGTGGTGAGCTATAATGCAATATCAGTGAGCACACAGGTCAATCTTAATGAGCCAAACGTTTCTTTTAACCAGCAAAAAACTGCTCTATAGCACAGGACAACATATTTTTTATAGTAAGCTAAATGTAAACCTCTAGTAAGCCAACGACTATATTTAATGAGCACGTAACTCATAATGGTGAGCTATTGTTTCTAGTATGTCACAAACTAAAATTTATATGGAACGAATGCAATCCAGCTCGAAAATCTCGAAATTAGCTCATCGAAATGCAAAACTAATGAACACAACTTTCAATCCCGAAAACAAAAATAAAGATCGAAAAAACGCTATCAAACTTGACAAACAATTCCGTTTGATGAAGATTCAACATCAATAGCAACGTTAAGATCAAATCCAGCCATTCAATAATTGCTGAACACTAAAGCAGTCGAAGCACTGAAGAGTAATTGAACAATAGAGAGAATGAAAACCGCGATTTCAAAAAATTGAGGAGCATAAAATTTTTTTTAAAAAAAATGGGTCAGGACTCAGCAGTTGGATGACTCAAAACTACTGTTGGTGGGCCCGGGTCAATTGTCCAACGGATTATACGTAATAATTTGCAAGGGAAGATATACTACCTTAATAAATGAGAGCAATGCTAAATCTATCATCCTGAAACTCAACAACGAGAACATACGTATGGAAACTCAACTCAACAAAGAGAACTTACCTTAAGTGTTTAGCTTCTAAATTTAAGTGTTTAATTTGAACTTTGCTCATAGTTTTGCTAAACTCCTAATATTATATGGAAACTCATCCCCCACCCTTCTTCACATCACATGTATTTTTCGACCCCAGTTACGGAAATGAAAAAAGTGTCATTTTACCCATTACTTTTCTTTGCATGCATGCATGTATTGTTGTATTTGGTTTGTCCATACGATTTGACATGCTTGGAAATCGGGGTAAAAGGGGTCAAAATTTGACTAGTTTTTTAATGAAGATTTGGGCCGATTTTGACGAAATATGACCGCTGTGGCGGGATTTGTGATGAAATTTATGGCCGTAAAAAAATCACCGGTCGAAATGGACTTTTCGACCGATCCATCAAAATTAGTGGCGGACTGATTTTGACAGTCTGACAACTGGTCAGAATTTGTGAGGAACATATTTTGACGGATTGCGGTGCCCGTCAAAATCCTCCCTTTTTCGTCAAAATATCCCTTAAAATTTCTGACGGATCAACATGCCCTCAAAATACTCTGTTAAAAATTTCAACCAGATCCGCATAACTGACACACTGTCAAAATTATTGCTTTTCGGTCAAAAGTTCTATCAAAATTTCTAACGGATCAACTTTATGTCAAAATAGTCCTTCGAAATTTGACTGTAGTTTTGTAGTACTAGTCTTACTGTGCTGTTTTTTCCCAGGATCGATTGACGCATTGAAAAAAATTAGAGTTGCAACATCCCGCTCAAAAGTCATGGTTATATATTAACAATGGAAAAAAGGAATTTAGGAGATCTCAGCCAAGTGGTTTGAGGTAGGTGCACGTAGGGAGGACACCAACCAAGATTTTTACTGCGTACCACACCAATTATAAAGGGGTTGATTTTGTGTTTTTGTTTATTTGGCACAATAGAAATTATCATCGATGGAGGCCAACATGAAAATTGAGGCTAAAACGGAATATTTGCATAATAAAAATCGCATGCATGATATCAATATTCAAGTTATATATTTCCCTTTCATTCCCAAAAATAAAATTGAGTATGTAATTTTTCATGGACCAACTGCCCAATTTACAGATTTCCTACACATTGAAGTGGATTTATATTATACACTATATGTCTAAACAATAAATGAGTCCAACAAAAGGCAATGGATTGCATTCCATTGTTTTTTGTCATCAAGTTTCTCAATTTGGATTATATTGAATATACACAAGCAACACGTGTGCATTATATAAAAATGTAAGAGGGTGTTATGGTGTATAAATCTTAAATCTTTACAGTAAAATATATTTCCCAATTAGTTAGCCAAACAAATAAAGTTGATACATGTCCAACAAAAGTGTTAAAATTGCCAAGAACAAACTTAATACGAAAAAAGGGTTAAAAAAATATATATATATCTTTATGATCTCCCTTACCCAATTTCCACCTCTCATGTCCCCTTTATATATGTCTATCTCCTGTCTTTCAACAACCCAAAAATGTACTACAGCTCCTTATAAAAGGGGATCAATAATAATAATAATAATAATAATAAGAATAAGAATTTAATTGATGATGCTTTCAAAGCTTACAACATAGTTATTTAAAAAGTTAGTGCGATCCTAGTGCAATTTGATGAAGAAAAGGAAAGGACTCATCTCAACCTGATCACAATCAAACTCTCATAAACAAAGTGTTGACCCCATCAACTATGTCATTTTCCCTCCAATCCTGCCTCCTCGACAATTAGATGTCTATTAGCACTTGCTTTGATATATGTTAACATATCCCTACTTACTTTAAAGGTGGTTCTTGAGACATGATGATATTATTGCTGGGGATTTTCATATGCAACTCCTTTCAACGTGGACCATCTACTAATTTTTTCATGTTCTAAAATAATTTATTTCAAGTTCTACTCCCCAGCCATCTCCTTTCCCCTAAGCAATGGTAGATTTACAAATAGTTTCGTCAGCCTTTGGCTTTGCTGTTAGTTTTGAGTCCTTTGATTGGCCTAAATGCATATTTTTGAGCAAAAATTTAATAAATAAACATAAATGCACGACACAATTTTTCGACGTACAAAAATGTAAATTGGCTTATTTTGAGTACGACCCTATTTAAGCGGATAGACTTCCTTAATTACGCCCCCTCTTGGGAACCAACTTTTGATTTTGATTTACTCTGTTTTTATTTGCTTTCTTTGTTTCATCTTGCATTAATAAGACTTTATATAATTTGGATTGACAATCATCATTTTTTTCGCATCGAATCGCCCATACCCAAAACTTAATTGCATTATACAGTGGATGCATAGGCACCTTCAAGGAAGGGACGACACATACATATTCTTCATATGCAGGTCAGAGAATGGGTTATTTTAGTTGATTTGAAATTTAGGTTGCACGCCCCTTTTTTTTCTGGTGAGTCAGCTACGTACCTCTTTCGTAGAGGATCAAAGTAATCGTAGTTCTTTCATTTGATTGATTTGATTTGTATTTTATTTTGGTTAAGTTAATAACCATAATTTAAATTGATTTTAGCTTTGAATTTGAATTAGATTCAGAGCTGCAAATTTGCAAATTTTGTCATTTGATTTTTTACTCTAATGGCTAAGTTATAAGAATAATTTTTTAGCCATTTCACAACAAATGTTTTTATTTTCTGACTCCTTTTAGGGTCGGTCCATTTATTTCGTTATATATTTTTTTGACCTCCGATTGCACCCACAATTCATTTGTAGGCTTCCTGCTTACTCTTGGTAACAAATCGACATAGTTCATAGCCCAAAAATTTTGTAGGCCTACATCATGGACGAGGAAGATTTGGTCAGCTTGGTTGTATATTTGGCTCGGGTCTAGTTCACCATTGTGGACTTAGGGTTTGAGAAACATTTAATTTTTTGAGGAGTTTGGCTTTTCATTTGTTTTGGATACGTATTTAAATAATATATAACTAAAGGTCACAAAGTTATAATTTGGTCTTTTATGAAAGATGAGGAATATAAATAAGGAAAATTTACCAATTGGTCTTCCTCAAATTAACATTTTTCAGTTTACAAACTCTCTTGCTTGGAGGTGTTATTTTTGTTTAAAAGTGGACCCCTTATATCCGTTGTCGTGTCAGCGCATGGGGGGGGGAGGGACGTTAATGTTCCAAAGCTGTCCCTCCCCCATTTCATTCATATCATTTGAAGAAGTTAAGGAGAGAGGCCGAAGGTGTGAGGAAACCGCACATTGGGGAGAGGTTGGAGACCACATTGAGGGAGTGGAAGCCATTCATCTGGACAGCAGAGAAGCAACGAATGTGCTGCAATTATCAAGTGCTGGTGGTCGAGTTGTCATACAAATCTCAAAGGTAGGGGTTTTACTTGTTTAATTATGTGTAATTTTGGTGGTTGTTGTTGTAATATGTGGTAAAGGATGTTCAATTTTAGTTTGAAGTGGTGAGTGGTGGCGGAGGGGAGGGATTGTGGTGTATGCTTGGCTTGGGTGACGAACGGAGCAGTTGGTTTGTAAAAGTGAGCAATTGGGAGAATGGGTTGTAGAAGGTGGACATTTTAGGGGAAAGCCATGCATTGGGTAGGTTGTTCGTAGTTTACACAGTAACAATATTCCCGAAATGCATAGTGGATAGCCTAGGTTGTAGATTGAGTCTTTGTGGGTGGTGGTGAGGTTAGGTAACGAAGGGGTGAAGTATAATGTGTGTAATCAGTTGGTTATTGTTAGTGTAGTGTTGTTGAACTAGAGTAGGCATGGTTTAAGATGTGAGGAGGGTTAAGAAGTTTGTGAATTGGTATGCCCTAATATCCTGGGAAATGCATTTGTGTAATTTAGGTTAAGCAGTATGGTAATTGGTTTACAGTATGTAAGATTGCTGAAAACTGCAATTGTATCTCCTAGGTGAGACAGTAGTATGGTGGATGTTAATTGTTCCTGATATGTGAGTATCCTATATTATGGGTTCGTATATGCTAGGGTTAAATGTGGGTATGTGACTTGTGTTTGCAAATGTATCCGAGAACTGACAAATACAAGTCCCATAGTGAACACTAGATAAACATGGGAATTGAGTTCCCTATATACTAGTACGCCGATAAATGTAATTGTATATCCCAGGGTATACCCTAAATACGTATGTGAAATGTGTTGGAATTAGTAGTATCCCACTGTGTAATCGTGGACATCCTAGGTTAAAGAGTAAATAATGTTGGTAATGTGAGTACGCCAGGAGCTACAATTGTGTATCCAATGGTGAACCCTAAAAACGTATGTGAATTGTGTTCCCAATATGTTAATGAAAGTTATATCCCCCATGGAGGATACTCAATGGATGAGCTGAATTTGCTAAGTACTAGTAACCCACAGTATGCAATTGTATATCACAGGGTAAACAGTAGGTATGTATAGAGCATGCATAATGTGAGTGTCCCAAAAGTAGTATCTATGTAACCCAGGTGAAGAAGTTGTTACGGTTGTTAGTTGTCTGAAAAATGTAGCCCCCTCCCAGGATAAGTAGGCATGTGAAATCAGTTTTCTATACATTAGTATCTCTGTAAATGCAAATGCATATCCTAGGTTCGAATAGTAGTAATGTGAATTGTGTTGCATAATGAGGGTCTCCCAGAAGTTACCATGCTATAACTCTGGATGTAGAAGATGGTGTAGGTTAACTGTTCCACAAATGGTTGTCTATGTGACTAACCCTGAATTTACAAGTGTAACCCAGGATAATTGTCTGGAAAATGTAGCCCCCTCCCAGGATAAGTAGGCATGAGAAATTAGTTTACTGTACATTAGTATCCCTGTAAATGCAAATGCATATCCCAGGTTAGAATAGTAGTAATGTGAATTATCTTGCATAATGAGGCTATCCCAGAAGTTACCATGTTGTAACCCTGGATGTAGAGGATGGTGTAGGTTTTCAAGTGTTTTACAAATAGTTGTTTATGTGGCTAACGTTGAATTTGCAAGTGTGTAACCCAGGATATATGTATTAATGGTGTGACTTGAAAATGGGTGTCACTTGGTCTGTGTCAAGCACATGTTGCTTGTATACAATGTGGGTGTGTATGGTTTCATGGTGAGGGTGGTGGAATGACTTATTGTGATGGTATCATGCTAGTTCATAATGAAGAGGAGTGACAAAAAATGACAAGGGGGGTAGGACCGTCACGTAGTGGAGGTGCTCAACTAGGTTCCGTGATGGATGAGGAGTGGGGAATGTCATCGGGGGGTGAGTATGCACCTTCGGAGATGGGGAGCAGTATGGAGGACACTGTATCCATGGTCGACGAGAGTTGTGAAGCTGTTAGAGGCTCCAGTAGCGAGGGTGATGATGCGGAAGAGGTACATGCTGATAGTGCTGAGGGTAGTGGGAAGGGGGAAAGTTGGAAAAGGAGGAGGGAACCCATAGTTGAGGGTAGGCGATGGAGGCAGAAGGCAGCTGGAGATGGGTTTATG
Source organism: Carnegiea gigantea (assembly GCA_029747015.1). Classification (NCBI taxonomy): domain Eukaryota; kingdom Viridiplantae; phylum Streptophyta; class Magnoliopsida; order Caryophyllales; family Cactaceae; genus Carnegiea; species Carnegiea gigantea. Next base: position 106,931 of record JAKOGI010000499.1, read on the forward strand.
TTTGATAAGGAGGGGAGGGGTTTGAGGGGCGTAGTTCCAGTTAGTATGAGGGGAAGGTGCATGCCGGAGAATATATGCAAATTCAACAAGATGCTGGAGCCATACCAGAAGGAAGCAATTTAAGGGATGATATTGAAGCTGATACTGGAGTATCGTCCTTTTTCCATGCAGCGAGAGTTGAGAGCGGCATTGGTGAACGCGTGGGTGCCGCGGAGGAAAGCTTTCAGGCTTGCTCAGAGGCTCGTACCCTTCTCGGTTTATGACGTTGCCTTGTTCATAGGTTTGCTGGTGACTGGCAAGATAGTGGAGTTTGGTAAGGATGATTTGTCTATAACTGAGCAAGTGAGGATGGTACGCCTACACATGGCACAGTATGTGACAGAGAAGAGTGACAACCTGAAGAGTGAGAAAGGGAGGAAGAGGCCAGTATTCAGGAACTACACAAAGGTGATGAAGAAGCTGTTAGATGCGAACAAAGAGACAGAGAAGCTAGGGATGTGGCTAAGTCTATATGCTTGGAGGGGGATGAGTGGGGTTATGTTCCCGAGAACCCCTTATGGAGCTGCATGGTCTGTACAGAAGTACATGGAGGACGTTTGCGGAATGGACGAATATGCGTGGGCTAAACTCATGTGACGCATCCTCGTTGAAGCTATAGAGGAGATGCAACGGAAGCTGGAAGGGCCTATTTCTGGGATAATCATATCATTATGTCAATACAAAGCCCCTAAGTAACCAGGGGAAAAAAAGGAAAAACCAAAACTAGAATACACAGGCATTGTCAATTAAACATGAGAGGTTGCTGCTCGTGTACAGGAACCTCCATGAGGCAAACGATTAGGTTTGTAACCCACATCTTTCTACAATGCCAGTACGCAGGGGAAGTGAAGCTGATAAAAGCCCGACTGCATTCACATGATTCTATCATTATACAGCAGCCCAACTGCAATCAAAACATGAACACCTGTACCACCACACGGCGTTGCAAAATAGTTAGTTACAATTGCTGCTTCTGTACCTTAACCGACAGAAGCCGACCAATTATGTTGGGAACCCACATTAGTGGGACAACTATCCTGGGATGTACGTATGGAAATGAAATATTACCTTCATGTTATGCCTCCGGTACATAGTTGCCTTCAAATAAATCCTTCATGGGTAAAACAACCGTGGTCTCATCTGTATTGAAATCAGCTCACGGATTTCTACACGTGTTTCTGTAGTGTCCAACCTCTCTACATTTTGAGCACTTCTGGACTTGGACACCTTATCTTTGAGATTCAATTCGCCTCTTTCGCGGTCTACCTTGCGGACATGGGTTCAATGGCGAAAGGATCCTTCGGCTATATCTGTCATCCAATGCTTTACCACCTACAACCAGACCCGTGGCGTTATCCATGGTTGCAGAATCATGCGTCTCCATTGGACATATGCTGTTCATGTATATCGTATTCTGACTGCCCGCCTTGTAACAATCGCTGACATAATCATACACCCACAACTTCTGCGTGTCAATGACTGCCATTGCATGTGCACATGGCAGGCCCTTCAATTGCCACCACTTATAGCTACATTTCCTTTCTGCTAGGTTCAACACTAGGCTACAATTGTTCGTGAGGAGCACACCATACTCTCCAAGGGCTGTTTTAAATAGCTTCATATCTGCTATGGAACCAATGTTGCCTAATGTCTTCCTCAGCTTCTTCTCAATTCTATCACCTGCATCATTCTTTCACTTTTCGAGCTCTATCTTTCGCTTATCAACTTTCAAATCGAGCTTTTGTGTATGCCCACTAACAAGTTACAAGATTAACATACGCCACAATGAACACATCCAGTTGCTCTAGCTCTCCACAGCATTGTTATTCAACCTACCCCACCTCTCCCTTGTGAATTTTGATTGCGCCCAATGTTCGGGCTCATTACGCTTCACCTAAGCTGCCAACTACGGCTTGTATTTCCTCAACTCCTCTACTACAACTCCATACTCAACCCCCGTTGGGGCGTATGTAATCTTGTTGAACACCTCCTTCAACAAGTCTTTCGATGCCGACTGTTAGATCCCTACCTTCCCTGCGTATGTAAGAAAGTTGTCCCGCACATGCTGTAAACAGTAGCTGTAATTCTCAATCCCAAACACCCTTGGCACCACAGAAGTGACCCCTAATTCCTATCACTCATGATCACAGGTTGCATTCCGCCCAGATATTTGCGTAGTACAGTCAAAAACCAGAACCACTTATCGACGTTCTCCGCCGACACAACTGGATATACAACATCGAACAAGTGGTCATTCACATCAAGTGCAATAGCTGATAGTATAGTCCCCTCATACGGCCCATTGAAATGAGCTCCATCTGCAAACAATATCTTCCTATACCCAAGGATGCAACCATTCAATGATGCACCATATGCAACAAACATACGCTTAAACCTGGATCTTTGTAGCTCATAGAACGCTCTTGAATCAGGGTTAGCTCTTCCAATAACTGCACACATCCAAGGCAATAGCTTATAATGGTCATCTGGTCTTCTATTTGCTAGCAACCGCACCTACTTAAGGGCCCTCCAACACTGCATATATGATACCTTCATTCCCATCTGTAGCTGCAAATCCTTCAATATCTCTAGGGGTGTGTAACTATCACTTAATTAAACCTTCCCTTCAATGAGAGTACCAAGGAGACTTGCTCGCATTCGCCTTCTACCCCACTTCCCCATTTGGCACTCAGCTCCCACACTATGCACGTGTCCCGGTTCAAACTCCTTCACATACATTCCATCTCTTTTTAGGTGGCCCCTCACACATATGTAAAAACCACACCCTTTTGCAGTGCACTTCATAGCAATTCGTTGTCGATAATTTCGTACATACTTATATTCAAATCAGTTTGCTATGGCATACTTCCAAATACTTATATTCACCTCACTCGCAGAAGCAAACACTTGCCCCTTTGCTTTGATTTTGTTCTTCCATATCAGTATCCTCTTTTGGTATGCCTCGGCTTGCACCCCCGATGTTGGCCACACTACACCATCCCTGTTCCATCGTCATCAGAGTCGGAGCTTGAACCACCAGATTCGTCCTCAGGTATATCAAACGATATGCAGCTCCTTATCACCTTCGTATATTGCTCTACGACAGCTGCCTCATCAACTTCCTGCCCTTCTCCTGTATTTCCTTACGCAGCGTCCCTGCAGATTAAAAAAAACCCACACATGATTAGCCATTATTTGTTACTACTGTAAATTACCACCCAAAGCCACATGCTTGTCCACCACAACCCTTCTTACCTCACAACCTGCTCCATTACCACTCTCCCATCCAACGCACGAGCGACGTCACCTGCAAAATCGACCGTTGCTCCACCCCTCCCACGGTCAGTGCAGCCACCCCCTCCATTGCTCTTCACATACTTCATTCTTATGTACCCGTCCCACACACGGACCTTCACTTCCTATGTAACACCCCGAGTGTGGCTTAAAAATGGATTGAAGTGACTACTTATATCACCAAAGGTGCACCTTTCTTTTCGGAAAACCCGCTCTTAAGAATTCCACAGTTAAGCGTGCTTGTTGGGGAGCAATCTTGGGATGGGTGACCTCCTGGAAAGTTTCCCAGACAGCGTGTGAGCGAGGACGAAGCACGCCGGAAAGACTTGTGATGATTTGTGGGGCCAGTCGTCGATCCTTGAAGCCGTTAATGGTAAGACCTGCGACCGAGAGGGTTCGGAGCATTACAGATGGTATCAGAGCCTGCGCCAGTGGATGGAGAGCCCATGGGCAGTCACCTAGTGGGGAAAGGATACTAGGTGTGGACCGCCGGTCTAGAGGACTCGTAAGTCGGTCGGTTAGTGAGGCACAACGAGGACGTTGTGCGCTTCAAGTTGGGGTGACTGTAACACCCCGAGTGTGGCTTAAAAATGAATTGAAGTGACTACTTATATAACCAAAGGTGCACCTTCCTTTTCAGAAAACCCACTTTTGAGAACTCCACAGTTAAGCGTGCTTGCTGGGGGAGCAATCTTGGGATGGGTGACCTCCTGGGAAGTTTCCCGGGCAGCGTGTGAGCGAGGACGAAGCACGTCGGAAAGACTTGTGATGATTTGTGGGGCCAGTCGTCGATCCTTGAAACCGTTAATGGTAAGACCTGCGACCGAGAGGGGTCGGAGCATTACACCCTACCACATAAAGGTAAGTGTACTCATCATTCCCCTTCATCAACTTCTTAACCTCACCACCCGGTACTAATGGTAACAACTCCAATCGATTACACTTCAAACTAGACCATATCCGCCAACCCCTTATATCCTCCCACATTGCCTCCTCCACTATTCATAACACTTCAAGTACACCCATGTTCTCCTTCACCCACACATAGTCTTTCCTCCCCCCTGATAACATAACTTTCCCCCCAGACCTTCCTCTAACAACCCTCCCCAACATATATACAACGTCATCTCCCTGCCACAACCACCTCCTCCAACGGCATTTTGTCCTTCCATTGTGGTGCACACTAACAATCACCTGTAAACACACACATGCTTGTTAGCACCAATTCCACACACTAGACATATACCACCTTTAAACTCTAACATATCTCATCACAACTTCACATTACGCACTCACATGGGTTACAACATATTCATTACCAAACTCAAGTCACCATGGTAACTAGCACATGATACTGTCTTCCCTAGGTATGCTCTGTGAAGCATTCATTATCCATTGTTACCCGCCCAATAGGTAACCCAGGTTATTCATCACCCATACCCGAGTTATCCACTACTATATCCTCGTCTATTCAGTATGCATTTACGGGTCACCCAATGCAACTGAAGATAGGCACCATCACCCACGTAACTACACATGTCCACATCAATTATAAGCATTCTAAACATCTACTAGTAGAGACCATCACTCCAAATATGTTCATCCACACTTTCTCAACCGGTTAACCCAGGTTAGCTAATACGTATTACCGGGTTAACCACTCTTACTTACTGGGTTATTCATTATGTATTTTCGGGTTAACCACGTTTCCCATGAACAGCCGTAACCACCCCTACTGTAATTGTTACCCCGGGTTATTCGACAGACATATTCGACATAACCAGCACACTGAAGCACATGCGTACCAAATAAGTACTGTCCGATCACATGCATCACACATTCAGCACCACATGCACACAATAATTGCATACATCAATTTAATTCAAGCCCTAACTACCCACGGGTATACTACCCCCGTCTCCCCAACCTCAACACCCAACCCTTAACCCTCCATTAACAGTAAGCAACAATACCCTCCCCCCCAAATCTCTACCTCCCTAATTTGAAGTGACACACACAAGTTACACAATTAATTAACTCACTTACCTGTGTACAATGCAAATAAGAAGTCTTCCACAGCTCACCACCCACACAACATGCACAATGCTCAATGCCCTCAATCCCTTCACTCTCTTTCGATCCTTGACAAAAATGACATCTTTCATATACCAACACAAGCTCCCTTCCCCACCTTTCATTTACAACCCACCCACACCCACCTCTTCCTCCGCCATTATCAACTTGTACAAGCTCAGAATATGGGTGAGTCTCCTTTGTGGAAGTCTTCTTTCGCAAGCTATCAAACCCCAACTCTTTCTTCACCTGACTTTTCCCCCCATTTTGCAAAGAGTGCATTAAGGGCAGTTAAGTCTTTATGGGCAGAGAAGAAATGACGGCCTCAAAAGGTATTCCAGATCAAAATAACACCTCTAAGTAGAGATGGGAGTTGCACCCGAACCCGAAAAACCCACCCCGAGCCTGCCCCATTTATAGCAGGTATGGGTATGAAAACTCATAAAAAAATGGGTATGGGGCGGGTATGGGTATTGCGTTTGAAAATGAATATGGGTATGGGTATGGATTCTTAAAACTCGTACCCGATTGTGTACCCGATTTACTAATAAAAGGCGACTAAAATATGGTAAAATCCAAAAACAAATATTTGGCATGAAACTGCAAGTGTATAGTGTTTATTTGTGTAGAAATAAAAAGTTAAATTTTTTTACATCTTTAACTTCCTTGAGTTTATCCGACATGAATTTTAGTGGCCCCGCTTGAAATTGCTAATAAATTATACAGTGTATGTAAATATGGGTTGAATATGGGTGACACTTTGAATACTCTATATATATCCGAATAAAATCCGTAAATCTGAAAAATCCGATAGGTATGGATATAGGTACAACCATCCGAAACCCGATTGGTATGGGTATGGGTATGGGTATGACTTTTGAAAATGGGTATGGGTGCGGGTATAGCTCAACCCGCCCCGAACCCGCCCCGTGCTCATGGTACCTCCAAGCAAGAAAAGTCACAAACTGAAAAGTGTTAATTTGAACAACACCATTTAGTAAAATTCCCTAAATACAAAGGTTTTTGGTCCATTCCGTTTACTTGGAAATTTGAGCTGGTCGGTTTCTCTTTTGTGAGGTTAGGCTTTTTGTTGTTTGAGTAAAAACGCTGCAATCAACTTGAAAAAAATTAGCTTTTTGGAAGTGAGGTGGGGAGGCATCGGTTTGAGCCCATTTGAGGACTTTGATTGGTGGGCTGAACTTGCAAATTTTATATCGGGCTTCCTACATCTTCTTTAGTAGAATCAAGTCATTGTAGTTCTAAAGGTTAGTTCACTTACACATATTTTATGTTTTTCCCTCGCAAATTTTATAGATACTGCTTTACCCCATTTCGTCCATTTCTTTTCTTAATAGCCATATTCTTCTGTATCAACAAATCCTCTCCACATTTTCTTTTGGAGTTTTAACGAAAAGGCAAACTGATATATCAAAGATTTTATTAATCAAAGATTTACCCCGTTCGTCCCTTTGCTTTGGCACCCCACTGTATGGTTGCAAAGTCACAAGACGTTGAATTAAAAAGCAGACCACTTTTTATCCCATGTTTGATGAAATAATCCAACCTCTGTTATGGGTGTATAAGTACATCAACTTAGCTAAAGAGTAGACGTTCAAGACAGATGATGCATTTGCTCTTTCACTTCATGTCAAAAGAGTCATAGTAGTTATAATAGTGTAATCAATTTGGGTGAACAAGAACTGAAGAATTTCAATTTGAAGTAACCCTTTTCTTTACTCTTTTTTTAAAAATTTATATTGCTACCTCCCCCCAAAAAAAAAAAATCATCAGAATAGAACTTCTTCTTGGTCAAGGCGTACAATTATCCTCTGTCTTCTTCAGAACATAGGATTTATGGTTTCGAGGGAAACAAGGATTCGATAGGATCCCTAATTTCATGATTCCAGCAGCAATCGGGATTCGGCAAGATCTAAATTTGTATTTTCGTTTGTTTGGTACAATGGAAATTATCATGGGCTGGGGGCCAACATGAAAATTAAGGCTAATTTGGAATATACGTATAATAAAAATTGCATGCATGATATCAACATCCAAGTTATATATTTCCGTTCCATTTCCAACAATAAAATTGGGTATGTAATTTTTCTTGCAGCAAAAGCCAAATTTATGGATTTCCTACACATTGAAGTGGATTTATATTATACACTACATGTCTAAACAATAGATGAGCCCAACCAAAGTCACTGGGTTACATTCCATTGTTTTTTGTCATCAAGTTTCTCGATTTGGATTTAGGGTTTGAGAGAGATTTGATTTTTTTAGGAGCTTGACTTTTCATATGTTTTGGATACGTATTTAACTAATATGTAACTAAAGGTCACAAAGTTGTAATTTGGTCTTTATGAAGGAGGGGGAATATGAATAAAGGTTTTTGGTCCACTCCGTGGACTTGGAAATTTGAGGGGATCGGTTTCTGTTTTGTGAGGTTATTCTTGGCAACAAATCAACATAGTTCATGGCCCAAAAATTTTGTAGGCCTACATCATGGAGGAGGAAGATTTGGTGAGCTTGGTTGTATATTTTGCTCGGGTCTGGTCACCATTGTGGACTTTGGCGTTGAGAAAGATTTGATTTTTTGAGGAGTTTGACTTTTCATTTGTTTTGGATACATAGTTAAATAATATGTAATTAAAGGTCATAAAGTTGTAATTTGGTCTTACGAAAGATGGGAAATATAAATAAAGGTTTTTGTGCATTCCATGGACTTGGAAATTTGAGGGGGTCATTTCTCTTTTGTGAGGGTAGGCTTTTTGTTATTTGAGTAAGTACAGTGCAATCGACTTGAAAAAAATTTAACTTTTTGGAAGTTGGAGGGCATCGGTTTGAGCCCATTTGAGTACTTCGATTTAGACTGAACTTGCAAATTTTATGTCAGGCTTCCTATATATTCTTGGTAGAATCAAATCACCGTAGTTCTAAAGGCTACTCAACTTATGCATATTTTATTTTTTCCCCTCTCAGATTTTTGTAAAGTAGATACATCAAATTTATGTACATCTACTTATAATTTAGTGGTATAGCCTCTTTGATAAGGGGATGAGTTCATAGCCATTTTTAGTATTACTGTATTTTGTATTGGTCAACCAGAGCTTGAGTCCTACGCCCTTCTCCCTTTCTTTTTCTTTATTTCGTTTGAGCTCTATACTTCAGTTTGTTTGAGCATGCTCATGCCTTTATCCCCCCACCTTCCATCTATTAGAGAAGATAACAAATTTGGGTGAAAGACAAAAAGCCATAAGCTATTTATTTGTTTATTTATTTTTTATTAGTGCTCCTCCGTTTCGCCTGATTGCTTGGACTATTTCTTCATCTTCTGAGACCTTGCTGGCCTCATACTCAATATTTAGCATCACATTTTTAAAACCCTTTTTGTAAAAGTAGGTTATAATTATAAGAGTCCAACTTTACGATTCTTATGAACATCCCTTCTTTTTTATTATTATTGTGTTCACTCGTCTCATCTGTAATCAATTTGGCCGAGTATACTGGGTCAACCTATTATTACAATATCCTTAACAAAATATAGAGTTCTGGACGTAGTAGCTTTTCTTCTTTGTTTATGACTCTGAATGCTACCGATTTATGATATCACATCTTACAGATACTGCTTTACCCCATTTCCCCCATTTCTTTTCTTAATAACCATATTCTTCCGTAAGAACAAATCCTCTCCACATTTTCTTTTGGAGTTTTAACGAAAAGGTGAACTGATATATCAAAGATTTTATTAATTTAAGATTCACCCCCTTCGTCCCTTTGCTTTGACACCCCAATGTGTGGTTGCAAATTCATAAGAGCTTGAATTAAAAAGCAGACTACTTTTTATATCATATTTGATGAAATTTATTATTCCACCAACCTCTGTTTTGGCTGTCTGAGTACTTCAACTCAGCTAAAGAGTACACGTTCAAAACAGATGATGCTTTTACTGTTCTGCTTCATGTAAAAAGAGCCATAGTGGTTACATTAGTGTAATCAATTTGGGTGAGAAACAACTAAAGGATTTTAATTTGAACTCCCCTTTTTTTTTTTTTTACTTTTTAAAAAAAATTTATACTGCTCTCTCCAAAAAAAAAAAAAAAAAAAAAAAATCAGAATAGCAACATCTTCTTGGCCTGGATATACAGTTATCCTCTGTCTTCCTCAAAACATAGGATTTATGGTTTTCAGGAGAAAAAGGATCCGACAGGATCCCTAATTTCATGATTCCGACAGGATTCGGGATTCGGCAGGATCCAAGTTTGTGTTTTTTGTTTATTTGGTACAATGGAAATTATCATGGGCTGGGGGCCAACATGAAAAATTGAGGCTAATATGGAATATTTGTATAATAAAAATTGCCTGCATGATATCAATATTCAAGTTATATATTTCCCTTTCATTTCCAAAAATAAAAATGGCCAAATGGATATGTAATTTTCTTGCACCGAAGCCCAATTCATAGATTTCCTACACATTGAAGTGGATTTATATTTTACACTATATGTCTAAACAATAGATAAGCCCAACAAAAGTCAATGGGTTACATTCCTTTGTTTTTTGTCATCAAGTTTCTCAATTTGGATTATTGTGCATATATACAAGTAACATATGTACATTATACACAAAGTTAAAGAGGGGTGTTATGGTGTATAAATCTTACGTCTTTACAGTCAAATATATTTCCCAATTAGTTAGCAAAACAAATACAGTTGATACATGTCCAACAAAAGTGTTAAAATTGCAAAGAACAAACTTAATAAGAAAAAAAGGGCCCCAAAAAAATCTTTATGATCTCCCTTACCCAATTCCCCCTTATGTCTATCTTCATTCCTTCAACGCCCAGAAATGTACTACAGCTCCTTGTAAATGGGGGATCAAGAAGAAGAAGAAGAAGAAGAAGAAGAATTATTTAATTAATGATACTTTCAAAGTACAACATAGTTATTTAATAAGTTAATCCGTGCAATTTGATGAAGAAAAGGAAAGGACTCATCTCAACCTGATCACAATCAAACTCTTATAAACAGAGTGTTTACCCCATCAACGATGTCATTTTCCCTCCAATCCTGACTCCTAGACAATTGCATGTCTATCATCATTTGCTTTAATATATATTAACATGTCTCTACTTACCTGCAAGGTGGTCCTTGAGACATGATGATGTTATTGCTGGGAGATGTTCATATACAACACTTTTCGAGCTGACAATCTACAAACTTTTTCATGTTCAGAAATAATTTATTTCAAGTTCTACTCCCCCAGCCATATCCTTCCCCCCAAGCAATGGATAGATTTACAAATAGTTTCGTAAGCCTTTGGCTTCGCTGTTAGTTTTGAGTACTTTGATTGGCCTAAGTGCATCTTGTTGAGCAAAAATTTAATGAGTAAATATAAATGCGCGACACAACTTTCCGATGTAAAAAATGTACATTGGTTTATTTTGAGTACGACCCTATTCAAGAAGATAAACCACCTTAATTACATCCCCCCTCTTATGAACCACCTTTTGATTCCGATTTATTCTGTTTTTATTTTCTTTCTTTGTTTCATCTTGCATTAATAATACTTTATATAATTTGGATCGACAATCATCATGTTTTTGACGTTGAATCACCCATACCCAAAACTTAATGGCATTAGAGATAGTGGTTGCATACGCACCTTCTAGGCAGGGACGACACATAAACATTCTTTATATGCATATTAGAGAATGAGTTATTTTATTTGATTGGGAATTTGGGTTGCACTCACTGTTTTTTGTGAGTTGTCTAAGTACCTCTTTTAAAGAGGATCAAACTAATAGTAGTTCTTTCATTTGATTGATTTGATTTGTATTTTATTTTGGTTAAGTTAATAACCATAATTTAAATTGATTTTAGATTTGAATTTGAATTAGATTCGTGGCTGCAAATTTGCAAATTTTGTCATTTGATTTTTCACTTTAACGGCTAAGTTATAAGAATAATTTTTTGGCCGTTTCACAACAAATGTTTTTATTTTCTGACTCCGTTTAGCGGTCGGTCCATTTAGTTCATTGCATATTTTTTTGACTTCTGATTGTAGCCACAATTTATTCATAGGCTTCTTGCTTACTCTTCGACATAGTTCATAGCCCAAAAGTTTTGTAGGCCTACATCGTGGAGAAGGAAGATTTGGTGAGCTTGGTTGTGTATTTGGCTCATGTCTGGTTCACCATTGTAGAGTTAGGGTTTGAGAAAGATTTGATTTTTTAAGGAGATTGACATTTAATTTGTTTTGGACGCATATTTAAATAACATGTAACTAAAGACCACAAAGTTGTAATTTGGTCTTTATGAAAGAGGGAGAATATAAATAAAGGTTCTCGGTCTATTCTGTGGACTTGAAAATTTGAGGGGATCGGTTCCTATTTTGTGAGGTCTCTCTTGGCAACAAATCGACATTGTTCATCGCCCAAAAATTTTGTAGGCCTACACCAGGGAGGAGGAAGATTTGGCGAGCTTGGTTGTATATTTGGCTTGGGTATGATTCACCATTGCGGACTTAGGCTTTGAGAAAGATTTGATTTTTTGAGGAGCTTGACTTTTCATTTGTTTTGAATACGTATTTAAATAATATGTAACTAAAGGTCACAAAGTTGTAACTTGGTCTTTACAAAAGAAGGGGAATATGAATAAAAGTTTTTGGTCGATCCTGTGGACTTGGAAATTTGAGGGGGTCGATTTCTCTTTTGTGAGGGCAGGCTTTTTGTTATTTGAGTAAGTACAGTGCAATCAACTTGAAAAAAAATTAACTTTTTGGAAGTTGGGGTAGTGTCGGTTTGAGCCAATTTGAGGACTTTGATTTAGACTGAACTTACAATTGTTATATCAAACTTCCTACATATTCTTAGTAAAATTAAGTCACCGTAGTTCTAAAGGCTACTTAACTTGCGCATATTTTATTTTTTGCCACCCTTGATTGTTGTAAAGTAGATACATCAAATTTATGTACATCTACTTATAATTTAGTGGTATATCCTCTTTAATAAGTGGATGAGTCTATACTCAATTTAGCATTGCTGTATTTTGTATTAGACAACTGTTCTAACAATCAGAGCTGGAGTCCTACGCCCTTCTCCCTTGCTTTTTCTTTATTTCGTTTGAGCTCTATACTTTATTTTGTTTGGCAATGCTCATGCCTTTATCCCGCCACCTTCCATCTATTACAGGAGAGAACAAATTTGGGTGAAAGACAAAAAGTCATAAACTGTTTATTTATTTATTTATTTTTTATTAGTGCTCCTCCATTTTGCCTGATTGCTTGGACGATTTCTTTGTCTTCTGAGACTTTTTTGGCCTCATACTCAATATTTAGCATCATATTTTAAAACCCTTCTTGTAAAAGTAGGATATAATTATAAGAGTCCAACTTTACGATACTTATGAACATCCCTTTTTTTTATTATTATTGTGTTCACTCGTCTCATCTGTAATCGATTTGGCGGAGTATACTGGGTCAACTTAGGATTACAATATCCTTAACAAAATATAGAGTTTTGGACCCAGTAGCTTTTCTTCTACGTTTGTGACTCTGAATGCTACCCGATTTATGATATCACATCTTATAGATACCGCTTTACCCCATTTCCCCCATTTCTTTTCTTAATAACCATATTCTTCCGTATCAACAAATACTCTCCACATTTTCTTTTGTAGTTTTAACGGAAAAGGCAAACTGATATATCAAAGATTTTATTAATCGAAGATTTACCCCCTTCATCCCTTTGCTTTGACACCCCTCTATACGGTTGCAAATTCATAAGAGGTTGAATTAAAAGGCAGACTACTTTTTATCCCATATTTGATGAAATTTATTATTTCGCCAACCTCTATTTTGGGTGTCTGAGTACTTCAACTTAGCTAAAGAGTACACATTCAAAACAAATGATGCTTTTACTACTCCCCTTCATGTCAAAAGAGCCATAGTAGTTACAATAGTGTAGGACGCGTTCAGTAAAATTAACTGTTTTAGTTGTGGTTAGCTGTTTTACTAGTTGTTCGCGGTTTTACTAGCAATTAACTATGACCCACTAGTGGTTAGTGGTTAGTGGTTAGGTGATTAACTAGCAATTTTAAATAAATGCGTTTGGTAAAGGTATCTATTGAAATAGCAGATTTATATAAAATGACTAAAAGAGATACAATAAATAAACGTTTTTAGTAAATAAAAAGAAGAATTTTGTAATTTGCAATGCAACCACTACATTGAAGTTCTTAAAAGCTACTTTCATTAGCTTCTGAAAAACACTACATAAACCTCTAGCCACTACCTCATTTACTACTTTACCGAACACTTTAAGTAGTGATCCATAATATTTTGACCGCTACAAACTACTAACCTCTACTTCAACCTCTATTACTGAACACACCCGTAATCAATTTGGGTGAGAAACAACTAAAGGATTTTAATTTGAAGTGACCCTTTTTTTACTTTTTTTTTAAAATTTATATTGCTCTCTCCTAAAAAGAAATCATCAGAATAGCAACATCTTCTTGGCCAAGACATACAATTATCCTCTGTCTTCTTCAAAGCACATGATTCATGGTTTCGAGGGGAAAAAGGATCCGACAGATCCCTAATTTCTTGGTTCCGGCAGGATTCGGGATTAGCAGGATCCAAGTTTGTGTTTTTGTTTGTTTGGTACAATGGAAATTATCATGTGCTGGGGGCCAACATGAAAAATTGAGGCTAATATGGAATATTTGTATAATAAAAATTGCATGCATGACATCAATATTCAAGTTATATATTTCCCTTTCATTTCCAAAAATAAAAATGGGTGTGTCATTTTCTTGCACCGAAAGCCCAATTTATAGATTTCCTAAACATTGAAGTGGATTTATATTGTACACTATATCTTTAAACAACAGATGAGCCCAACAAAAGTCAATGGGTTACATTCCATTGTTTTTTGTCGTCAAGTTTTCTAATTTGGATTATTGTGCATATATACAAGCAACATGTACATTATACACAAAGTCAAGGCGATGTTATGGTGTATAAATCTTACATCTTTACAGTCAAATATATTTCCCAATTAGTTAGCAAAACAGATAGAATTGATACATGTTCAACAAAAATATTAAAATTGCAAAGAAAAAACTTAATAAGAAAAAAAGGGCAAAAAAAAGAAATCTTTATGATCTCCCTTACCCAATTCCCACCTCCCATGTCCCCTTTATATCTATCTTCATTCCTTCAACACCGAGAAATATACAACAGCTCCTTGTAAATGGGGGATCAATAATAAGAAGAAGAAGAAGAAGAAGTTAATTAATGATACTTTCAAAGCACAACATAGTTATTTAGTAAGTTAATCCTGGTGCAATTTGATGAAGAAAAGGAAAGGACTTATCTCAACCTGATCACAATCAAACTCTTATAAACAGAGTGTTGACCCCATCAACTATGTCATTTTCCCTCCAATCCTGACTCATCGACAATTGCATGTCTTTCACCATTTGCTTTAATATATGTTAACATATCCCTACTTACCTACAAGGTGGTTCTTGAGACATGATGATGTTATTGCCGGGAGATGTTCATATGGAACACTTTTCGAGTTGGACCATCTACTAATTTTTTCATTTTCAGAAATAATTTATTTCAAGTTCCACTCCCCCAGCCATCTCCTTTCCCCCAAGCAATGGATAGATTTACCAATAGTTTCGTCAGCCTTTGGCTTCGCTGTTAGTTTTGAGTACTTTGATTGCCCTATGTGCATCTTGTTGAGCAAAAATTTAATGAATAAATATAACACAACACAACTTTTCGACGCACAAAAGTATACATTGGTTTATTTTGAGCACGACCCTATTCAAGAGGATAGACCACCTTAATTACATCCCCCTCTTATGAACCACCTTTTGATTCCGATTTATTCTGTTTTCATTTTCTTTATTTGTTTCATCTTGTATTAATAAGACTTTATATAATTTGGATCAACAGTGATCATGTTTTTGGCATTGAATCGCCCATACCCAAAACTTAATCGTATTAGATGCTGGTTGCATACGCACCTTCTAGGAAGGGACGGCATGTACATATTCTTCATATGCAGATAAGAGAATAGATTATTTTATTTGATTTGGAATTTGGGTTTGCACTCACGTTTTTTGTGAGTTGCCTACGTACCTCTTTTATAGAGAATCAAACTAATCGTAGTTCTTTCATTTGATTGATTTGAATTGTATTTGTTTTCGGGTTAACCATCATTTAAATTGATTTTCGCTTCGAATTTGAATTGGATTCACAGCTGCAAATTTGCAAATTTTGTCATTTGATTTTTCACTTTAACGGCTAGGTTATAAGAATAATTTTTTAGCCATTTCGCAACAAATGTTTTTATTTTCTGACTCCTTTAAGGGGTCGGTCCATTTATTTCATTGCATATTTTTTTGACTTCTGATTGTAGCCACAATTTATTTATAGGCTTCCTACTTACTCTTGGCAACAATTCGACATAGTTCATAACCTAAAAATTTTGTAGGCCTACATCATGGAGGAGGAAGATTTGGTGAGCTCGATTGTATATTTGGCTCGGGTCTAGTTCACCATTATAGACTTAGGGTTTGAGAAAGATTTGAATTTTTGAGGAGATTGACTTTTCATTTGTTTTGGATACGTATTTAAATAATATGTAACTAAAGCTCACAAAGTTGTAATTTGGTCTTTATGAAAGAGGGGGAAAATAAATAAAGGTTTTTGGTCCATTTCATGGACTTGGAAATTTGAGGGGGTCGGTTTCTGTTTTGTGAGGTCACTCTTGGCAACAAATCGACATAGTTCATGTAGCCCAAAAATTTCGTAGGCCTACATCATGGAGGAGGAAGATTTGGTGAGCTTCGTTGTATATTTGGCTTGGGTCTGGTTCACCATTGTGGACTTAGGGTTTGAGAAAGATTTGATTTTTTGAGGAGCTTGACTTTTCATTTGTTTTGGATACGTATTTAAATAATATGCAACTAAAGGCCACAAAGTTGTAATTTGGTCTTTATGAAAGAGGGGGAATATAAATAAAGGTTTTTGGTCCATTCTATGGACTTGGAAATTTAAGGGGATCGGTTTCTGTTTTGTGAGATTATTCTTGGCAACAAATCGACATAGTTCATAACAAAATTTTTTATCATGGAGGAGGAAGATTTGGTGAGCTTGGTTGTATATTTAGCTCGGGCCCAGACCCCGCGGAAGCGGGACCTATACTGGGAGGAGGTGGTGGTGTTGTTGTTGGTTGTATATTTGGCTCAGGTTTGGTTCACCATTGTGGACTTAGGCGTTGAGAAAGCTTTGATTTTTTTAGAAGCTTGCCTTTTCATTTGTTTTGGATACGTATTTAAATGATATGTAACTAAAGGTCACAAAGTTGTAATTTGGTCTTTACGAAAGAGGTGGAACATAAATAAAGGTTTTTGGTCCATTCCGTGGACTTGGAAATTTGATGGGGTCGGTTTCTCTTTTGTGAAGGTAGGGTTTTTGTTATTTGAGTAAGTACAATGCAATCGACTTGAAAAAAATTAACTTTTTGGAAGTTGGGGTGGCGTCGGTTTGAGTCCATTTGAGGACTTCAATTTAGACTGAACTTGCAAATTTTATATCGAGCTTTCTACATATTCTTGGCAGAATCAAGTCACCATAGTTTTAAAGGCTGCTTAACTTGCGCATATTTTATTTTTTTTCCCCTCTCAGATTTTTGTAAAGTACATACATCAAATTTATGTACATCTACTTATAATGTGGTGGTATAACCTCTTTAATAAGTGGATGAGTTTATACGCATTTTTAGCATTACTGTATTTTGTATTGGACAACTGTTCAAACAAACAGAGCTGGAGTCCTACGCCCTTCTCCCTTTCTTTTTCTTTATTTTGTTTGAGCTCTATACTTTATTTTGTTTGAGCATGCTTATGCCTTTATCCCCCGACCTTCCATCTATTATAGAAGAGAACAAATTTGGGTGAAAGACAAAAAGCCATAAACTGTTTATTTATTTATTTACTCATTATTAGTCCTCCTCCGTTTCACCTGATTTCTTTGATGATTTCTTTATCTTCTGAGAACTTTGCTGGCCTTATACTCAATATTTAGCATCACATTTTTAAAACCCTTTTTTGTAAAAGTGGGATATAATTATACGAGTCCAACTTTACAATACATATCAACATCCCTTCTTTTTTATTATTATTTTGTTTACTCACCTCATCAGTAATCGATTTGGCCGAGTATACCGTGTCAACTAAGATTTACAATATCCTTAACAAAATATAGAGTTCTGGAGGTAGTAGCTTTTCTTCTACGTTTACGACTCTGAATGCTACCTGATTTGTGATATCACATCTTATAGATACTACTTTACCCTATCTCCCCATTTCTTTTCTTAATAACCATGTTCTTCCGTGTCGATTAATCCTCTCCACATTTTCTTTTGGAGCTTTAACGAAAAGGTAAACTGATATATCAAAGATTTTATTAATCGAAGATTTAACCCCTTCGTCCCTTTGCTTCGACCCCCCACTGTATGGTTGCAAATTACCAAAGGTTGAATTTAAAAGCGGACTAATTTTTATCCCATATTTGATGAAATTTATTATTTCACCAACCTTTGGTTTGGGTGTCTGAGTACATCAACTTAGGTAAAGAGTATACGTTCAAAATAGACGATGCTTTTACTCTTTCACTTCATGTTAAGAGAATCACAGTAGTTATAATAGCGTAATCAATTTGGGTGAGAAACGACTGAAGAATTTTAATTTGGAGGAACCCTTTTTTTAAACTTTTTTTTAAAATTTATATTGCTATCTCCAAAAAAAAAATCATCAGAATAGCAACATCTTCTTGGCCAAGGCATACAATTATCCTCTGTCTTCTTCAGAATATAGGATTTATGGTTTCGAGGGGAACAAGGATCCGATAGGATCCCTAATTTCATGATTCCAGCAGGAATCGGGATTCAACAGGATCCAAATTCGCATTTTTGTTTGTTTGGTACAATGGAAATTATCATGGGCTGGGGGCCAACATGAAAATTGAGGCTAATGTGGAATATTTGTATAATAAAAATTGCATGCATGATATCAATATTCAAGTCATATATTTCCCTTTCATTTCCAAAAATAAAAATGGGTATGTAATTTTCTCGCACCGAAAGCGCCATTTATCGATTTCCTACACATTGAAGTGGATTTATTACACACTACATGTCTAAACAATAGATGAGCCCAACAAAAGTCAATGGTTCACTTGTTTTTTGTCTCAACTTGGATTAATTTGCATATATACAGCCAACACATGTATATTATACACAAAGTTAAGAGGATGTTATGGTGTATAAATCTTACATCTTTACAGTCAAAAATATTTCCCAATTAGTTAGCAAAACAAATAGAGTTGATACATGTCCAACAACAGTGCTAAAATTGCAAAGAACAAACTTAATCAGCAAAAAAGGGCAAAAAAAAATTCTTTATGATCTCCCTTTATCCAATTCCCACCTCCCATACCCCCTTTATATCTATCTTCATTCCTTCAACACCCAGAAATGTACAACAGCTCCTTGTAAATGGGGAATCAATAATAATAATCATAAGAAGAAGAAGAAGAATTTAATTAATGATACTTTTAAAGTACAACATAGTTATTTAATAAGTTAATCCTGGCGCAATTTGATGAAGAAAAGGAAAGGACTCATCTCAACCTGAGCACAATCAAACTCTCATAAACAGAGTGTTGATCCCTCCAATCCTGACTCCTCAACAATTGCATGTCTATCATCATTTGCTTTAATATATGTTTAACTTATCCCTACTTACCTACAAGGTGGTTCTTGAGACATGATGATGTTATTGCTGGGACATGTTCATATACAACACTTTTCGAGTTGGACTACCTACTAATTTTTTTCATGTACTGAAATAATTTATTTCAAGTTCTACTCCCCCAGCCATCTCCTTTCCCCCAAGCAATGCATAGATTTACAAATAGTTTCGTCAGCCTTTGGTTTTGCTGTCAGTTTTGAGTTCTTTGATTGGCCTAAGTGCATCTTGTGGAGCAAAAAATTAATGAATAAATATAAATGCGTGACACAACCTTCCGACGTACAAAAATGCACATTGGTTTATTTTGAGCACGACCCCATTCAAGAGAATAAACCACCTTAATTATGTCCCCCTCCTATGAACCACCTTTTGATTCCGATTTACTGCGTTTTTATTTTCTTTCTTTGTTTCATCTTGCATTAGTAAGACTTTATATAATTTGGATCGACAATCATCATGTTTTTGACGTTGAATCGTCCATACCCAAAACTTAATTGCATTAGATAGTGGTTGCATACGCACCATCTAGGAAGGGGCAACACGTACACATTCTTCATATGCAGATTAGAGAATGGGTTATTTTATTTGATTTGGAATTTGGGCTGCACTCACTTTTTTTTGTGAGTTGCCTATGTACCTCTTTTATAGATGATCAAACTAATCGTAGTTGATTGATTCGATTTGTATTTTATTTTAGTTAAGTTAATAACCATAATTTAAATTGATTTTAGCTTTGAATTTGAAATAGATTCGTAGCTGCAAATTTGTAAATTTTTTCATTTGATTTTTTACTTTAACGGCTAAGTTATAAGAATAATTTTTTAGCCATTTCACAACAAATGTTTTTATTTTCTGACTCCTTTTAAGGGTCGGTCCATTTATTTCATTGTATATTTTTTTGACTTCCGATTGTACCCACAATTTATTTATAGGGTTGCTGCTTACTCTTGGCAACAAATCGACATAGTTCATAGCCCAAAAAATTTGTAGGCCTACATCATGGAGGAGGAAGATTTGGTGAGCTTGGTTGTATATTTGGCTTGGGTTTGGTTCGCCATTGTGGAGTTAGGGTTTTCGAAAGATTTGATTTTTTGAGGAGTTTGACTTTTCATTTGTTTTGGATACATATTTAAATAATATGTAACTAAAGGTCACAAAGTTGTAATTGGTCTTTTACGAAAGAGGGGGAACATAAATAAAGGTTTTTCGTCTATTCCATGGACTTGGAAATTTGAGGGGGTTGGTTTCTCTTTTCTGAGGCTAGGTTTTTTTCTGTCCTCCAAAGGACTCAAACCGATGCCCCCTCCAAAAAGTTAATTTTTTTCAAGTCGATTGAACTTGCAAATTTTATATCAGGCTTCCTATATATTCTTAGTGGAATCAAGTCGACGTAGTTCTAAAGGCTACTTAACTTACGCATATTATATTTTTTCCCTTCGCAGATTTTTGTAAAGTGGATACATCAAATTTATGTACAGCTACTCGTAATTTACGGGTGTAGCCTCTTTAATAAGGGGATGCCTTTACACTCATTTTTAGCATTATTGTATTTTGTATTTGGCAATTGCTCTAACAAACGGGATGGAGCCCTGCGTCCTCCCTTTCTTTTTCTTTATTTCGTTTGAGCTGTATACTTTATTTTGTTTGCGTGGGCTCGTGCCTTTATGCCCCTACCTTCCATCTATTAGAGAAGAGAACAAATTTGGGTGAAAGACAAAAGGCCATAAACTGTTTATTTGTTTATTTCTTTTTTATTAGTGCTCCTCTCTTTCGCCTGATTGCTTGGTCAATTTCTTTGTCTTCTGAGACTTTGCTGGCCTCATACTCAATGTTTAGCTTCACATTTTTAAATCCCTTTTTGTAAAAGTAGGACATAATTATAAGAGTCCATCTTTACAATACTTATTAACATCCCTTCTTTTTTATTACTATTTTGTTGACTCGTCTCATCTGTAAATGATTTGGCCGAGTATACTGGGTCAACTTAGGATTACAAGATCCTTAACAAAATATACAGTCCTGGACGACGCAGTAGCTTTTCTTTTAAGGGCATGTTCTATTTTGCGATAAGATACAGCTGTAAGTTATGAGAAAATATAAGGAGATATAAGAAGTTGTAATGAGCTGTAAGGAGCTGTAAGAAATTGTGAGAATATGTAAGGAGCTGTAAGGAAATGTAAGGAGTTGTGAGAAGACGTAAGGAGCTGTAAGAAGATATAAGGAGGTGTAAGAAGATGTTAGAATAGATGTAAAGAGTTGTGAAATTATTGAAGAGGTATATAGTATAATTTGTGACAATTATGATGTTCTAGTCATATTTATGACTAAAATTTGATACTATCAGTAAACAAAATATTTCTTAACATAATTGAAACGAAAAATGTTTGTTTTAGGGCTGTCAAAAGCTGACTCAATACGATTACCGAATCAAATCGAACATGAAATTAAGTGGGTTTGGACAAAGATTTTCAACCCATTTAATTAAATGGGTTGACACATTTAACCCGTTTAATTAATTGGCTTAGATTCAGATTAAGAATTTTAACACAAAAATGCCTATTTAACCAGTTTAATTAAACATGTTAAATAAGTCGACTTGTTTGCCCAAATACCATTTATTTTTTGGGAAAAAATTGTGAAAAAGTAGGGCTTAATTAGCCAATCTGTGTTTTGGGGTCGTGGTCATTGTAGATCATGAACAATGGTCCTGTTGTGCTGATATAATGAACTTAGAAGAATGATTTATAAGTTCCATAATCATACTTTAGTAAAAAATGTTAAGCGCATAAATTGGTAACAGGATAACCTAAACATGACCCGTCTACATTAAATGGGTTAATGGATAAATTTCAAGTTAAACAGTGCCAAGGTTTTCAATACGTTTAATAAATGAGTTAGGTTCAGGTTGAAGATTTCTCAACTCGTTTAAGTTTGACACGAACACGAACTTAACCCGACCTGACTGATTTGACAGCCTAGTTTGTTTTACAATAAATATTTTCGATGAGAAACAATAATTCTAAAATAATAAACTTATTGAAAATAAACCATTACCTAAGTTAATTGCACAATACTAAAATATATTAAACCCATAAATTTTGTCAAGAAAATTTTGTACCCTTGAGGTGATTTTTTATATTTACATTACTTTGATCCAATAAGCAAACTATAAAAAAAGCAAATTTTTTTGACAAAATTGAATACAACTCTTAAAATAAAATCCTCTTTTAAGTAAACAATTTTAAATGTAAATGTATGATCACTTATTCCACCTATAATAACATATATTGTTCATGTCGAAACTCAAATAGAATTTACGACGTTATATTACATTTTCAAGTTTATATAAATGTTGTGTTCATAAGCTATTTACACATTTTGTATGTTGGTAGCATAATTAAAAAAACTATACATATTTTTGTAATTAAAATAATGAATGTTATGGAAAATCTATATGGGATGTAAGAAGATATAAGAAGATGTAAGAATTTGTAACGCCCCCAAATTAAACATGATTCACTGTTTGTATTTTTCTTAATAATCCCTTAATTATAATCTGATAAACCCAATGATAGGGACGTTACTGCAGTCCAAAAAGGGCAAGACTTGAAACATAAGTACTATAAATAACTTAGTTAAGCATAATCTCAAACATATACAAACACACCTGATCAATCCATATATAATCAACTGTTAACCAATATAAGGTTTTTACACCATAGTAAAAACAATTCACCATGTAATCTGCATCTCCATCCACTGAAGAATTCAATATACTGGTTTAAAGTATGCATATACTGTATTATTTCTGATCTATTCGGATTTCTTTGCTTCATTATTCTCTTCAACTGATTTGTCAGCATGAGTGCAATTCTTTGAGCATTTGTCTAAAACAAAACATGAAAAATATTTCGAATTGTAAGTCGAAACTCAGTACATGCATTCCTGAATAATTAAATGATCTCTGAATAAATTATTTGCGGGGTCGCTTTGCAATTCAATTTAAGTTAAAACAGTGAATGAGATGAATGTAAAATTGCATTGCTACTTATTATCTGATAGTGAACCCTTTGATACTGTTACGATCTATGGATAGGTGTACACCTGCCAAGCCAATCGGGGACCTGGCCTGAAGCCGCACGGGTAACTGAAGGGCGAATGCCCTATAAATGATAACTGACGGGGTGTAATACCCCGACCCCTCTCGGTCGCGGGTCTTACCAATAACGGCTTCAAGGATCGACGACTGGCCCCATAAATCATCACAAGCTTTTCCGGCGTGTTTCGTTCTCGCCCACACGCTACCTGGGAAACTTTCCAGGAGGTCACCCATCCCAAGATTGCTCCTCAACAAGCACGCTTAACTGTGGAGTTCTTAAGAGTGGGCTTCCCGAAAAGAAAGGTGCACCTTTTGGTGATATAAATAGTCTCTTTGATCCTTTTAAGCCACACTCGGGGTGGTACAATCATCCCACTTGAAGCGCACAACGTCCTCGTTGTGCCTCACTAACCAACCGACTTACGAGTCTTCTTGACCGGCGGTCCACAACCAGTATCTTTGCCCCGCTAGGTGACTGCCCATGGGCTCTCCATCCACTGGCGCAGCTCACGGTCGCGGGTCGGCTCTGATACCATCTATAATGCCCCGACCCCTCTCGGTCGCGGTCTTACCAATAACGGCTTCAAGGATCGACGACTGGCCCCAAAAATCAACACAAGCCTTTCCGGCGTATTTCGTTCTCGCTCACACGCTGCCTGGGAAACTTTCCAGGAGGTCAACCATCCCAAGATTGCTCCTCAGCAAGCACGCTTAACTATGGAGTTCTTAAAAGTGGGCTTCACGAAAAGAAAGGTGCACCTTTTGGTGATATAAGTAGTTACTTCGATCCTTTTAAGCCACACTCGGGGTGTTACAATATTGTAACACTCGGAGTATGGCTAAAAAGGAATGAGGTGACTACTTATATCACCAAAGGTGCACCTTTCTTTTCAGAAAGCTCACTCTTAAGAACTCCACAGTTAAGCGTGCTTGTTGGGGAGCAATTTTGGGATGGGTGACCTCCTGGGAAGTTTCCCGGGCAGCGTGTGAGTGAGGACGAAGCACGCCGGAAAGACTTGTGATGATTTGTGGGGTCAGTCGTCGATCCTTGAAACCGTTATTGGTAAGAACTGCGACCGAGAGGGGTCGGGGCATTACAGATGGTATCAGAGCCGACCCGCGACCGTGAGCTGCACCAGTGGATGGAGAGCCCATGGGTAGTCACCTAGTGGAGACGTTGTGCACTTCAAGTGGGGGTGATTGTAACACTCCAAGTATGGCTAAAAAGGATTGAGGTGACTACTTGTATCACCCAAGGTGCACCTTTCTTTTCGAAAAGCTCACTCTTAAGAACTCCACAATTAAGCGTGCTTGTTGGGGAGCAATCTTGGGATGAGTGACCTCTTGGGAAGTTTCTGGGGCAGCGTGTGAGCGAGGACGAAGCACGCCGGAAAGACTTGTGATTATTTGTGGGGCCAGTCGTCGATCCTTGAAGCCGTTATTGCTAAGACCTGCGACCGAGAGGGGTTGGGGCATTACACAGGGTCACTAATTAACTGATAAATCACTGTGTAAACTAATTCATTGATGTAGTTACTAAAACATGATAACGTTGATAAATATAGTCGGATTTCTAAAGATACAGGCAATGGACGTACCTGATGTCTTTAAAATGATATTTCGCTTAATAATACTTGTGCACAATGAAAACAATGGACTAGGCCCCGATTCTGCTAAAGAAATATTAATATAGCTAAATGGAGTTAGTAAACCATATTCACTGATATAATTTGTAATTTTAATAGAAATTAATTTATTTAAAAAGATTTCTACAATTCCAATAATTCAATATAAGACAAGTTAAACCAAAATGAACTGATTTCAATTCAATATAAGACAAGTTAAACCAAAATGATCTGAATAATAAATCAGTTAGGGTTGTCGAACTTGAAATACAATAAATTGAAGCAAAATAGACCAAATCTAAATGATTGAGGTAATAATGAAAATATTTTAATTGATATAACTGAAATATGGGTTTCTGATATTTCTGAAATGGATAATCAAAACTGTAATGCTTCTGAAATGGATAATAGAATGGTTAATACCTCTAAAATGGATAATAAAAGGTTCAATGCCATGAGGGGTGTTGTGAGGTTCATAAAAAGCTCAAATAACCTCAGTTGATCCGATAGACACTAATTTGAGTCATTACTGTGCCCACTTCTTAAATTTCATTTTCATGCTCACTTAATTCGGCTTTCAAACCCAAGTAAACTTCTATATATAATCAAACTTGTTGAACTTACTACACTTTGTAATTTCCTTATAATATCCATAATTATATAGAAACTTCTGAAAACATTTTCAAATATCACGATTTCTGTATTCACTTATATTGCCGTTTGATAGTTTGTATTAGAAAATCCATATCTTTCATTCTTGACCTCTAATTGAGATATAAAACCCCAATACGTAAAGCTTAGGAAGTCTTATAAAATGTTTATTGAGGAGACAAAACATGATTCACATAGTAAGGTCCCTAAAATTGGGCCAGAACACAACCGTGCAGAACTTCGGTCCAATTTGCATAGTTGTAGCAAAACGGCTATAACTTTTTTCACAAAACTCGAATTAACGTGATTCAAAAGGCATGTGAAAGATAACTCATTGATATATCCATGTACCAAAAATCACAATTTTTCAATACCCCAATCAATACCAGTTTTTCCGTAAATTCTCCTGTTCAAATATGCCTCCAGTTTCGATGCATTCTGCACAGTCTCCAGTAAATTGGTCATAACATTGTCCACACAACTCGACATTGAGCAATTCCAGAGCCTATTGAAAGCTAACTCATCAAGATATCACTACACTAAAAATCACAATTTTGTGATGTTCCAAACAATACCAGTTAATTCCCGAAGTGGCCCTTGTTTCAGGTCTGTTTCTCAGCTCTAACTCACATATTTTCAATCTTTTCTTCACATAACCACCCACTAAAATCACTCTTTAACTCATCTAAAACAACATAAACATCTTGATATTCATTACCAACACCAAAGATCACAAAATCTCATTTAAAACAATCAAAATCCATCATCACCACCTAAACTTGCATGATCATGAACAACTTCAAAGATCATTTGTTTTCAAGATGATCCAACCAATAAAATATCAAAATAATTCTTGATTGCATCAAAACAACATGATTCATGATTAAAACTAACATAAAACCAAGAATTAAATAAAGTCGAATTTAAAGATTACTTCACTTAAGCTTGAATATAAGAAGATTTGAAGGTGGTATTGTGTTTGGTGCTAGTGGTGGTTGAGGGGGTGGCAGCTGGTGGTGCTGTGGTGGTGGGGCTGGCCGGCAGTAGCCCTGGCTAGTAGCAGAAGATGGTGGCAGCAGGCTGGGCAGAGGTCAGCCGTGGAGGAGGAGGTGGAGGAGGAAGAAGATGGTCTTGCTTAGTTAGTTGGTTTATGCATTTTACTTGGCTAGAAATGAAATGAAGGCAAAGCAAACGACTTGGCTGAGATTTTATCCTCCAAAATATCTCTTGCCAATGAAAATTAGGAGTAATGATGGTAATTAGCTAAACAAATGGATTCGAAACTTGTTGGGCCGAAATTGGCCTTAAATGAGCTTGGGTTGGGGAAAAAAATACCAAACCGGGTGCGATTAATTAAATTTGTTTTTCCGAAACTTAAAATTAAATGTGATAGCATGAAAAATAATTTAATCTTTTAAATCATAATTATCGAGGCCTACTATCAATTTTCCTGAAATTAGTACAGTAAATAAAACTTAAATTGTAAAGTGGGGCTCAAAATTAAATTCTCCCAACCGGAATGATTAAGTGAGAAAAATAAATGTGAAAAATTAATAATATGGCTTAATTAAATAAGTAAACATGATTTAGGGTTGGGCTATTACAGCCTTCCCCCCTTAAAGTGTTTCGTCCTTGAAACTTATGAACTTTGTCAAAACATACAGGGTTATTTCAAATAATTATGGGTACTTGGCTTTCACTTGCTCCTCTATTTGTCAAGTAGCTTCTGAGGAGTTATCATTTGCGCAAAGTAATTTGGTTAAAGATATCTACTTAATGCTTAACTGCTTAATCCTATGATATAACATCTGAACTGAGTGCTCTTGAAAACACAAGACTCCCAATAACTGCAATAGATTTGATTATGACAGCGTGGTCAGGATATAAAATGTATCGGCTGAATTGCGAGGTAAGAAACACGTTATACGTGTTTGACTTATATAGGCAGATCTAATAGATAAGTTATGGAATTTGACCTTTCAATGAACTGATATGGTGAAATTTTCTTAGACCCTTAATTGATGAAACTTTCTGAAAAACCTTGTTATATACATGAAAGTCCAGAAATCTTCTTCTTTTATCAACATAGCGTTTCTATCGCTTTCAATAAGATATTTTCAGGAATCTTCTAACATGTGTCACCTTATTAAATGCTGGAGAAGATCTTCATGACCCATAAGGTGATTTGTTGTCAATGTCTGCCGTCATTTTGTCCTGATGTTTAATGAAGGATTCTCTACTAGTACTATCACAACGTTGACTGCTGGGAGTTCCATACTTTCTTCAAAAGCGAATATAGGTCGTAGGTCATGAAGTACTACAGGCTCCAACTTAGAAGAGTTGATCCATTAATATTTTTAGATGCTTGCCCATCTGTTTCAGGATGACAAGAATTGCAAAAGTTCAATCTACTTCTAAAGGCTCTTTGAAGTGCTTGTGATAACAGGCTTGAAATCTTTGATCTCGATCATACACTATATCTGAGAGAATCCCATGACAAAGTCCATTGAAATTGAATCCCTTTCTGAAGGTTTTGCTTTATTCTTTGAAGCTCAGGATCATCATCCTGATTCACTCTAATTTCTTCTATTAGGGCGGACTATAAGATAAGTGCCGACATTTGAACATTCGTCTTCTTGTGCGACACTAATTGAATGTCCAAGTCCTCAAGTTCTCTCAAGAGATTGAGTTGAATAACTACTATAGTGTTCAAGGTTTGTTGTGCCTTTCTATTCAGGGCATCTGACATAACATTGCTCTTTCTTGGTTGACATTAGATCTGCCATAACTGATATTTCATGTAGACTGAGCTTCTTTTGAGAGAAGATGTACTTTAAGCTTTGATGATCAGTATTGATTTTGCATGGTACTCTATATAAGTAATGTCTCTAAATTTTCTCTGCAAAAACTGCAGCTGCTAACTCCATATCATAGGTAGGTAATCCTTCTCATAAGGCTTGAGTTATTGGGAGGCATAAGCCACCAGTTTAACTTCTTGCTAACTTTATAACTTTCTTCAACAAATTGGTCAGGGAGGACAATATTTGTCAAATCCTTCCTTAACTCGATAATTCCCTACTAAACTCCAACGGTTTCTAATCTCAGTGCATTGGTGGGTCTTGAGCACTTTGTAACTACTTTCACCTTTTGTAAATCAACCTTATGCTCTTCCTTTGAAACCATATGTTCCAAAAATACCATTGCTTCCAATAATACTCATACTTCTTGTATTTACTATGTAATTGATGTTCCTTTAAGGTCTATAACACTGTCCTCAAATGAACAATATGCTCATCTTTATCCTTGGAGTATTTCAAGATATCTTTTATGAACACCACCACAACTTGTCTAGATATGGTCTGAAACTCTATTCATAAGATCCACAAAGGCTACGGGGCCATTAATTAGGCCAAAAGGCATCACAGTGAATTTATCATGACCTAAACATGGTCCGTAGTATGGTTTTGGTAATGTCTTCAGGTATAATCCTAAATTGATGGTGCCCTAATCTCAAATCAATCTTAGATAAAACTCATGTTCTCTGCAGTTGATCAGTCATCTACTTGGGGCGATGGGTATTTGTTTTTGATAGTGATCTTGTTCCGCTCCCTAAAATCAATGCATAACCTCAAGGTTCCATTCTTTTTCTTTACAAATAGAACTAGGCATCCCATTGGGGAACATTTGAATGGTCTGATAAATACTTTCGGTAATAGCTTATCTAACTGAATCTTTAGTTTTCTAAGCTCTGTTGGAGCTATATGGTATGGGGCGTTAGAGATAGGTTGAGCATAAGGGATCAATTCAATCTCATAATCAATTTCTCTTCGTAGAGCACTCCTGATAATTCTTCGGGAAAACATCTATAAATTCACAAACTATCGGGATATCTTCTGCGTTTTCTTCCTTAGGATGAATGTTAATAGCATAACACCAATACACAACATATCCTTGATATAAGAGCTCACTTGTTTCCATAACAGAATTTAAAGGACAAGGTTTTTCCTCTCTATGACCATGAAACATAGTTCTCTCCCTTGTTCATATCTTGAAATAACCTTAGGGTCATCACAATCCATCTGGACCCCATAAGTACACAACCAGCTCATTTATAAAATGATATCAAAGTCTGACCAGTCAAATCAAATCAGAACTCCAGGGAAAACTATGTCATCAATAGTAATTGAAACAAATTTATGAGATGTAGAACACGCAACTCTAGAGTCGTTGGATAACTTGATTCCATAATTGGTTTCTGCCTTCTTATTCTCAAGGTTTACTTGCATGGCAGATCGTGTGAATACAAATGAATGAGTAGCAAGTGAATCAATCAATACACAAAATGGCTTTGAAATCAAAAGAGAGCTTCAGTGCTGCACCAGAGGTGGCAGCTTCCTTCTTGCTCAACACATAAGCCCCTCCTGCAGTTATGGGCTTTGAAAGTGAGAGTCCTTATCTACAACTTTTAGTTTTCGGGAGCAGGTAGCGATGAGGTGCTATGGGCTACCACACCACATGCATTTGTAAGTTTCCACTTAGTAATCCGGAGCGGTGTAATTAGTTCTTTCACAAATCAGCTCCAAATGAAGTCATTCCCTAAGAGCCTATTCTTAAGAGTGTTCCACCAAATATCGGTTTCACCCATTAGATAAAATGTTTCAATGTTCATCTTTTTATCCCTTAGAACCTCGACTACAGTGAAAATTTTCTCCATTCTAGAATCCATTCTTAAGGTTCCACTGGGTCATACTTTCCACTCTAGAGTTCTTTAGTATGAATCAGCTGAAGACATTTTTTCAATGAGCAGTAACCCATCAAAATTTCTCACTGACGTAATCCAAATGCATAGTAAAATTTTTGATTATCAAACTTAAGCTTTATACAAGTGGTCTTCCACAGGGAACTTAGATTGAATCAGCCAAAAAGGTAGGCATATTACGTTTCCCTTAGCAATGGGTTCCACAAATTGGACAACAATTAACCCCTATAAAAAGCGTAGTTAATATTTACCTTCTGTACAAGTGTGCTATAAAATTATCGTCCATTGATATGGGTGCAACCCAGTTATAAACCAGCTACTAGCAGCAATTGGGCTGTTAAAAGCAGGAAAAGGTGACCAGAACTGAAGAAGATGTAACATAAGAGTGAATGATGATGCAACTGGATGAGGAGATGCCATGAGGATAAAAAGATGAAGCACCTAGTCAAAGTGAGGAGTATCCAATAATTGATAATCCGACAAGGACAATGGTAGAAGGTATGTTGTCAGAAAATACAATGAAATATTTTCAAGAGTAATGTCTACTTCACAAATGGAGGTGGGGTTAATGGTCTGCTTGCAGAGTTTAGGCAATTTAAGCAAGTCTTGAATTGCAATGGATTGAAGTAAAATGTCTCTCTAAAGTATCATTGGTTTCTCTTATACGGAATAGTCTGTAGTCAATGGTTTCAAACTTATGTACCATAGAACAAGCCTCTCCAAAATCCCACAATTCAGGGGATACCACATCAAGAACTCCCATATAGCTCCCTTAGATGAAATTCTTGGGTTACAGAAGAAAATATCTGCAATCAATGAGGCATATTGAAATAACTGCCACTTGGATTCGAGAAGCGCATAAAATGGCACCCATACGATGAAGAAATATAAGCTCAAAATTGTATGTATCCACTGACTTGAATAGTCTGTACCATCAGACTTTTAAGCTAAATTTCATTAACCACTGGTCTCCAAATGTGCTGCAATATGGGTTATTGGAAAGCTTACTTTTTGTACTTTGATATAAACTAACTAAAACATCTCTATCTGATGGACTACATAGGCTACAAGTGGACTAAACTTAGACCTTGTGCATAAGGATTCTGTCCAATTTGCAGACTTTGACTTGTCCAACAGTTTTGAATAACCAAGTGACCTCCACTCCCTTTGAAGCCTGTTTCATATGAAAGATATCTCCCTAACCTTAAATTCAGGATAGGAAACCCTTGCGTAAATTACGTTGATCATGGACAAAAGTTACTTCAAAGCCGGTCCTTGTGCAATGATCAAAACTATAAAGTTGATTAAACTTGTATATTCTGTCCATACTTGATTTTCCCTATGCATTAAACCTCAAAATGAGTCAAGGGCCTTTCATAGGACACACCTGTAACAACCCCCAACCCTAGGGCTATGAGTGTTAGTGATTCTGAAATTTCTGGGGTGAAACGGATAGAGTTTCGCCTGCAAACTGGCCATTTTTCAGGCTTAAAGCCTTACATCACATCCCCTGCATTGAATAGAAGTATAAAAGGATATCAAATCAAGCTCAACGGCTACACACTGGAGACCCCAACTCTACGGGCTACATGGCCCGAGTACAAGGGTTTACATTCCAAAAATAAACAATTCCAATTAAAAGGACGATATACCATTCAGATGGGTGGCTCATATGACCAGACTTACCTAAATGCATTGGAGCACCTTCAACTTGTTATTCAAAATCTCCGTCAAATCTACTGCTTGAGATCAAACTATGTATACTTTATATGGATCCATCTAATAAAGAAGAACATACAAGTAGAATATGTGTGAGATAAGCAGACATTACCAGTGCCACAAATCACCAAGGATATCATAATAATCCTCAGTCCTCACCAGCCAATTTCTCAGTATTTTAACTCCATACTCTATATCCCATAAAGAAAATCTCAACCTGGCTCCGATACCAAATCTGTAATGCCCCCAAATTAAACATGATTCACTATTTGTATTTTTCTTAATAATCCCTCAATTATAATCTAATAAACCCAATGATAGGGACGTTACCGCCGTCCAAAAAGGACAAGGCTTGAAACATGAATACTATAAATAACTTAGTTAAGCATAAACTCAAACATATACATACACACCTGATCAATCCATATATAATCAACTGTTAACCAATATAAGGTTTTTACATCATAGTAAAAACAATTCACCATGTAATCTGCATCTCCATCCACTAAAGAATTCAATATACAGCTTTAAAGTATACATATACTGCATTACTTCTGTTCCATCCGGATTTTCTTGCTTCATTATTCTCTTCAACTGATTTGTTAGCATGAGGGCAATTCTCTGAGCATTTGTCTAAAACAAAACATGAAAAACATTTCGAACTGTGAGCCGAATCTCAGTACATGCATTTCTGAATTGTTAAATGATATCTGAATAAATTGTTTGGGCGGCCGCTTTGCAAATCAATTTAAGTTAAAATAGTGAATGAGGTGAATGTAAAATTGCATTGCTACTTATTATCGAATAGTGAACCCCTTGATACTGTTACGATCTATGGATAGGTGTACACCTGCCAAGCCGATCGGGGACCTGGCCTGAACCCGCGCGGGTACCTGAAGGGCGAATGCCCTATAGATGATAACTGACGGGGCTATTAAATAACTGATAAATCACTGTGTAAACTAATTCATTGATGTGCTTACCAAAACATAATAACGTTGATAAATACACTCGGATTTCTAAAGATGTAGGCAATGGATGTACCTGAAGTCTTTAAAATGATATTTCACTTGATAATACTTATGCACAATGGAAACGATAGACTAGGCCTCAATTCTGCTAAGAAAATATAATTATAGGTAAATGTAGTTAGTAAACCATATTCACTGACATAATTTGTAACTTTAATGGAAATTGATTTATTTAAAAAGACTTCTACAATTCCAATAATTCAATATAAGACAAGTTAAACCAAAATGAATTGATTTTAATTCAATATAAGACAAGTTAAACCAAAATGATCTGAATAATAAATCAGTTAGGGTTATCGAACTTGAAATACAACAAATTGAAGCAAAATAGATCAAATGGAAATGATTGAGGTAATAATGAAAAGATTTTAATTAATATAAATGAAATATACGTTTCTGATATTTCTGAAATGGATAATTGAAACTGTGATACTTCTGAAATAGATAATAGAATGTTTAATGCCTCTAAAATGGATAATAGAAAGTTCAATGCCATAAGGGGGGTTGTGAGGTTTATAAAAAGCTCAAATAACCTCAGTTGATCCGATAGGCACTAATTTGAGTCATTACTGTGCCCACTTCTCAAATTTCATTTTCATGCTCACTTAACTCAGTTTTCAAACCCAAGTAAGCTTCTATACATAATCAAACTTGTTGAGCTCACTACACTTTGTAATTTCCTTGCAATATCCATAATTATATAGAAACTTCTGAAAATATTTCCAAATATCACGATTTCTGTATTCACTCATGTTACCGTTTAATAGTCTGCATTAGAAAATCTATATCTTTCACTCCTGACCTCCAATTGAGATATATAACACCAATACCTATAGCTTAGGAAGTCCTATAAAATGTTTATTAAGGACACAAAACATGATTCACATAGTAAGGTCCCCAAAATTGGGCCAGAACACAACCGTGTACAACTTTGGTCTAATTTGCGCAGTCGTAGCAAAATGACTATAACTTTTTCCACAGAACTCGGATTAAGGTAATTTAAAAGGCATGTGAAAGATAACTCATTGATATATCCATACACCAAAAATAACAATTTTTCAATACCCCAATCAATACCAGTTTTTTCGTAAAGCCTCCTGTTCAAATATGCTCCCAGTTTCGATGCATTCTGCGTAGTCTTCAGTAAATTGGTCATAAATTGGTCCACACAACTCAAAATTGAGCAATTCTAGAGCCTATTGAAAGCTAACGCATTAGCTATCACTACACCAAAAATACAATTTTGTGATGTTCCAAATAGTACCAGTTAATTCCCGAATTGGCCCCTATTTTAGGTCTGTTTCTCAGCTGTAACTCACATATTTTCAATCTTTTCTTCATATAAGCACCCACTAAAATCAGTCTTTAACTCATCCAAATCAACGTAAACATCTTGATATTCATTACCAATACTAAGGATCATAAAATCGCATTTAAAACAATCAAAATCCATCATCACCACCTAAACTTGCATGATCATGAACAACTTTAAAGATCACTTGCTTTCAAGATGATCCAACGAATAAAACATCAAAATAATTCTTGATTGCATCAAAACAACATGATTCATGATCAAAACTAACATGAAACCAAGAATTAAATAAAGTTGGATTTAAAGATTACCTCACTTAAGCTTGAATATAAGAAGATGTGAAGGTGGTATTATGTTTGGTGCTAGTGGTGGTTGAGGGGGTGGTAGCTGGTGGTGCTGGCCGGCAGTAGCCCTAGCTAGTGACAGAAGATGGTGGCAGCAGGCTGGGTAGAGGTCAGCCGTGGAGGAGGAGGTGGAGGAGGAAGAAGATGGTCTTACTTGCTTAGTTGGTTTATGCATTTTACTTGCCTAGAAATGCAATGAAGGCAAAGCAAAAGACTTGGCTAAGATTTTATCCTCCAAAATATCTCTTGCTAATGAAAATTAAGAGTAATGATGGTAATTAGCTAAACAAATGGATTCGAAACTTGTTGGGCCGAAATTGGCCTTAAATGAGCTCGGGTTAGGGAAAAAAATACCAAACCGAGTGCGATTAATTATATTTGTTTTTCCGAAACTCGAAATTAAATGTGATAACAAAAAAAATAATTTAATCTTTTAAATCATAATTATCGAAACCTACTATCAATTTTCCTAGAATTAGTATGGTAAATGAAACTTGAATTGCAAAGTGGGGCCCAAAATTAAATTCTCCCAACCGGGATGATTAAGTGAGAAAAATAAATATGAAAAATTAATAACATGGCTTAATTAAATAAATAAACATGATTTAGGGTCGGACTATTACAGAATTTGTACGGAGATGTAAGAAGATATAAGGAGATGTAAGAAAATGTTAAGGACGTAAGGAGTTATAAGGAGATGTAAGAAACTGTAATGAGATGTAAGCTCTTAGCTAAATTCTCAAAAATACGAAATAGAACAGGGCCTAAGTTTATGACTCTGCATCCTACCCGATTTACGATATCACATCTTATAGATGGTGCTCTACCCCATTTCCCCTATTTCTTTTCTTAATAACGATATTCTTCCGTATCAACAAATCCTCCCCACATTTTCTTTTAGAGTTTTAACGAAAAGGCAAACTGATATATCAAAGATTTTATCAAATGAAAATTATTCCCTTCGTTCCTTTGCTTTAACACCTCACTGTGTGGTTGCAAATTCATAAGAGGTTGAATTAAAAAGCAAACCACTTTTAATCCTATGTTTGGTTAAATTTATTATTTCACCAACCTCTGTTTTGAGTGTCTGAGTACTTTAACTTAGCTAGAGAGTAGGCGTTCAAAACAGACGATGCTTTTACTCTTTCACTTCATGTCAAAATAGCCATAGTAGTCATAATAGTATAATCAATTTGGGTGAGAAACAACTGAAGAATTTTAATGTCAAGTAACCCTTTTTTTTACTTTTTTTAAATTTATGTTGCTCTCTCCCAAAAAAAAAAAAAAAATTTATCAGAATAGCAACATCTTCTTGGCTAAGACATACAATTATCCTCTGTCTTCTTCAAAACATAGGATATATGGGTTCGAGGGGAACAAGGATTTGACAGGGCCCCTAATTTCATGATTCTGGTAGGAATCAGGATTCGGTAGGATCCAAAATTTTCACAGTTATGGCAAGAACTGGATCTACCATGATTCAAAAGTCTAATTAAAACTTGAACTCTACTTGAGTTATTTTAGATGTATATGAAACATCCATATTCCGTTGTTGTATTACCTTGAACTTTGTTTGAATTTTTTAAGATGATCGGATTTAATCCCTGAGTCACCTTCTGTGATTCTTTAGACTATCCCAAAGCCTGCTCCTTTATGAATGCTGCTTTTACTTCCTTTCAACAATCTCTTTTTTTATCCCAAATTACTGCTTCAATGAGTGTCCTTCTCTATTTGGCTTTGTGCCTTGTATTTATAATGGATGATTGAGACAACTGCTTTCCCACATTGCAGAGAAACTAGCCAAGTGACGGGGGGGAGTTGTGGTAACCAGCTATCATGCACAATTTTTTTAATTCCTCTCTTTCCCTTATTATTATTTTTTTTGTTGCTGACAATGTTGAAGGCAGATTTCACATCATCCCTGCTAAGGCTCAGAAATGGTACCTTTCATTTTTTTAAGAGCCTGTTATTATTGATTGTAGGGGTTTCATCACTTTTTCCCTTTTCTAATTTCTTCTCCTTTTTTTTACGGTTGAATCATTTTAAATCCAACAGTGCTGATGCTGCAAATTAAATTCATCAAAATTTCATGTTTAACAGTTGCCCCTCGTGCACTGTTCATCTTACAGCTTTCATAACGTGAATGATGCATGCCTTTTGTGAGCCCCTTCTCGATTTATTAGTTTGATCCCCCCTTTTTTGCAGAGGATAATTAATGATTATGGACGGAACCCTAGATAACAAAAGAGCTCCACTTTAAGATGGCCGGGAATGTGGTTATGAGCCTTATTATTGGCATGAAAACTCCTTGCAAAGTCTCAACATGATTCCTTCCAACAATCTAATGCCTAAATTGGTTAAGAAAGTCAAATCAAGCAAGGGGCACTTTGTTATCGTCAGAATGATGAGAATAAATACATAGATGTAAGCAAGGATAACGAAAACTACTTTAATGCCACTATTCTTGAGAAGGTCAACACTGAACATTGTGGGTAAGAAAGATATCCTGCTGAAGGTGAATTTTACCCAGCCCTACATAGGCTTCTTACCAGAAGAAAGAATAAGGCTAACTTTCTAATTTCGAGGTCGCTCAATTTTTATGATAGGAGTGATGGAATTGACCAAACGAGTGCTTGTTCATTTTGAAGAACCTTTAAAACATGCTGCCGTATTTGGTGCCATTCGGATATCCCAATTTCTGTACCATTTTAACACAAATGTACGACAGGCCTTTGTGAACTTTGGGGTCCATTAACCAATACTCTTTACCACGGGGTAGGTGAAGTTGGTATTTGACTTTGTAACTTAGAGCGGATTGGCGGTCTACCTATTCTTGGGGCTATATACAAGGAATTCCTACCAAAACAAAGACTGAGCTGATGATAGTAAATATCCCGCTACAGTAGTTGAACTACTGCATACTCATGCTGAGGTTTGCAACTTTCACAAGGTTAGTCATATTTATTACGACCTTTGGCTGGACCATTTTGATAAAAAATATTTGGTCTACTTTGCATATAGGGAAAGATAAGGTAAAGAAAAGGAGCCTTTTGGCTTTTCTTGTCAAGAGCGAATGGGAAACTTGAATGTTACAGTTGAGGGTGAACTCACTATTTTCTTAGCCTTTTCGTTGAGTCATTTTGTCTTACCTTACGGCAAAGGAGTTATAAGACCAGAAACATTTGTAATGGCTGCCCTAATGGCTTCTGGTCAACAGATTTCTTTGGCTCCAATAGTGCTTGGTTATAGCTACCATGGCTTGGGAAAGGCGATAAGTCATCCAAACCACCCTGGTAAAGCTAACATAAATTTTCCCAACCACTACGTGATAGCTAGGTTGGGTAGTGGAATTGTTTCCCTGTTTATATTGTCGCCGCCCAGATAGTGACTACCCTAGTAATTTTCCTAGCCTTGTTTGTTATGCTGGGTTGCTCGTTAGCAAACTTTCATTACCCCAGGCTAGACACGTTTTCAAGGATGGGAGACATCTTTCTCTCAGAGCTAGGTCATATCGTGATGACTCTCATAATGAGCGAGACGTCATTGAAATGAGGCTACCAGATGAGGATTTTAAATTTCTCTTGTCTATTCAGTCTTTTGTACTTCCTGTAAGTGTCGGATCCGAATTAATTTTAGAACCCTATTACCCCAACCGGTTTGCTTGATAATTTACATCTGATCAAGGTGTTCCCTTTGATTGCTTAAGCTTTATTAGAGCCCTTCGATAGCAAAGGAATGTGATGGATCTTTTGCATAAAAACCTACGTTGATCTGGAAAGACGGGATAGGAGGGTGAGTTCTATGTTCCTCCTTCCTATTATGAAGGGGTTTGTTCCTAACTATTGTAGTTGGTGGACAACAACTAGCACTCCTTATTTAATTCAATCAGTCAAAAAGGTTACTATAACAATAAGAAAGAGCTTTCGAGGGAAGCTGTTTACATTATTGATCATCTACGCCCTCTTTGTGAGTTTGTTCCCGGGGCTATTGAGATCTCAGGTGTTATGGGAGGCAATTGTGCCAAGGAGAAATCTTCAAATATCATCTTCGAAAAAAGGAAAATGCAAGGTTCTTAAAGGCAACAGAAGGCCACTGAAGAAAAAGAATAAAAGAACTCCTAGCAATCAATCACCTACCATGGCAAGTTCTTATGATTAATCATCCATCGATGTGAATTTTAAGAGGGCTCATTATGACCGCCTCGATCATTCTAATGATTTTGATATGGAGATGGCACAGGATTTGAAGATTCACCTATCACGGACTCAGATTCTTTTATTGGACATAGAACTTTGAATCAATAAGATGTCCCCACAAAAAAATGGGAGTACCCGTATATGAAGCACCTCTTCCTGCAGTAGAGCATCTTAATCTAGTAGTAACTACTATCATTTCCATGCATAGCACTTTTGATGACTTAGTTGAAGCCACACCTATTCAAAGCATCCCTACTTCCTTAGCGAGTCTTTTTTACAACTTGAAGGAAGTCAAAGGAGTGGAGATGATCATTGGTATTATTTTTAATCATGGCTCTACTAGGGACTTGTTAGCTAATAGAGCACGCGGTTTTAATCTTTGAGTGCACTTTGCTCATAATTGACATCTATAAGCTCAATACAATGGAGATTTGTTAGCTTTCCTCCAAGACAGATAAGATATTTGGTGTAGTTAAGACTACTACAAAGACTGAAGATTTAGTGGATGTTCATCAACTCAAAATTTTATCTGACCAAGATCTCACCCGTCCTTCTAAAATTGCTTATATTGAAGGTCAGCTCAGTAACTAATCAGTAAAGCTTCAAAGCTTAAGGAGCACCATATCTTGAGGGAAGAGGAGTGGTTCCACAAATGTGAGAGGATTTGACCATCTAGTAGCAAAGTTTAATTGAAGTGGAGAGTAAACTAAAATCCTCTCTAGACTTGAAGATAAGAAATTCAGGATAGGTAAACGTAGACTTGGTTGAAGCTAGATTTTCTAAGCTATAAGATTTGGAGAAGGAGGAGGACCATCTCAAGCTTTTGATTGGTTCTGTAATCGCCTTTAACAATGTTTAGATTTGTTTTGTTGTGCTTAACTCTTTTGCATTTATATCTCTAGTCTCTAGTCCATTGTTGTACTATACTATTTATACCACTTCAATAAATGCAAAATGTCCTTCCTTTTTCTCTTTTCCTCCCTTTTCTTCTTCTTTTTTTGGGTGTCTTCTTCTCCCCCCCTTTTTTAATAAATAATAATGAAAACCAGACTAATTACATAATGAAGTAATTAGTAAATGAATCTCACTATGGACATTACATGACCGCTTGATATATCATATGAATCTAAAAAAATTTACATATAAGGTAAAAGGGAATTTATTTATTTTGTAGCTGAGTCCAGTGTGAAACTGGATTGCCTAAGTACCCCCCTTTTGAGGGATCAAGTCTACCGTAGTTTAATACAACTCAACTATCCAGAAACTTCAAATATAGAATTTCTTTATAAATTTGTCATTAACACAAGTATATGTAATTTGTCCATCATGATTTGAGAGCTCATATCCACCTTAGGAAAAAATCTTGGTAACTATATAGGGGCCCTCTCATTTGGACTT
Source organism: Carnegiea gigantea (assembly GCA_029747015.1). Lineage (NCBI taxonomy): Eukaryota > Viridiplantae > Streptophyta > Magnoliopsida > Caryophyllales > Cactaceae > Carnegiea > Carnegiea gigantea. The sequence continues at coordinate 147,306 of JAKOGI010000499.1, forward strand.
CAATTTTCCTTGTATCTTTCAATTAATGACAATAGGCCTCTTGATTGTTAAGACCAAGTCACCAACATCGAATTAGCGAACTTGACCTGCCTGATGAATGCACTGGCCATTTGAGCTTAGTAAATTTCAAGCCTTTGCTGAGCTATTAATTGATGCTCATCTAATGCTTCAAGTTTATCTAATCTTACTTAGGTGTTTTCATCTGGATCAATGAATTGCATAGCCACTCCACGGGAAGGCAATTGCACTTCGAGAGGTAGCACAACTTCTGAACCGAAAACCAAATTATAAGGCACACAGCAAGTTACTATTCGAACTGTAGTTTGCCAAGCCCATGACTTCTTGCAGTCATTCATGCCAATCCCTCCTTGATCTCAAGACATTTTCTTTAGAATCTTACAAAACACTTTATTAAATGCTTTAACTTGACCATTTGATGATGGATTGTAACTTGATGAGATGTTGGGTCTGAACTTGTACTTCTTGGAACCTTATCATCACTTAATTTTTAAAGTAGAGGGGATTGTCTAAAATGATTTTGTATGTGACTCCATATCTATAAATGAGATGGGTCGTGATGAAATTAACGACTTGCTTTGCCCCTACTTCTCTTAACAGAACGGCTTCAGCCCACTTTGTAAGAGTAATATGTGACTTCTAAAATAAATACATGGTCATGGGAAAAGGAAGACTTGAAAGGCCCTATGATATCTAGCCCCCATGTATGGAAGGGTCAAGACAATATGCTTGGGTAGAGTAATTATGATGGTAGATGAATGAAATCACCATGTATTTCATAAGCTTAACGTGCTTTATCAAATTTTATTGCATCTTGAACCCTACTTAACCAATAATAGCCCAATATTTTGATTCGGTCAGCAAGTTTAGGACCTACCTGATGACCACCATATACCCCAACATAAACTTCATTTAGGATATAAGTAGCCTCATCCCTTAACAAGCATATGAGTAACACCTCTTCGAAAGTCTTTCGATATAAGGTGCCATTTTTAATTATAAATCTTAGTGCTCGTCATTTTACATCTACTGTTCTCTTTGGATCAGTAGGTAAGACATCATACTGAATATAATTAATGATAGATTGTCTCTAATATGCTTCTTCTTTGACCACAAAAATCAAGACCACATTTATTTCTTCTGTTTCATCAAAACAGTCTAAAGTTGAGGCCAGCAATTGGTGTTCCTTGATTGTTATTTGAATTCCCCTTTCATTAGGGAGTGTTAATGAAGCAGGTAATTTTTTTCTTTGACTTCAAAAATTGAGACCACATTTATTTCTTCTGTTCATCAAAGTAGTCTAAAATTGAGGCTAGTAATTGGTGTTCCCTAATTGTTATTTGAATTTCCCTTTCATCAGGGAGTGTCAGTGAAGCAGCCAACTTTGCTAAGCCATCTACTTTATAATTTTCAGACTTTAGCACATGGTTGATATCTACTTGAAGGAATTGGCTTATAAGGATTCTTCCCCTTTGGTAGAGAGACACTAATTTAGCATTTTTTGTTTCACACTGACCATTTATTTGTCGGATGATTAACTGGGAATCACTGAATACTTCAACCTGGCCAATACGTATTTTTAAGGGCTAATTTGAGGCCAATGATGAATGCCTCATATTTAGCCATATTATTTAAATAGATCTCAAAGAGAGAGAATGAATAAGGGATAAGTCCTCCTGATGGTGTGATAAACACAATCCTTACTGCGACTGCTCGACTCCTTGCTGCGCCATCAAATATAACTACCATGTTTTAATTTCAGCAAGCATAAATTCAATATCTGACAGATCATGAGGTAGTTCCCTTTTATCTGGACATGAATGTGCTGCTAGAAAATCGACTATAGCTTGTCACCTTACTACCTTTTGAGGCCTGAACTTAATGTTAAAAGGGGCCAAAAGCGTAACCCATTTAGCCAATCTCCCTAATAGTGTGTGCTTAGATAATATATACTTTAACGAATCTGCCTTTGAGATTAAAATAATCTGATGGAACAAGAGGTAGTGGTGTAACTTTTGAATGCCGAAAACCAAGGCGAGGTAAATTTTCTCTGTGGAAGAGTAATTTACTTCTGAACACGCTATTGTCTAGTTGATGTAATACAAAGCATTTTCCTTCCCCTCATCATTATTTTGGGCTATCATAACCCCTAAAAATCATTCAAGGGCTGGTATGTATAGGACTAGGGGTCTTATACCAAAGCCATTAGGACAAATGGGCTTGTGAGATATTGCTTGATGTTTTCGAAAGCATTTTAACAAGCTTGATCCTAATTGAAAGGCATGTCTTTTTTCAGGAGTCTTATGAAAGGTTGATACCTTCCTGGCAAATTTGAGATGAACTGCCTTAAGCAAGCCAACCTTCTCTGTAATCCCTGCAATTCCCTCAAGTTTCTCGGAGGGGGCATTTGGATTATGGCATTGAATTTATCAGGGTCAATTTCAATTTGTTCTTTCTGGCCAACAAAACCGAGGAACTTCTCCAAAGTAACCATAAATGCACATTTTAAGGGTTGATCTTGAGTCAGTGTACACACAGCTTTTCAAAGACCTTTCTAGGACATGAGGATGATTTTCTCTATCTTTTCTTTTCACAACCAAATTGCCAATATAGCATCCAACTAGATCGTGGAGGAAATCATGAAAAATTATTGTCATCTCCCTCTGGTAGGTGGCCACGACATTTTCAAATCAAATGGCATTACTGTATAATAGTATACACCCCGTAGTGTTTAGAAGGTGGTTAGGTCCTCATCTTCGGGGTCCATTTTGATTTGATCATACCCAGAAAAACATCCATAAAAGACGGAGCTCCAAACCCCGTAGTGCAGTCGATGAGGAGCTTGGTGATTAGTAGTGGGAAATCATCCTTAGGACATGCATTATTTAAGTCCCTGAAGTCCACACATATCCAAAGTTGGCCATTCTTTTTCTGAATAGGGATGATGTTAGCCAACCAAGTTGAGTACTGAACTTTATAAATAAAGTTAGCCTTTTATGAGCTTGTCCACCTTAGCGTTTATTTGGATTGTCAGTTTAGGACGAAGCACCAATGAGGCTACTTTATCGGCTTCACACCTTCAGAAACAACTAACTTATGGACAACAACATTTGGATCTAAGTCCTGCATGTCTGGATATCCCTAAGCAAATACATCTTTATACTCCCGAAGGAGTTGTTTGTACTGTACCCCTTCTTCATCATTCAACATAGCACTCACAAAAATTGGTTGGGATCATCAATTGTTCTCAAATTTATCTCCTGAAGCTCATCGATAGTTGCTTGACCACCATCTTCCATTTCTAGTGGTGCTGGTTGAACCACCTCGACAAAATCCTGAGAGGATCCTTGTTCTATAACAGCAGAGTCACCATTCAAGCTTTTAAGTGAATCAGCTTGAGCTTGAACTTTATCACACACTTTATGGTTTATCATGTGAATCTTATGATGTTTGGGGGCTCCTTGAAACGAAAATTTAAAATTTTGAGTGTCTTCCTCGTCTGCAATGGGCATGACATTAACTTATTCTACTTGCTCAACTTGGCTAACATCATTTTGGTCATAAACCTAAACAAGGCTTCTAAGGTGTTGTTTTTTCTTCTTCAGCTTCCACTTTTTCTACTTTCTGACTCGGATATTCTTCTACTTGAGTTCATTGACTTCCCCAAGTCTTTAAAAACCAAGATTCGAGGTTGGACTTGCTTATTTTGGGAGAACATCTCTTGGTCTTAGGGTGTAAAAACCACATCATTCATAGTGTGAGCCTTGAGAACTCCCCCATCATGTAATACTTAGAGTGTTTCAAAGGCATCCCCTTGAAATGATGCTTTTAGGATTCCGCCTTTATGTGAGATGCTTATTTATTTGATTGCTTCGACAAGACCCCTCTTATTGTTGTTCTTCTTCTTCCTTTGAGATTGTGATGATTCTCTTAGAGGTGAACGCTTGAAGAAGACATTTCTGTTGGAGAGTTTGATGAGTTTCATCTTAAAACTACTCTTTTATTGTCGAGTGATGTTCTTATGACCAAGTTTTCTTTAGGCATTAACTGGTCAATTCATCGGACGGGAAAAGTATAGCTCATGACAAAAGAGTTCACAATTTCCCTCACCAATGTCAAGGCCTTTTACAGGCCTATCTTTTCTCCTTGGGCATGTATTTGAACAACACCTTTGATCGTGGGGATTGATATTCCTTGGCTTCACGGGCGTAGCTGTTGACAACCAAGATGACCTTCTAAAAAAAAGTAAGAGCCTTGGGATTTTCTTTTTGATTACCCCCTTTTGGCCTAAAAGAACTTGGGGCATTCTAGAAGTCGCTAATTTATAAAACTTGGCATCAGCATAATTAACCTTTTCCCTATAAAAAGGATTTGCATCCTTGCAGATTGTCTTCTTATTGTCATGCTCATCAGTGTATTTCAAACACTGGTGAAGAGTCCAGGCAACATCCTTGCTAGTATGAAGCCATAGCCGCCTGAGTATTGCATTGTAAGAAATATCAGCATCTACTATATAAAAGAGAGCATATGTGTAGAGGTCATCTAGCTCAACTTTCAAAGCAATAGTGCCTAAGGCTTTCTGCTCCACTTGAGTAAATCCCTGTATTGTGGGCAAAGTTAGGGTCAATTGATTTGGTATTATCCCTATTGCTCTCAATACCCTTAATAGAAGAAGGTTGACTGCAGAACCATAGTCAAATAGGATCTGATTTATTCTTTTATCTCTGATCATACCGATAACATAGAAAGACCTATTGTGATTCGCAGACCCCAACTGGAGGTCCTCATCAAAGAATGTTATTCAAGTCATGCATACAACACACTGGTTTAAAGGGGAGGACACAACTCATTCGTCTTAATAGGGTCGACTTGATCTTTATAGTTATCAGGCTCCATTGACGCCTAAATAAGTGCCTTTCTCAGCTCTCTAGACATTTGTAAAGCATTGTAGCCACTTACGCACGCTGGGATTCGCTTAACATAAGAGATGACATCATACCAGACCTTCTCCTTATGAGACCCTTGAAAAACTTGAAAAGAGATCAGGATAGAAAGCTTCTTCTTAGACTCCTTAGTTGACTGTCTATTCTCAGTGGTGCCTTTGGTATTTGAGCTTGATGGATTTACTTCTTGTTCACCTTTTTCTTTAGCAATCACTGATATTAGTGGTATTCCTGGTGTCATTTCTTTCTTCTTCTCTTTTCCCAATGATGCTGGTGGTTGGAGTTGATGACCTGACTGAAGAGTTACTTGGTCTACTTCTTGAGTGGTTTCTGTGGGCTTAGCGTTCACTTCTTCCTACTCATTGACCTATGAAACCATACATAATTGTTCTACTTCCCCTTCTACGAAATCATCATGAATGAGTCATTGCTGAAAAAACCCTTAGGGATGTAATCACCTAAAGTGAAAGAGATCTTAACCACGGGCACATACTTCTCTACGGAAGCTATCTTCGACTTCTTTTTAGCCTTTGACTTCTTCTTTTTGTTTCTCTTATTTTTCTTTTGTGTTGGCTTTTGTCCTTACGTTTTGACTCTTGAGGACTGAGAAACTTGGGTCACTCCTTGTCAAAATGAGCTCCTACTAAAGTAGGTTTGCCACCCAAAGCCATCATCTTCATCATCTTCTGATGTTACCTATGCCTCTAAACTTGGGTCTAGGTAGAACTCGTACCAGGTTGGTGCTCCTAGTAAGGGATGAGGCATATCTAGATATGCCCACACTATTGCTACATCATTATCAGCAATGAACCTGATGGGGACTGCATGAGGGGTAATGATGTTATTAGGATCCCTTCATAAGTTTCTGAGGATAATGGATAAGATTCATCCTTCTGTTCAACTGCTGAGGTTGTATTTGACGATGTAGTAGGCCCTTTAGGTTGAGCTCCTTTCATCTCAATTTCTTCAATTATGTCTTTGGAGCATTTATGAGGTGGCTAATGATCCTATGGTATGAGCAATACTTTGGGTCATTTGTCTTGTTGACTTTGGCAGATCATTTTGGCTCAGAAAGGAAAATGGCTTTTATAGCCATCAACTCATCAAATATCCCTTGAACAACATCATCATCGGAGGGATACTTCTTCTCTTTTCTTTCTTAGAGGGGGAGTTATCAGCCTTTATCTTTTTGCTTACCTTTGCCATTTTTGTTGAAATTTCTGTCATTGGTTGGCTGTGGGCTTGTTCTAACAAAGGTAGCCATTGACTCTCCCTTCTTAGTTAGCCTTTTGATTTTTTCCCTCATGGGTTATATGCTTTTTTGACGGGCAAGTTGTCTTTCCACATTGCTTGCCTTAGACACGAGGGCGTCAAAGTTTTAAGGCTCAGTAGTTCCAACGTATATAGCAATTTAAGGGTCTAAATTGTTAGCACACAATTGAACTGCCAATTGCTCACTTGGCTTTTCTGGGCATTACAAGCTTAGGCTCCTCCACCTTGTAATGAAGTTGTTCATGCCCTCACTTAACCTTTGGCATGCGTCAACAAGGTCTATTATGGAAATCTTTCATTTTGAACTCACAAACTAAGCCAAAAATGCCCTTTGGAGGTCATCCCAAGTGTGAATTGACCTAGATTATAGCTGGGTATACCACGTAAAGGAGGCCCCTTTTAGAGACTGTACAAACTATCTAACTAACAATGCATCATTTAAGGCCATTTTGCCACATGCTGAGTAGAAGCAGGCCAAGTGTTCATGTAATGATCCATTTATTCCATCAAACTTTTCAAAGCTTGGCTTTTAATAACCTTTCAGGAAAGGAACTGAGTCATAATGACTTAGATAAAGGGTTCTTGTATCCTAACACTCAGGGATTCATGGCTGCTTAGTGCTCTCTGATCCCTTGGACTATCAACTTCTTAATATCTTGTGGACTGATAACTGTGTTGCTACTGCTAACCTTGTTAGCTTTTTCACGCTCTCAATTTTCAAGGCGAGTAGCGAGATTAGCACTTTCGTCCTCTTTTCTGCAAGCTTCCTTTACAGCTCTTGAATTTGTTCCTTGAGGCTTGGGGTGCTGGTAACTAAGCCTGGCATGTTTTCACCTTAGTCATCCTTGATAATTTGCTGTTGTGAGATAACAGTTAACGACTCTTCCTCTTAGAAGAGAGTTCCAAGGTCATAAAAGGCAAGACTTGTAACCTCGTCTTATTCTTCAAGCTGGTCCTTTCCTTGATCAAAGGTGGTGACCGAAGATTGTAAGGTCACCTTAGATATGTTAATTCTTTGGCCGGATCTTATGATCGGCCCATTGTGTACATTTGATTTGACCCCTTCTAAGGTCAAGTCACTCTGATTTTGTGATCTAGGAGGAAAAATCCTTCTACCTTTTATAGGGCCTCAAGAGAAGTAGTCTCCATGACCTATAGAGGTCTTGACACCATAGTGGGGGTGCTTGAGGCTGATGGTTTGACAAGTTTCACCTTTGGGGTTTTATGTACCATTTTCTCCACTGAATACGAGGTAATCAATACCTTAGCTATAGGAATGTCAATGGGGATAGTCACAATGAAGATCCACCTTGTCGAGCGGACTTGATGAGGTTTTTTTGCTCCTGAAATTCCTTCCCCAACTTGTTTATTAGGGTTTTTCAAGGCTGGGGGTTTTCTACTTGGCTTTGCCCCCTTTCCCGTGGATGTAGGTGCCAAATTAGAGACCCAAGCTTGCCTTGGTTGGGTTGTTACTCAGGTTACTAGTGCCTACCCTCGTCAAGGTTTCCCTCTAAACTGGAACTTGCTTGGGGCAGTGAGCTCATACTAGGTTACACGGCAAAACCATTGAGGGGCTTACTGTGGAAAATGAACCTTAGTTAAGAGGCCCACCTCAAAGTTGTTTTAGCTAGCTCAAAGGCTAGTGAAGGAGCTAGCTTGGGTGTACTAGACTTAGCATGACGCTTGTCGCTTCTGTGCTTGTTGCGCTTCAAGTTCTTGATTGCTTTTTTTGCAAGTGGCTTGTCAGCCTTAGGGGCCGGCTTACTTGTCCTTTTGAAGCCCCTAAGAGGTTCCATTGAATTTACCAATGGAAATTCAGCGAGGACGGGTCGTGGCCGTATTGTGAAGACCATTTGGATGTTCCTCTTTGCCTTGAGCATCCCATGCTTGACCGCAAAGATGATGGGATGCTCGTCGAAATTGATGTTAACTTGAGGTACCATTTTTCTTGAAAAATCACACCAAAACCAAAACAAAAGAAAAGAAAAGAAAAGAAAAGAATAAACTTTAGTTAGCTTTAAAAAATCGAAGATGAAAAAGAAAATAGTGTCCCACAGAACGTGCCCAAAATTATGTCGAGCAAAAATTTAATAAATAAATATAAATGCACAACACAATTTTTCAACGTATAAAAATATACATCGGATTATTTTGAGGACCCTATTTAAGATGATAGAGCTCCTTAATTATGTCCTCCTCTTGGAATACCACCTTTTGATTCCGATTCATTCTGTTTTTATTTTCTTTCTTTGTTTCATCTTACATGAATAAGACTTTATATAATTTGGATCGACAATTACCATATTTTTGACATCAAATTGCCCATACCCAAAGTTTAATTGTATCATATAGTGGTCATATAGGCACCTTCTAGAAAGGTTACTACACGTACACGTTCTACATGTGCAGGTTAGAGAATAGTTTATTTTATTTGATTTGGAATTAGGATTGCACTTACTTTTTATCGTAGGTCCTTACATACCTCTTGTATAGATGATCAAACTAATTGTAGTTCTTTCATTTGATTTGATTTGATTTGTATTTTATTTTGATTAAGTTAATAACCATCGTTTAATTTGATTTTAGCTTTGAAAGATTAATAGCTGTAAATTTCGTCCTTTGATTTTTTTACTTTAACTGCTAAGTTATAAGAACAATTTTTTTGTCATTTCACGACAAACTTTTTTTAATTTGCTGACCAAGTGCTATTATGGGTCGATCCATTTATCTCATTATATATTTTTTGACTTCCGATTGTACGCACAAAATATTTATAGGCTTCTTGCTTAATCTTGGCAACAAATCGACATAGTTCATAGCATAAAAATTTTGTAGGCCTACATCATGGAGGGGGAAGACTTGGTGAGTTTGGATGTATATTTGGCTCAGGTCTGGTCCATTCTGGTGGACTTAGGGCTTGGGAAAGATTTGATTTGTTGGCCGGGCCTATTTAATTAGGCCCAACGGCCACTAGTGTCGCCTAGGGCGACAACCCAATAAAGCTGCCCCCCAAACCTATTAAAGGAGACTTGGGGGGTGTGTTAGCCAAAAATACATTGACATTAAGATATCTCATACTCTCATCCCCTCCTCTCACGGCAGCCCAGCCATCACTAGTGGGTCTCAGATCTAGGATTTGGAAGCCCTAAGGCAACTATAGTTGCCGCCTAGCATCAGTATCGAGGTGGGCTATTCCCGACAGTCAATTTGCAATCGAGGTTAGTCTTATTTGTTTAACAGTGGTATCAAAGCTAAAACTGCTCGGTTTAGCCTTGAATGAATTGTTCAGGTTTAATTCACATGATTAACTTGTTTAATTTCATAACCATGCCATTGAATTGACTTTTGGCATAATTATGGTCACTGTGTATTGAAATTACTAATATGTTCCCTAATTGATCAAATTATGCTATCACATTGAAGAAAGTGTGCTTCTTTTGTGCACCAAGTTAAAAAGCATAATCCTTTATATTACTGAGTGTAATTATGATAAATCGAACTGATGAACGCACTATTAGTATGCGACTGTGTATGTACATTAAACTCTACTCGGATTAGTTCTTATGACCTTTGAATTCGTGATAGCATGATCGTGAACCCCAAACCCTAATTCATGAACCTCGTGTCTTACTAATCCTACAGTCTATAAGCATGGTTATTTAAACTACAGAGTGTGAATATGCTTTATACTTTATGCAACTGTTTAATAAAATCAAGATGGTTGTTAAAACCCTAATTATCGAGACCCAAAACTTTAATCACTCTTGCGTTAAAACACAGATTGAGTCTTAAAAATATAAAAAAGGGGAGGAAAAGAATAGAAGAGACTTAGATCTAGGACATACCCATCAGAACCACCGCGGAGGAATAAAGAATGTTTTCGACCATTTTTCCGCTGATGGGTTTTCTTTTTGGTTTTCAACGGCAGGTGGGGGGGTTTCTTCATCTAGGTTTTTGGCCAAAGGTTCACCGTCCTCGATAGGGTTGAGGGTGGCAACATGGGCCGTGAGAAGGAGAAGTCACAAAGCAGCCGTAAAAGAGATAAAGAAGGTTGAGTGTTGGCGGATTTTAGTGCTCCATTTCCCTGGCCTTGGTGCCAGGAAGCCGAGAGGAGAGAGAGAAAATCAAGAGGCAGATAGAGAGGAGAGAGAGAGTAAGAATTTAGGGTTAGAGTAAGCGTTAAAATGAGTGAAAATCACTCATATACACTACTATTTATTTGGGCCTTCGTTAAAGGAAAAATTTTTAGGTCATTTTTTCTGGCCATTTTTTGTGCTTTTGGGCCGATTAATATTTGTTTTCATGACCATATAAATCAGTTTTATATGTTCATGAGTTTGTCCTACATTTTTTTTGAGTTACACATATATTCTTTTTTTTTTGGGCTTCTATTTCACATTATTGATGATAATATGAAACTTTTGAAGTTGAATATATAACTTTGTGTTGTATACTAAATAAAATAAAAAGTTTCCTTGAATTAGTTTCATAAAGCTTATTTACATGGCTAAAAGTGCATATCTTTGTGATAGTCACTAAATTAAAATGTTAATTAGTTTAACAAAATTCTATGGAGTTAACTTGATAATTAATTAAAGAAGCTCTAAATTTATATCCATACGTGATGATTATGAGTTTAGCAAAATTTTTGAACTTATATTACGAATGATGGGGTTCCCTTGATAATTTAATTATTAAAATGATATGTCTAACAAATAAATCATATATACTTTTGGATATGGCAGCTGAAAATATGGTAGGTTGTATGCAATCCAATGATAAATTGGATGGTTTAAGCTACGACCTCTGGCACCTAAAGGTCGAGTTTTCCTTAAATGATGGTGACATGCTGGACCTCTTGACTTCTTCTATACCTGCTCTGGCAACAAAGATGACCAAGGTTTAGATATTACTGCTACTAAGCAGTATCAAGAGAACCTAAAAGTATACCAAGCCTGGCTCAAACATGATCGTTCTGCATGCGACACAATATTGTTTTGCATGCAGGACGATCTCCTGGGTGAGTTTGAACACTTCCCCACTACTAAGGACATATGGGCGCAGCTTAAAATCAGCTTCGGGCAGACATCTATTACAAGCTTGTGTACCTTGCAGCAAAAATGAATGCAGTACACTATTGACTCTAGTCGTAGTATCTCCAAACACCTTCGAACCATGAGTGCCATGGTTCAAGATCTTAAAGTTGCAGGGCAAGAAGTTACTGAGAAAGAACAGGTCCTTAATATGATTAGAGCTCTTCCTAATGACAATGAGCATTGGAAGAGCTTTAAGGTCATTATGACACACAGTGAGAACATTAAGATCTTCTACGCAATCTCAAAGCACCTCAAAATAGAGGAAGAGCATATAAAGATATATGCACCTTCTAGTATGGCATTCGTTACCAAAGGGTCGGGGCCCTAGGGCAAGAGGCCTTACCGTGGTAAGAAGCCCAAGAAGGGTCCTCATCCTCCTCAGAACTCTCACTCCAATGGTGGTCCTGCCAAGAAGCAGAAGACTAAGGGCAATGGAGCTAAGGGTATGGCACGTGTGAAGTGCTGTAACTGTGAAAAGAAGGGCCATTTCGCTCGGGATTGTCCTGAGCTAACCAATGTCCCTCTTTCCACTAAAACTCTTGAATTGTATGTTTGTTCCCATGAATTCATTGCTCTTCCTTAATGGATTGTGGACATAGAGGCAACAAAGCACATAGTTCAGGACAAGGCTAGATTCGTAGAATTTCATCGCTACTTGGTGAGTTCACGGACTATCGTACTGGGAAATGGTAGTAAAGAAGATGTCCTTGTGGTGGGAACATACCAACTCAAACTCCGTAGAGGAAACAAGCTACTTCTTCATGACACTCTCTATGCACCTGGGGTGCAATGCTCCTTAGTTTTTTAATTTTCTTTAATAAGATTAGGCTTTACTTTTGGATTTCATCTAGATGGTTTAGATTTGTTCTGCCATGGCAATTATTTGGCCAACCAACATTGCAAGGAGATTTCATTGTATTAGATTTGGATGATTCATATGATAATATGTCCTCTACTTTCATTTCATACTTTGATTCCAATTCTAAATCTGTTAAGTGGCATGCTAGACTTGGCCATATGGGTCAAGATAGGATAAGTAGGCTAACTAAAGAAGGTCTTCTAGATCGACTCACCAGGGTCGAGTTACCTAGGTGTGAATCATGTTTAGCTAGCAAGGCAATAATAAAGCCTTTTGGTAAGGCTTCGGGAGCACCTAGTCCCTTAGAATTAATCCACTTAGACATTTGCGGGCCCATGAACATCATGGGGCCATCTATGTCATTAGCCTTATAGATGATTATTCATGACATAGGTATGTGTACCTACTATCTCATTGATACGAGGCACTTGATGTGTTCAAATGCTTTGTAACAGAGGTAGAGACTTAACTAGAATGAAGAGTCAAAATCCTTCGGACTGATCAGGATCGTAAATACCTCTCTGATATGTTCAAAGAGTTCTGTGAGGAAAAATCTATACAAAGACAGCTAATGATTCCACGCACCCTACAATAAAGCAGTGTTACGGAACGTAGGAATCGTACATTACTTGACATGGTCAGGTTAATCATGGCACATACAAACCTCCCAATCAGTTTCTGGGGGGATGCGTTGCTCACAGCAACCTATATCCTTAACCGTGTGCCAAGCAAGAGTATACCTGCCACACCATATGAGTTATGGTTTGGTAAGAAGCCATCATTGGACCATTTGCGTCCATAGGGTTCAGCTGGCTATGTGCCTAACCCACCCCACAAACATGAAAAACTTGGTCCAAGAGCCACCAAAATGGTGCTCGTTAGATGTCCCACACAATCTAAAGGATATGTGATGTACTGGGTTTTCTCGAGGATGAGTTCCCAACCATTAGTGAAATCAAGAAGGATGTCAAACTATTTGAGTTACACCAAGGCATTCAACCATCTTTCGGTGAGGAGGAAAATTTGAACTCTAATCAAGTCATCGAAGATGGTATGCCTCCCCTATCCGAAAGGAATGGGGGAGACTTATCTCCTTAAGAGAATGAGATTCGTCCTCAATCTCCAATACTCTAATCAAGTCAACCTGTGAATGAGGTTCGTCCTTAATCTCTTTCTCCCGAACATACAGTTAGTCTATATGTTCAGGATTGCATGCCCCAAAGGGATAGTGGGAGTGATTCTCTACATGCTCAGGGTCCCATACCTCTTACAGAAAGAGGGAGGGATGCCTCACCCAGACAGATAAATAATGAAGGTCCCAGCATCTGATGGAGTGAGCATGGAAGAATTTCTCGATGATATTTCCAAATCGAAGAGAAAATATTCCCATGCACTCCCTTAGAAGTTGAGGAGCCTACCTTTTATCAAGAGGAGATTGACTCAGTAAACCACAAAGAGTGGATGGATGCCACAAGGGATGAGATGGACTCAATGGTGATAAACAAGGTTTAGGAACTTGTTGATCTTCCACCCCAACGTAAGTCTATCAAAACAAGTGGATTTTCAAGATAAAACATTGGGTAGATGGTTCGATCAATAAGTTCAAGGCCCATCCAGTGGCAAATGGCTTTACCCAAATTGAGGGTATAGATTATGAAGAGACCTCCTCTTCTGCAGTGAGATTTGTCTCTATTCGCATACTCCTAACTCTAGTTTCCCATTTGGACTCAAAGTTATTACAAATGGACGTAAAAACTGCTTTCCCCAATGGTAGCCATAAGGAAGAGATCGCCATAAGGAAGAGATCTATATGGATCAATTTATTAGTTTTGTGTCAAAGGGACAAGGGGATAGGGTATGTTGTCTTAAAAGATCCATATATAGACTTAAGTAATCTTCTAGATCTTGGTACATAAGATTCTATGAAGCCATAACTTTGTTGGCTGATTCATGGTCTCAAAAGACCATTGTGTGCATGTCAAAAGATCAACTGGGGGGATTATGTTTCTTATCATATACGTTGATGATATACTACTGGCTGGGAACAACTTGGAAATGATTGAAGCCACTAAGAAGTGTCTATCCTCCATCTTTGAGATGAAGAACATGGGTAAAGCTAGGTATATCCTAGGTGTGGAGATAATCAGAAATCGATCGAAGAAACTCTTACATATATGCCAGGAAACATATATCAAGAAAGTCTTAGAACGATTCTGTATGCATTATTCCAAACCCATAGACACTCCAGTTGAGAAGGGTTTAACCTTGAGCCTCAACCAATGCCTAAAAACAAATAAAGAAAAGGAGGCAATGAGCAATGTCCCTTACGCTAGTGCCATAGGAAGCTTAATGTACACCATATTATGTACACAGCCTGACATTTGTTTTACAGTTGGTTTGGTAAGTTGTTACCAGAGCAACCCAGGACTTGCTCATTAGCAAGCCGTCAAGAGAATCATGCGCTACCTTCATGGTACAACTGACTTGGTCCTATGTTATCAAAGCAGGGACCTTAAGTTGAGAGGATATTCAGGTGCCAATTGGGGTGGTGGCTCGGATGAGTCCAGGTCTTCACCCTAGGTGGGTGAGCTATATCACGGTACAGCAAGAAGCAAGACTACATAGCTCTGTTGACTATGAAGGTAGAGTATGTCGCATGTAGCCTAGCCATGTATGAGGCAATGTAGCTCAGGAGTTTCCTCCAGGATCTTAACCTCACCCCTAGAGTTGATGATCCTGTTGAGATGTTATGTGACAACACAACTGTCATCCAGTTGGCTAAAGATCCAAAGTTCCATCAGAAAACCAAGCACATCAAGAGTATCACTTTATGAGAAATGCCATAAAGACAAAGGAAGTTACCATCAAGTATATATCCACTAACAAGATGATTGTTGATATGTTAACTAAGTCGATTCCTAGAGATGCTTTCAAAGCACATTCGTTGAGTGTAGGACTTCGTAGAATTTAGTTTTTAGGTGAAAATCTTGTTATGTATGACAGATACGTTCTTCTTGTAATGAGCATTTATGAAATAAAGAGTGAAAGTTCTTTTGTATATGCTTTATGATTTATTTGTTAGACATGTTGAAATGTCACAGGCTTCTAATTGCCCTAGTCACACAGGTAATCACCCTGACCCTTGTGTAATAGGCAGGATGAGACTGAATCATATTGGCACTAGGCGTGCAATATTGATTACTCATACTGGAAGTGTATGAATGTGATAAGATATAGATGCCTTAGTAAGTCTAAGATGAGACTCGAGAGAGTTGAATATGAGATATGATTTCATATTGAAGTCTTAAAAGCCGAATCTTAAGTATCAAGATCAACATTTGTATGTTAATTTAGTGGTTCATGTTAGATTTTTTGGTGAAAATCTAGCTTGGCAATTCACATGGCATATAGAGTGACGAGCGTAGTTAAGTGTGAGCTATATCATAACACACATCTCATACTGTGTGTGCTTAAAGGACAACCTATACATGGAGTGACAATTGACGTTCCTATCTCTTGTCACTGTGTGACCCTATGTCTCATGACCCTTTGACTTAAAGTTATGATATGAAGTCGAAGCTTGATGTTGCTACTTTGATATGTTTCTTAAGGGCCACAATGTATATGGTTCGACGAGAACATGTTAGAAAAGCAATTAAGTTAAGATGCACTATCATGAGTGTTTAAGGAAAAATCTATCCAACATCAGCATATCAGCCCAGGTAATTATATTGAGTATGCAATCATATGATATATCATGGCATAAGGGGTTATAAATGCCACTAGTGATGTCTTGGGATGGTTTTGGGGTATGGCATTTTCTATGAAAGTGTTATATTAGTTAGATGGTAACTTAATATAACGCTACATGTTATTTTGGGTGTCACATTCTATTCCTGGTCTGAAGCATGAAGAGTTACGATACGTGAAGAGCATGTGTTTTACGATTTTCGTGACCGAATGGGAACTGTTGGCTGGGCCTATTTAGTTAGGCCCAATGGCCACTAGTTTTGCCTAGGGCGACAACCAAAGTTGCCCCCTAACCTATAAAAGGAGGCTTGGGGGTAGCCAAAAATACATTGACATTAAGAAATCTCATACTCTCCTCCCCTCCTCTCACGACAGCACAGCCATCAATAGTGGTTCTCGATTCTAGGACGTGGAAACCCTAAGGCAACTCTAGTAGCCGCATAGCATGAGTGCCGTTGTGGGCTATTCCCGACAGTCAATTCTGCAATCGAGGTTAGTCCTATTTGTTCAACATGATTTTTGAGGATCTTGGCTTTTCATTTGTTTTGGTTGCATATTTACATAATATATAACTAAATGTCACGAAGTTGTAATTTGATCTTTTACGAAAAAGGAGGAATATAAATAAACTTTTTTGGTCCATTTTAGGGACTTAGAAATTTGAGGGGGTCAGTTTCTATTTTGTGAGTCTGACTTTTCGTTGTTTGAGTAGGTAAAGTGCTATCGACTTCAAAAATTAACTTTTTGTAGAGAGGGGGATGTCGGTTGAGTCCCTTTGAGAACTTCAATTTAGACTGAGTTCGTAAATTTTCTATTGAGCTTCCTAAGTATTCTCAGTGAAATCAAGTCACCGTAACTCTAAAGGCTATTTAACTTACCCATATTTTATTTCTTCCCTTTGCAAATTTTTCTAAAGTAGATACATTAAGTTTATATGCATCTACATATAATTTATGGGTACAAGCCTTTTAATAAGGGGATGATTTTATACTCATTTTTAACATTATTATATTTTGTATTGGACAACTGTTCTAACAAACAGAGCTGGAGCCTTATGCCCTTCTCCTTTTCTTTTCCTTTATTTCATTTGAGCTCTATACTTTTTTTTATCTGAGTAGGCTCATGTCTTTATCCCCCCCTTCTCCGCCTCCTCCATCTATTTAGAGGAGAGAACAAATTTGGATGAAATACAAAAAATCATACTCTTTATTTATTTCTTTGTTTATTATTACTGCTCCTCGGTTTCGGTTGGTTGCTTGGTCGATTTTTTTGTCTTATGAGACTTTGCTGGTCTCATACTTAATATTTACCATCACATTTTTAAATCCTTTTTTGTAGAATTAGGACATAATTATAAGAGTTCAACTTTACGAGACTTATCAACATCACTCCTATTTTATTATTACTTTGTTTACTCATCTCAACTATAATCGATTTGGGCCAGTATACTAGGTCCACATAGGATTACTATATCCTTAACAAAATACAGAGTTCTGGATGCAATAACTTTTCTTCTACATTTATGACTCAACATCCTACCAAATTTATGATATCATGTCTTATAAATACTGCTTAACCCCATTTCCCTTACTTTTTTCCTTAATAACCTCACCATTTTTTTCCGCATCCAAATCCTTTCCTCATTTTATTTTGGAGTTTTAATGAAAAGGTAAACTTACGTATCAAAGATTTTATTAATTGAAGATTTACCCCTTTCTCCCTTTGCTTCAACATCCCACTGTATGATTGCAAATTCACAAGAGGTCCAATTAAAAAGAATAAACTATACAGAAGTGCCTTTAGTTTAGTGTAAACTATCTTAAGGACCATCAGTTTTTAAAACTAATTATAAGATACCTTGTGTAACACCCCCAGATTTCTAATTCTTTATTTACTACTGATTTAACCTGAATGACAGCAGGAACTCCCAACGAGGTGTTACCACCGTATTCCCTTCTTGGAAATACCAGGCTGGATATCATAACTGATATTTAAAACAAAGTCTTCACGAATTAAAGCCCACCATACATGGGTCCAAAAATTTAACACAAAACTTGAGCATCATAATTTAAACCAACTAGGTTCTATTACAACTTCTAAAATCCTTTTTAAGCACAACCAGCATTCGAGCCTCGCTCTACTCTCCTGTCCCCAGTCCCAAGTACAGCTAAATCACCTGAAACAAAACATTTTATAACAGTGAGATAAACTCAGTAATATTCACCCCCAATAGTCAAAGACACGTACAAATTCATTTTGAAAATATTTTAGGGAAAGGGGGGACAGCAACACGTTTTCAGGATACACAATCCATTATCACCATCTTCCTTAAAAATCAATTTCAGACTCACACTTCCATAGTTCCACTCAAAATGTTCAGTTTCAGATAAGTCTTGGGTAAGCGACTCCAGTGGGTCTCATGACTTGCGCTCTAATATAGCGCAGCCATTTAACTCTTTCCTGACCTACCTCCCCTCAGGCGATTACCGCTTAACTTTCCTGGCCTACCACCATCATGGGTGGTTACCGATAACCTGGCCCACGTCTCGGCTGAGTACGTGGCCGCTCACATGCATGCACCTATTACCCAGGGAAGGCTATGGCCTTCAATCAATTCCAATAGATTTAACTCACCCTATTTAGTTCCTTTCAGTTAATGGATAGCAACTTGACACATTCAATTTCATTCAGATTTAAATACTTTCCCAACAGAAATCAGAATGCAGAAACAGAACTTCACATACAATCACATTAAGTTTCAACTTTTACAATAGTAAGTTTCAACTTTTACAACATGGAGATTTCTAACTTCCAGAACAAACACAGCATTCAGTTCCCATCAAGGAACCATTCATAAATTTCACATCAGTGTTCATCCCATTGAAAAGGAATGCCAAGGAATCAATACAAGAACTCCCAAAACTTTCATGGTTTTAGTAACACAGGGGAAAGGTTAGGGCATGACTATTACCTGGGTACCATACAATTTTCGGGCTCGGTTACTTTAATGAGGGTTCACTGCTCCGCACCTGGACCCACAAACAGCCATAGTCAGTCCACATTCAGTGTAGGGCACCCCTGGGCCTCCCCCAAATTTAAAAAGAGGTTTTCTAGATCTTTATTCATCCACCTCTATCAGGGGTAGCATCCAGAGGCTCCTACTCAGTAAATTTCACAATGTTTGGCCACCAGTACTAGCCTAGGGAATTTTTCTAATTTGTGGGCGAAACAGTCCAGATTCTGCCTCCCTAGATTCTACCCAGATTTTTACTCCTAACTTCCCATCCTCATAACCTTTTCTTCCGACTTCTAAAATCATGTTCTTACCCAATCCAGAAAGATAATTTTGTCTATAAAACCTTCATGTTCAGAACTTCCACAAATTCATAACATAACCAAGTCTAAATATTCAAAAACCGCACCCTATGCCTGCAGTTTCTAGTTTTGCCAGGGCTCGGTATTTTGGCCATAACTCTTGCAATTTGACTCCAATTCATCCAATTCAACAATCCACGTAATCTTCACATCTTAACCTAACTACTATAAAAATTTTATAATTTTTAGACAACCAGAATAATTATACCGAATTTTCAAAGTTGAGTCAAAAACTGTGTGAATTCTGTCCAGATTGTTCGACCCCTTTTTGCACGGTTTTCGCTCGTTTCGGATTACCCAAAAAAAAAAAAATGCCTGTACTCGTTAGACATGCTTAAACCCTCGCCCAAACCCAATCATGCCAAAAGAACCCACCTTTACCATTAAATACCAAAATAACATTAAAAATGTTGTTACTAGTACCTTTGATCGAAACCGGATCTAGATCGAGGGAAACTCCTTCGTTCAAATTCAATGCCGAGAGTGCTGAGAAAATAATAAAGGTTATATCAAAATCTTCATTTACGATGGTTATAAAAATTCACAAGAATAAAAAGGATTAAAATGAGAACAAAAAATATAAAAAAAAAAGTGGTGATTTCTTTTGGATGCATGGGGTGTATGAACCCATACATCATTTTGATCTTCTTACCAAAAGCAAGAGGAACGGCCGGTGGGGTGGTGGCACTAGGGCGGCCGGATGGTGGTCGGCGACGGTGTAAAGGGAGAGAGAGGGGGAGAGAGAGAGAGAGAGAGAGAGAGAGAGAGAGAGAGAGAGAGAGAGAGAGAGAGAGAGAGGGAGGACGTGAGGGGGGAGTGGGGGAAAGTGGGGTTAGGGTTTTAGGTTAAAAAGAAAAAGAAGAGGGGGGGATGCTATGTGAGGACGGAAAACACACTTTCAAATTTTTTTTTTTTTTAAATATACGAAGGAGGCGGCAGATCAAGGGGGTTTAGGGTTTGTATTTTTTTTTTTGGAGTAATAATTTTAAATGGACTAATGATAATAAAATGATAATATTAATAGTAGAATGATAATAATATTCATAATAGAATAATAATAATAAAATAATAACAATGACATTAGGAGTTTTACAAAAATCGGAAAGGGAAATTTTGGAAATTTTAATACTTTCCAAAAAAATATATCAAGAACTTTATTAGAAGAATTTCACGAGGATTAATTGGCACTGACTTGGGTTGACTTGGACCTAGGTCGGTCCAACTGGGCAACAATTTCCGAATCAAATTTCCAGGGTTTTAGATACTACCCCACTTAAGAAAAGTTATGTCCTCGAAACTTCATTATGCCGCGACACACCACCAATACATCCTTAATTCCTGAGGTCTTACATGCTACCCCACTTAGGAGATTTTGTCCACGAAACTAATACATACCTGACTATGGAAAAAGATGGGGATATTTGCCTCGCATCTCCTGTTCCAGCTCCCAAGTGGCTTCCGACGACTCATGGTTGGCCCAAAGGACCATTACTAAGGGCACCGTCTTTTTCCAAAGATGCTTTTCCCGCTGGTCTAGGATCTGTATGGGTTGTTCCTCATATGATAAGTTCTCTTGGAGCTGTATGGGATCGGGTTCGATGACGTGCGAGGGTAAGAAGATCAAAATGAAGATCAAAATGATGCATGGGTTCATACACCCCATGCATCCAAAAGAAATCACCACTTTTTTTTCATCCCTTTTGTTCTCATTTTAATCCCTTTTATTCTTGTGAATTTTTGTGACCATCGTAAATGAAGATTTTGATATAACCTTTATTATTTTCTCAGCACTCTCGGCATTGAATGTGAACGAAGGAGTTTCCCTCGATCTAGATCCGGTTTCAATCAAAGGTACTAGTAACAACGTTTTTAATGTTATTTTGGTATTTAATGGTAAAGGTGGGTTCTTTTGGCATGATTGGGCCTGGGCAAGGGTTTAAGCATGTCTAACGGGTGCAGGCGTATTTGTTTTTGGGTAACCCGAAACGAGCGAAAACCATGCAAGAAGGGGTCGAACAATCTGGACAGAATTCACACTGTTTTTGACTCAACTTTGAAAATTTGGTATAATTATTCTGGTTGTCTAAAAATTATAAAATTTTTACAGTGGTTAGGTAAAATGTGAAGATTATGTGGGGTGTTGAATTGGATGAATTGGAGTCAAATTGAGAGAGTTATGGCCAAAATACCGAGCCCTATCAAAACTGGAAACTGCAGGTATAGGGTGCGGTTTTTGAATTTTTAGACTTGGTTATGTTGTGAATTTATGGAAGTGTTGAACATGAAACTTTTAATAGACACAATTATCTTTCTGGATTGAGTAAGAACATGATTTTTGGAAGTTAGAAGAAAAAGTTATGAGGATGGGAATTTAGGAGTAAAAATCTGGGTAGAATTTGGGGAGGCAGAATCTGGACTGTTTCGCCCTCAAACTAGAAAAATTCTCTAGGCTAGTACTGGTGGCCAAAATTTGTGAAATTTACTGAGTAGGAGCCTCTGGATGTTCCAAATAATGTCGTTTGAGAATTGGGTCATTTGGAGTAGCGTAGGCCGAGTTTTGATAAAATTTGCCGGGACTGTCCTAGGGAAGACAGTCTTTGGCATTGCTAGGAGAAACAAAAATTTGACTGGGTTTGGGGCAGAACCGAGCCAAGCTCAAAACATAGAAAAGACAGAGGACATTGTAAGGTTTCCAGATTGACCCAGAACACTAGAATCGGATATCACAAACTAGAGTTATAAATTTTTTTGGAAGTTGGACCCATAACTGACCAGCCGAACCTTTACCCCGGATAGGGTTGGATGAATAAAGATCTAGAAAACCGCTTTTCAAATTTGGGGGAGGCCCAAGGGTGCCCTTCACTGAATGTGAACTGACTATGGGCTGTTTGTGAGCCCAGGTGTGGAGCAGTGAACCCTCATTAAAGTAACTGAGCCCGTAAATTGTACGGTACCCAGGTAACAGTCATGCCGTAACCTTTCCCCTGTGTTACTAAAACCTTTCCCCTGTGTTACTAAAACCATGAAAGTTTTGGGAGTTCTTGTATTGAGTCCTTGGCATTCCTTTCCAATGGGATGAACACTGATGTGAAATTTATGAATGGTTCCTTGATAGGAACAGAATGCTGTGTTTGTTCTGGAAGTTGGAAATCTCCATATTGTAAAAGTTGAAACTTACTATTGTAAAAGTTGAAACTTACTGTGATTGTATGTGAAGTTCTGTTTCTGCATTCTGATTTCTGTTAAGAAAGTATTTAAATCTGAATAAAACTGAATGTGTCAAGTTAGTATCCATTAACTGAAAGGAACTAAATAGGGTGAGTTCAATCTATTGGAATTGATTGAAGGCTATAGCCTTCCCCGAGTAATAGGCGCATGCATGTGAGCGGCCACGTACTCAGCCGAGACGTGGGCCAGGTTATCGGTAACCACCCATGATAGTGGTAGGCCAGGAAAGTTAAGCGGTAATCGCCTGAGGGGAGGTAGGCCAGAAAAAAGTTGAACGGCTGCGCTATGTTAGAGCGCAGGCCATGAGACCCACTGGGGTCGCTCACCCAAGACTTATCTGAAACTGAACATTTTGAATGGAACTATAAAAGTGTGAGTCTGAAATTGATTTTTAAGGAAGATGCTGATAATGGGTACAAGTGCCCTGAAAACATGTTGCTGTCCCCCCTTTCCCTAAAATATTTTCAAAATGAATTTGTACGTGTCTTTGACTGTTGGGGGTGAATGTTACTCAGTTTATCTTACTGTTATAAAATGTTTTGTTTCAGGTGATCTAGCTGTAATTGGGACTGGGGACAAGAGAGTAGAGCGAGACTCGAATGCTGGTTGTGCTTAAAAAGAATTTTAGAAGTTGTAATAGAACCTAGTTGGTTTAAATAATGATGTTCAAGTTTTGTGTTAAATTTTTGGACCCATGTATGGTGGGCTTTGATTCATAAAGACTTTGTTTTAAATGTCAGTTATGATATCCAGCCTGGTATTTCCAAGAAGAGAAAACAGCAGTAACACTCCATTAGGAGTTCCTGCTGCCATTCAGGTTAAATCAGTAGTAAATAAAGAATTAGAAATCTGGGGGTGTTACAAAGTGGTATTTTATTAATTTTGATGGAATGTGAAATCAGTAGTATATAAAGAATTAGAAATCTGGGAGTGTTATAAAGTGGTATTTTATCAATTTTCATGGAATGTGAAATCAGTAGTATATAAAGAATTAGAAATCTGGGGGTGTTACAAAGTGGTATTTTATCAATTTTGATGGAATGTGAAATCAGTAGTATATAAAGAATTAGAAATCTGGTGTTTTGTTTTCTCCTTTGATGGAAGCCTCTTCTCTTTTATTTTATCAATTTTGTTGTAATGTGAAGGCCCTGTTTTGTAGAAGACGACGGGCTCGCCTCAATTGTCGGTTTTTCCGGGATTAACAATAACAATAATCATTACTGTGTTGATAGTTGTTTGAAAAATCAGCAGATTCTACCATTCTGGGTCATAAAATTGGAGTTGCACCATTGATGCTGAGAAGGAGTAGTTTGAGAAACATGGCTTCTCTCTCCTCCTCTGTTTCTTCTTCATGTTCTTCCGCTGTTTTCTTGCCCAGATTTGGAAGGCTTTTTTTTACACTTTTCTCTGTCCGTATTGGTCAATGATCACAACTCAGGTAATTCCTCCAACCCACTTTCACCATAGACTCTCCATCTCTATTTTTATTGCCCAACTAAATCATTCTCTATACCATTAGCTTATAACTTAGACTAACAAAATTAAGTACCAAAGGAGTTGATTGAGCAACTACAATGATCAGTGGCAAAAGAAATGGGAAAGCCTTTGAATAGAGAGAGGAAGACGTCCAAAGACTTTCTACTCTCGACTTTCGACTCTACAATAGGGAGTAACTATTTTCTCGCCCCTGATACATGGTCAAGCAGTTTTTATTTCTTTATTAAAAGTTAATGGCTGTTTGAGGGAGAGTAGGAGAAGGAGGCGGTTATGTTAAGTAGTCTGTTTTCCATGCACTATGCCAGTATCGGGTTGAAGGGGACGGGAACAGAGAGGGGGAATGGGCACATGCAGAAAGCCACCATAACAGAGAATTCTGGAATCTCTGTTTTATAGGGGTGGGCGTGGAGTAGGGGAAGAGATAGTGCCATATGGAACTGTAATTGTGGGATGACGTGGGGATGTTGTGAGGAAGTTATGGAGGGTACGGTTAGCATTTTTTTTATTTTTTTAAGAATTTAATCACATTCTGTAGATTATATTTGGTAGTTACAGGAAGATGGTTAGATATCTTTTAAATTTTAAAATTAAAAAGATGATAAAAAGTGGGAATGAATTACAGTTTAGGAATGGCTAATTGGTGGCCTCCCAATGCTTCACCTATTTTTATATTTATAGTATAAAAATACGCCTGTACCCGTTAGACATGCTTAAACCCTCGCCTAGACCCAATCATGCCAAAAGAATCTACCTTTACCATTAAATACCAAAATAACATTAAAAACGTTGTTACTAGTACCTTTGATTGAAACCGGATCTGTAACGCCCCGAAATTTTTGGTTACTAATTTTGATTCAAGTGTGAATTCCTAATTAATGTGTATGTATTTTATGTGTTTTATTTTAGATATATATATGTATTTTAAGTTAATATGATTGTATTTTGGGAATAATTTGTTGAGTGAGTATATTACTAAGGCTTTGTTTCAACAACCCCCAAAAAAAAAAAAAAGGAGAGATGAGTCAAAGAAGGGGGCTTGACCCAAAAAAAAAACAAAAAAAAAAAAACAAAAGAAAGGGGAAGGGGGGTTATTGCACGTGATGTTTATCAAAAGGGGAGGGGGGTTCTCTGCTTCTCAACACACACCACACACGCAGAGAGAGGCAGAGAGGAAAGAAGAAGAAGAAGAAAAAGGAGAAGAAGAAGGGGAAGAAGAAGAAGAAGGAGAAGAGGATTACAGTTTTGATTTTGATTTCAATTCAAGGTGAGTAATTCTTATTCTTCTTCAATCTAAAATTGATTAGGGCAAGAAGAATTTGAAAACCTAGGGTTCAAATCTGAGAAATCAAGCGAAAATTGAAGTATGAATTGATGTTTTTAGGGTTTGATAGAGGAGAAAATAATCTTCGATTGATAGAAACTCACCCCTAAAGTTGCTTGTTTAATTGTGCTTTTTGGATTGATTAGGAGGTTGTGAGTTGTTGGGTATGTTGTGAATTCATCCAATTACATGTTAAATGATGGATTTTTGGATTGATTATTGGTATTGGATGAACAAGAGAATTGAAACATAAGTGTTGAATTTTCGGATTTTGCACAGGTCTGCTACTGTTTGATTTTTTGTGAATTACTGGAAGCTCGAAAAATCCGGAAATCTTTACTGTAGGTTACGCAGGATATTAGGCAACTTCTGGTAAATTTTCATGAATTGTAGATGTGTAGTTTATAAGTTATGCATTTTTGATCGAATCTGCCCTGCACTATCATGCTGAAATTCGGTTGATATTTTAAATTACTGTGAGATATTGGGTTGGAGAAAAATCATGAAAATTTTATTGTAGAATGCTGATAATGTCTGGAAATTTGCTGTAAAGTTTTATGAATTTTGGATGTGTATTTTAGGAGTTATGAAGTTTTGATTGGGACTGCCCTGTTTTGGTACTTGAGTTCGGTTACTGTTTTAATTTTTGTTTTGAAGGATATGCTTGGAGACAAATTATCAAAA
The DNA here is from genome assembly GCA_029747015.1 of Carnegiea gigantea. Lineage (NCBI taxonomy): Eukaryota > Viridiplantae > Streptophyta > Magnoliopsida > Caryophyllales > Cactaceae > Carnegiea > Carnegiea gigantea. The sequence continues at coordinate 173,349 of JAKOGI010000499.1, forward strand.
TAATACTGTAGCTTCCTCGTGGTATTTGGTGTTCTCTGGTAAATTGTTGTGAATTTTGGTTGTGCATATTAAAAGTTATGAATTTTTGAGTTTAATTCGCAGATTTTTGATTATTTTGGCTGACTGTTTGAATTTCTGGGAATGATTGGCGTGGACAAAAATCACGAAATTAATATGTTAGAATCTACATGTCATTTTTCAATTGCTTGAAAAGTTTGGTAAAGATTGGATGTGTATGATGTGAGTTATGAATTTTTGAGTGAAGGTAACTTATTTAGTGTAATTATGGATTATTTGCATGTTTACTCCGTAACTTAGGGTCATTGTTGAGCTTCCTAAGAATTCTGCTTGTGCGATGAATCATGGGAAACTTGTGAAAGTATTTTGAATGGAGACAATGAATTATACGATTTCCTTAAGTTATGTTTTGGGGAAAAAGGTTCATATCTTGCTTTAGGCTATTACAGGGCGTTCTAGAACTATGGCCATAGAAGTAGTTGTCTTTGTGTTTAGAGCTGTGTCAGTCGTTGACTGGTACCTTGAGTGGGCGCTGCCCGGTTCGCCAATTGGCTCTCAGTTTGTGTTATTTGGGAGCTGTGTGGGTCCCTGGTTTTTCAAGATGTGGATGTGACTCCACAGTTTGTGTTTTGAGGACATCTACGTACTCTAGAGCGTTGGGTTCCTGGTTGGTACCTTGAGTGGGCATTGCCCAGTCCGCTAGGATGTGTTTGTGACCCTTGTGTTTTGTGATAGTTCTTTGTGTGAGTCATGAGTTGTTTTCCCCTAACCTAAAAGTTTTGCATTCAGTTAAGAATATGTGATGTGTTGTGAAATTGATTTTGGCTTGGATTCGGATTTCGGATGTGACATGGAATTGGGTTTCGTTTGGATTTAAAATTTGGATCAGTTATGAAATCAATTTTGCTCTTAGTTTTGGATTTTGGATTTAGTTTTGGATTTGAAGGTTCATTCAAAATATCTACAAGCTTGTGATTGAATTTGGAATGTGTTTATGGCTAGTACGCGAATTTTTGTGAAAAAGATTGCTTTGATGTGTGTGCTAATTGTGGTTATGGGCGGGCCATTACGTTGCTTAGCAGATTCTACTCTCTTTTGGACTCTAGTGAGGACTATGAGCCCAAAGGACGTGATTCGTATGGGACAATCACGGTTAGTTTAGTGAATAGACTAACCGTAGAGTTTGTTCAGGGACTTACATGAAAACGAGAGTCCTTGAATTGTACTTGGTATGGGACAAGTACGATTAAGCTACGCTAATTGCCTATTCCATGACATAAGTATATTGTGGGTAGCTGTGATATTTGTGAATATATGAGATGTGAAAGGTATGAGTTTATCTTGATTCTTAAAGCCTACAAATATTTGTCTATATGTCGTGAGATATGTGTACTGCGTGATTATGTGTGAACCGGTTAATGTGCAAAGTGTAACAGTGGGGAAGGTAAGGGTTATTCACTGGGCTCGGGGAGCTCATAACCTCACCATTTTTTTAGGTTTTGGAAGCGAGAAGGGACCCCAGGAGCATTAAGAAAGCTCGCTAGCTCTGAAACACTTTTGAAGAACTTATTTGGAACTGTAGGGCTCGTAGTATGTATAAAGTATGGATTATGTTAGTAAATGCAGTTCTGAATGCATTTTGGTTCAGAAATATGTAATAACATTATGGATACGGCTAAGTGTGTATGTAATGTATGTTTTAGGTTGACTATCTCGACCTTTGGTTCGATTTCGATAAGAGCTTCCGCTGCTATCGTCCATGAACATGTCAATTCAGGTCAATAAGGTCATAGAGCCTGGTGGGCGCTACTGACCGAGCGTCCACGGCGGTGACGCGTCCGTCCACTTCGGGCGGGGCGTTACAGGATCTAGATCGAGGGAAACTGCTTCGTTCAAATTCAATGCCGAGAAAATAATAAAGGTTATATCAAAATCCTCATTTACGATGGTCATAAAAATTCACAAGAATAAAAGGGATTAAAATGAGAACAAAAGAGATGGAAAAAAAAAGTGGTGATTTCTTTTGGATGCATGGGTTGTATGAACCCATGCATCATTTTGATCTTCTTACCAAAAGCAAGAGGAACGGCCGATGGGGTGGAAGCACTAGGGCGGCCGGACGGTGGTCGGCGACGGTGTAAAGGTAGAGAGAAAGAGAGAGGGGAAAAGGGAGGGGGGGAGAGAGAGAGAGAGAGAGAGAGAGGGAGGACGTGAGGGGGGAGTGGGGGAAAGGGGGTTACGGTTTTAGGTTAAAAAAAAAGAAAAGGGGGGGATGCTACGTGAGGAGGGAAAACACACTTTCAAATTTTTTTTTTTAGTATAAGAAGGTGGTGGCCGATCAAGGGGGGTTTAGGGTTCGTATTAATTTTTTTTTTTGGAGTAATAATTTTAAATGGACTAATGATAATAAAATGATAATATTAATAGTAGAATGATAATAATATTCATAATAGAATTATAATAATAAAATAATAACAGTGACATTAGGAGTTTTACAAAAATCGGAAAGGGAAATTTTGAAAATTTTAATACTTCCCAAAAAAATATATCAAGAACTTTATTAGAAGAATTTCACGATGATTAATTGGCACTGACTTGGATTGACTTGGGCATAGGTCGATCCAACTGGGCAATAATTTCCAAATTGAATTTCCAGGGTTTTACATACTACCCCACTTAAGAAAAGTTTCGTCCTCGAAACTTCATTATGCCGCGACACACCATCAATACATCCTTAATTCCTGAGGTCTTACATGCTACCCCACTTAAGAGGTTTCGTCCACGAAACTGATACATACCTGACTATGGAAAAAGATGGAGATATTTACCTCGCATCTCCTGTTCCAGCTCCCAAGTGGCTTCCGACGACTCATGGTTGGCCCAAAGGACCTTTACTAAGGGCACCGTCTTTTTTCGAAGATGCTTTTCCCACCAGTCTAGGATCTGTATGGGTTGTTCCTCATATGATAAGTTCTCTTGGAGCTGTATGGGATCGGGTTTGATGACGTGCGAGGGATCTGGAATGTACTTCCACAATTACGACCCATGGAACACATTATGTATTCTCTTAAGCTCAACCGGTAGCTCTAGTCGGTGAGCCACCTCCCCAATTCGCTGTGTGACCGAATACGGCCCGATGTACCTCGGGTTAAGCTTCCCTGCCTTTCCAAACCTCGCGACTCCCTTGGTTGGGGAAACGCGAAGAAATACCTGGCCTTCTACCTGGAACTCAAGGGGTCTACGCTTCCGATCCGCATAACTCTTCTAGCGGCTCTGGACGGCTTTCATTCATTCCTGAATTGCTCTTACTTTGTTTGTGGTGGCCTAGATTAATTCTGGTCCGATGGTCAAGGCCTCATCGATCTCTTACCAACAAAGCGGAGTCCTACATTTTCCCTCATATACTGCCTCGTACGGGGCCATGCCAATACTCGCGTGGTAGCTATTGTAGTAAGAAACTCAATTAGTGCCAGTTGTTCGTCCCATGCGCTCTTAGAGTCCAAGGCGCAAGCCCGCAGCATATCTTCTAAGGTTTGGATAGTACGCTCGGTCTGCCCTTCAGTTGCAGGGTAAAAGGCAGTACTAAAACGTAACAACGTTCCGAACGCTTCCTGCAACTTCTGCCAAAATCCTGATTGGAACCGGGTATCTCGATCCGACACTATGGAGCTGGGTATTCCATGTAGCCGTACTATCTCCTCGAGATAGGCTCGAGCTAACTAATCTAGGGTCCACGTGTTCCTTATGGCTATAAAATGTGCCGACTTCGTGAGCCTGTCCACTATAACCCAAATCGTATTGTGCTTCCTCTGGGTCAATGGTAACCCCATGACAAAATCCATAGACACAGAGTCCCATTTCCACTCAGGGACATCCAACGGCTGTAAGAGTCCCACCAGTCTTTGGTGCTCTATTTTCACTCGCTAGCAGGTCAGACACTTTGCCACATAATCAGCCACTTCTTGTTTCATATTACTCCATCAGAACGTTTGTTTTAGATCCTTATACAGCTTATTTCCCCCAGGGTGTACCGAATGCGGAGTATTGTGTCCCTCATCTAGGATCTTCTTCTTGAGTGCCTCTACAGTTGGAACACACACACGATTATGGAATCGTATGGTCCCATCCTCGTGGATTATGAATCCGGGCGCTTTTCCCACCAATATCTCTTCTCTTGTCCGCTCTAGTTGAGGGTCCGTGGTTTGGGCTAGTCGGATTTCCTCTATGAGAGTCGGTTGGGCCTCCAGGGTGCAAAGTATAGGTCTAGCCTCTAGCGTAATCACATTAAGTTCTAACTTTCTAAATTCTCGACATAACTCCTGTGGAAGTGCTATTACACAACTCAGCGTTGGGTATGGCCTGCGACTCAACGCATCCGCTACTACATTGGCCTTTCCAGGGTAATACTGAAAATGGACGTCATAGTCCTTTAGGAACTCCAGCCACCTTGTCTGTCTTAGATTCAGATCCTTTTGCGAGAAGAGATATTTCAGACTCTGGTGGTCGGTGAATACTTCGCAACGAACCCCGTATAGGTAATGTCTCGAGATTTTGAGAGCAAACACGATCGCGGCTAACTCCAGGTCGTGAGTCGGGTAGTTCCGCTCATGTGTCTTCAGCTGTCGTGAAGCATACGCTATCACTCGTCCATCTTGCATTAAGACACACCCCAACCCATTCCTAGAAGCATCACTATACACCACGAAGTCCTGCTCCGCAGTAGGTAGAACCAGTATTGGTGCACTCATAAGTCTCTTCTTAAGCTCCTGGAAGGCTCCTTCACATCTCTTCGTCCACTCATACTTAGTGACCTTTCTGGTCAGATTGGTAAGTGGGGTGGCAATTTTCGAAAAGTCGTGGACAAATTGGTGGTAATATCCCGCTAAATCCAAGAAACTCCTTACTTCTGTCGGGTTTTTAGGTCTAGGCTAATTTGCCACTGCCTCAATCTTTTGTGGTTCCACCGATACTCCCTCACTGGACACTACGTGTCCTAGAAAAGCTACCTTCGCCAACCAAAATTTACATTTTGAGAACTTAGCATATAACTCATTCCTCCTTAACACATCCAGGGCTACCCGTAAGTGATGGGTGTGTTCATCTGGGGTTCTCGAGTAAATCAAGATATCGTCAATGAAAACCACCACGAACCTATCCAAATAGGGTTTAAAGACCCTGTTCATAAGGTCCATAAATGCTGCTGGCGCATTAGTGAGACCAAAGGGCATCACTACGAATTCATAGTGGCCGTATCAGGTACGAAAAGCGGTTTTGGGTATGTCTTCATCCTTGATTCGGAGTTGATGGTACCCCGAACGGAGGTCTATCTTGGAAAAGGTTCCTGCGCCTCGCAGTTGGTCGAATAAATCGTCTATTCTGGGTAGGGGATAATGGTTCTTCACCGTTATCTTATTCAACTCCCGGTAGTCGATACACAACCTTAGCATCCCGTCCTTCTTCTTCACAAATAGGACCGGGGCTCCCCATGGAGACGTACTAGGTCGAATACAGCCCTTCTCTAGAAGTTGCTCCAGCTGTGCCTTCAATTCCTTGAGTTCAGCTGGCGCCATTTGATAAGGTACCTTGGAAATAGGGGTGGCTCCGGCGGTCAAGTCCATGCAAAACTCCACCTCTCTAAGAGGTGGCATACCAGGGATTTCATCGGGAAACACATCCGGGAACTCCCTCGCTATAGGGATGTCATCTAAGAAGGTCCTGCCTTCTCAGTTTTGACTACGTGACATAGGAACCCTTCACATCCTTTACCCAATAGCTTGTGAGCTCTTATTACTGATACCAATTTTATCCCCATCTTGGGCCTCTGGCCCCTATGTACTACTTTCTCCCCGTTAGGCCCTCTTAGGGTGATTTTTCGTTTGGGGCAGTCTATCTGGGCCTGGTACTTAGCTAACCAGTCCATCCACAAAATAATCCCAAAGTCTGTCAACTCAAACTTGTACAGATTCGCCGGGAATTCACATTCATGCATTTTCACAGGGTAATCATCATACAACTCCTTGCACGATACCGTTTTCCCGTTAGGGAGCATTACAGTTAATAGGGAGGATTTTTGGGTAGGGTCTAGTCCCAAGGTCTCGACTAACTTGGCAGATATAAATAAGTGTGTGGCACCTGAATCAAATAAGATGTCCACAGACTGAGTAAAGAATGGAAAAGTACTTGTCACTACGTTTGGAGCATCCTCAGCTTCCTCTTTTCGCATCACGTACACTCGGCCCCTGTTGCTCCGGGGTGGTTGGTTGGAGGGTTGGGACTGAGCTCACTGGGGTACCCGACTCTGCTTGTTGGTGTAGGCCGTCTGCCCTCCCCTACTTTGGTATGAAGATTGGGGCCGCTACCCGTACCCTTGGTTCTGCCTCTGTCCCTAACTCTGTCCTTGTCCTTGCCCGGGAGGCGGTGGAGGAAGTGGGCAATCTCGCACTTGGTGTTGATGGCTTTCACAGCGGAAGCATCTCTTCACTACGCGACACTCCCTGACGAAATGTCCTGGCTTCCCGCAAGCGTTGCAGGTTACCTTGGCTCGTGTGTTAGGATACTGGCCCCCTCGATTGAAACTGCCGGAGTGCTGTCCCCCAGCGGGTCTACGGTTCTGCTCCTGCGTCTGGAAGGTTCTCCGATTATCTCCCTTCCTCTTGGTACCCCTCTGTTTATTAAAGTAATGACTACGCTCCTTCATTGCTCTTTCTACGTTGATCGCAGTGTCGTATAGATCAACATAGGAGGCATACTGCCGCACCGACATACGTTCTTTGATAGTTGGGTTAAGTCCGGCCACAAACCTATTCATCTTCAGCCTTTCATCAGCTACGAAGGCTGGGGCGAAACATAACAACTCTATGAATTTGGAGGCATACTCGAGAACGCTCATGCTCCCCTGCTGTAATTGCATGAATTCATTCTCCTTAGCCTTCTGGAGGGAGGTGGGGTAGAAATGGTCCTTGATCATCTCCTTAAACTTACCCCACCCAAACCCAGGCTCGTGTTGTCTTTCCCGTACTGTAGCCCACCAAAGGTCGGCTTTATCCTTTAGGTAGAATACCGTAAATCCTACCTTCCACTCCTCAGGGCACTGGAGTACATCGAACAACTTCTCCATCCCCCTAATCCAGTCTTCGAAAGTTTTGGGGTCAGGTGTGCCATCGTAAACAGGTGGGTGATGACTTGTAAATCTCTTGAACATATGTGAGTTATCCTCTTCCGCCCTTTTCTCCTTAACCTCCATTAACCTATGGATTTGTTCATTCTGGAGCCACAGTTGCTCCCCTTGCTTCTGCAGCATCTCTAGCAGTAATAAGTTGGTGGGTTTGGCTCCCGTGGGTGGATTTGTTTCATCGATCTGGCTACGAGACCTATTCCCGTTCCGGGGGCGCAGGGCCTCCAGTCGCTCCCTAAGGGCTGCCATAAGTATGTCCTAGGTCGTAGGGACCCTCGTCACCGGGTGGGGCCCCGTCTGAGACTCTTCATTATGGTTATTGGTGTTGTTTCCTGCCATCCTGGTCGGGAAAAATAATTCGGGTTCAGTTCCTTCTCTAATAGTTCACATCCTACAACTCACTAGGTTCCAGGAACATAATGCATGCCAGTGCATATTACCACAATTTTTTTAGAGATTCGTTCACAATACGCACTACCACATTCAGGTGGTACATCCATTATATCACAAGCTCAGAAGGTTTATATCATACAGGCACACAGGTATATCATCCACATGTTTCACATATTTCACAACAAGGTGCACAAATATTTTCAAATAACCTAAGAACACTTTTATTGCATAAATTCTCAATTTCACAAGGGTTCCTATTAGCCCCTTTCATTACAGCACAACTTTTAACTCAAATAGCCACAATGGCTACTAACAATTTAAAGAAAATTACTATTAATGCTTCCCTAAAAAGAAACAAAATAACTTTCTAATACTTCTAGCCTTTACTGACTGGGGGCATCCAGTGGACAGGTGCCTCTATACATCCGACCACATCTACCCCGCTCCCAGCAGGTCATCTCGGCCTCATTTGCTCTTAAGTCTTCCGAGTTGCTGGAGTGCTCATCCTGTGCAAGGTGATTCCCTTCTTCATCTCTCTGATCTCCCCTTAAGTCCTCACTGCTCATAAGTTGCCCCTCGCTGGCCTCAGAATCTCCCTCAGGGTCTTCTTCAAGGTATTCCTCAGGGTATTCTTCAAGATCTTCCTCGGGGTCTTCCTCTCCTATGGGGTCTTCGTCTAGGTCTTCCTCTCCCATGGGGTCTCCCTCTGGGTCTTCCTCTTCCCTGGGTTCTCCCTCGCTCATAACTTCCCCACAGTCTCCCTCTAAACTCGGCTCCACTCTGGGGTCTGTCTCAATCGGATTATCCTCCTCTACAGGTGGTGGCGGGTTGGCGTCCCCAGAGTCAGGGGTGGGGGGTTCGTCATAAGGACCTATATCAATGAGGTAGTCCACTAGCTCATTCAGGTTGAAGTTCATAGGCTGCCACTTACATAAACAACAATCCCCAGCAACCATAAATGCTCTCTCCCCAGCAACCATAAACGCCACAAGGGGTCTCCCAAAGAGTTAAAAGGAAGAACAGGGCTTGGTTGTGGTCGAACCTCAAACAATCATCAGGAACCTCAGCTAGTCTTCCATAAAGAAAAATCACCACTCGCTCCAAGTGACTCTCGAAACTAGCCCCGGGAATCTTCTCCAACATCCGGTGGCGACAAAGTTGTCCCATACACCCACAATGACGGGCCGCATTCATCCTAGACATTAGTAGGCCCGAATCAGATATATATATATATATATATATATATATATATATATATATATATATATAAGATATATATATATATATATATATATATATATATATATATATATATATATATATATATACACACAAAGAGGTAACATATATATAAGTATATTTCCTTCCCAACCTACACTCACACTCTGAGCAGTCCTTATGTCTACCTGTTTTAGGGTTATTAACTAATATTATTCTCTTTATCCTTTAGGCGAGCCTTCAGGTCAGTTAACCTAGTGAGTTGTAATATCCCTATCTTAAACGGGTGGGTGATGACATCCAACATTAGAAATCTAGATTGTAACACCCCGAGTGTGGCTTAAAAGGATCGAAGTGACTACTTATATCACCAAAGGTGCACCTTTCTTTTCGAGAAGCTCACTCCTAAGAATTCCACAGTTAAGCGTGCTTGTTGGGGAGCAATCTTGGGATGGGTGACCTCCTAGGAAGTTTCCAAGACAGCGTGTGAGCGAGGACGAAGCACGTCGGAAAGACTTGTGATGATTTGTGGGGCCAGTCGTCGATCCTTGAAGCCGTTATTGGTAAGACATGCGACTGAGAGGGGTCGGGGGATTACACCTTGTCTTTTGAAAAACTAACAAAAAGGACCCTCAAATTTTTATTTGATCTATTTTCTAGACTCAGGCACTATTCTAGTTTGCAAAGCATGTCCAAAATCTTTTCATATTTGCAAATCTACCCTCAATCCTTAAAAACTTACTTTCGAAAAATTTAAATTTGTGTTTGTGATATTTTGCCCACTAGCATAACTTTAGGCCCTCTTTCAACTGGTATCAGAGCCACGTGACCAAGAATAATTAAGATTATTAAGTAAATTAATGATTAATTAAGCTACTTAACTGTGATTAATACTTGAATCATCATCTGCTTGCCCTAGTCCTAATTATTCACATATTGTCCACTCACCTGAAGGTAATACCTCGTTAGCATCTCAATTAAACTACATCACTGATATAGTTTTAGAATTAAAAGCATAACAATCTGGTGAAAAATCATCTGAAAAGAAAGAAAAAGAAGATGGAGTATAAGCAACGTACTCTTGAAGAGCTACAAAAAATGTTCGATAAAGAAGAAAGTCCAAAAGCACTAGACAAAATCATGAGCGCAATTAATGATAAATACGATGTTTTGTCTGATGATAATAAAGAGACTAATAATGTCCAACTAGAAGAAGAAATATATCAGTGGATGAATCTGATTAAATTAGAAGATCTCAATGTTTTACCATTAGAAGGAATTAGAAGAAAATTTGATAAGAAATATGGTAAAATGACTAATGAAAACGAAATTAATGAGATTGGAGAAGAAATTGACTTATATGAAACAAAGACTAATTTAGTTAAGAATCTCGTTCCCAAACATGAAGAATTTGGTGAACCATCCAGAAGAAACACTAATTTCCTAAAACCTAGGTATGTTCCTGCAGGACATACAAGTAATTTTTCCTTCGAGTTCATCCCAAGGAAAACCACGACCTATGAAGAAATTGGTCTTACCCTAATTAGCCAAATTGGATATGTCTTAAACATTGATGGAGCCCGTAGTAGAGAAGAAATATTTGAACACTGGAAAAGAGGAATGAACAATGTCTTAAACCTAAATACTACATAGACTGCAGCAAACTTCTTAAATTATATTAAGCATAGTTTCTCTGGTACGGTAGCTGACTGGTATGATTTGTTAAGTGAAGATGGTAAAAATACATTAAGAACAATGGAGAGACCAGCTGCTATGTTCAAAAGTCTGTGCAAAGAAATTGAAAATAAATTCATCGGAGCTAAAATTAATTTTGAGGAAAAAGCACGAGAATGGCAAAGAAAAATTAACAACATAAAACTATGGGATATGAGGTACCTAGAAAATTATATCGCAGAATTCAGTCAATACTATTACAAAATTGGGCATAATGAAACAAATCTTGACATGTTCTATGACAGGTTGTCATATCCTATAAATTCTATAATTAATGAAAAATACATGGCATGGTTTGAACGAACAGATGTTGTTGATACCCTTAGTTCAAGAATTTTCTATTTGCGAAAATAGGTCAATGAACAATGTCTTGATCTTTAAAAGCAAAAGAAAATTACAAAGCAATTCTTGACTTGCTGGGATTCGCCTCACCAATGGGGAAAAGAACCTGAGAAAAGAAGAAAAAGAAAATTCTATAAGAAAAAGAGTTTTAATAAGCAGAGAGGGGAAAAATATAGAACAAAATATTACAACAAACCAAGTCCTAAAAAACGTAGATTTTTTAGAAAAGTTGCTTATTGCTCGATAGGAAAAAACAACTGCAAATGTTGGACATGTGGAGAAGTTGGTCATTATGCTAATGAATGCAAAAACAGAAAGAATAATAAATTTATTGAAACCTTGGGAAGCCTAGATTATGTTGAGCTTAGTGAACATGAGGCATTTGACCTAGCCCTAGGCAACAACAAAGGAATTGTTGAAATCATAGAGGACAATGAATATGAAGAAAGTAATTATGAAGAAATAAGTCATATAATGGAAGGTAGCTCGGTTAGCCTTGGTGATCTTCAAGGAAAAGAGTTTGTTGTAGACAATGATTATGAGAAAGTCAAAGGAGATTGGGTTCTTCCCATAACCCAAAAGGACATGATCTATAAAAAATCCACTTTTCAATTAAAAAGCAAATACGTATGTGAAATGATAGAAGGAGACCTTGAGATAAAAGATTGTGAGTATGACGTTGGAGAAGTTAATTTTATTAATTGAGATAATATCCTTAAGCATAACAAAGATAGAAAGTATAGGTACATCCATGTCGGAAGTGTCCAAGTTCAGATTACTCCATTACAATATCATGGTAAAAATATTGATCTTTATGCTTTACTATGTGATATTAGGCATAACAAATTTAATACTCAAATAATCATTGGGATAAAAATCAATTTATGTAATGGGTTAGTAGGATTCAACTGTTGACCTGGATATTATGTGAGTCTAAAATATGAATTTGCTAAAAACTTCCAATTAGATAATATAATAGACCCTAAAACTAAGGTGACAATGATAGAGGCAGAGAAATTTGAAAGCCCTACCCTTATGCAAAAGATCCAGAGAATTAAGTCTAACCCTTAGGATATAAAAGTTGATCGTTCATGGATATCTAGCTTTGCCAACCTTACAAAAATCAATAAGAAAAATATAATAAAAATCGATAAGAAGGGTAAAATCACCATTAAGCCCTAATTATTAGCAAGTATAAGTACAAGATCAGATTAGGGAGAAGGATCTTCATCAGCTAAAGAAGAGCTTAAAGAAGATGATACAATTAGCATGACCAATGAAATGAATCGAATGAGTTTTGAAGCGGCAAGACCCAGCATAGATTGGTTAACGAGTTTAGATAGAAAGGTCATTGGGTACAAAACTAGAATCGTTAGTGAACCCATATACGAAGATGAATTAGTCAAAAATAAGACTATGGAAATGTGCTATGAAGTTACTAATACAAACCCTAATAGCATCTACATCCCAATAAAAGTATGTTTAGAGGGATATAACAAATATGAATTGTTTGCTTACATAGATAGTGGTTGCTCTAAATGCTTTGGAAAAAGATCATTATTTTTTGAATTTATGTGGAAAAGAGCTAAAAATCCTTTACAAGTAAGAATAGCTGATAACAGTGTTATGAGCCACAATGAAGCAATAGAAAGATTATCCATAGAATTAGGAAGAGTCCAATGTATTATACCAGTTCTATGGGCTACTGATCAACCCTCTCACGATATGATTATTGGAAATAACTTCCAAAGATTATATTCTCCATGCACCCAGATCATAAACTAAATAATATTTACTATTAATGGTCACTCAGTTCCTATTGAGAAATTAAGTAAGGCTTACACTCATTAAAAAATTGAATTTACATGCAGTCAGTATGGTGAGAAGGTAATACCTGCACAACAAAAAGTAGTACTGACAATCTCATTACTTGAGTTATCTATTAAAAAGCAAATTATTGAACAATAAGAAAAATTATGTAAAGAACTCTACTCTAACAATTCTCTAAAATTTTGGGGTAAAGACAAAACATTTGCTAAAATCACTTTACTAAATCCCAACACTATCATTCGAGTCAAACAAATGGTGTATACCCACCAGGATATCCAAGAATTTGATAAACAAATTAAAGAACTTCTCGATAAAGGATTAATCAGAAATAGTAAAAGTCCTCACACCAGTCCTGCTTTCATGATGAGAAATCATGTTGAAGAAAAGAGAGGAAAAGTTAGAATAGTAATCAATTATAAAAAGTTTAGTGATAATACTATCTTTAATTGTTACTATATTCCTAACAAAATAATCCTTTTGAATAGAATTCAAGCAGCCTCTTGGTTCTCGAAAATGGAGTGCAAAAGATCTGGTTGGTAGATAAAAATGGATGAGGAAAGTATTCCTTTAACTGCATTTAGTACCCCACAAGGTCATTATGAATGGATAGTAATGACATTTGGTCTTAAAAATGCACCCCAAATATTCCAAAGAAGAATGGATAACATCCTCAAAGACCTTAATCATTGCTGTCTAGTATACATTGATGATATCCTTATCTTTTCTAAAACAATAGAATAGCACAAAGCTGATGTCTTAGTAGTCACCCAGAGATGCATTAATCATGGTATTATACTTGGTAAGAACAAATGCAATTATGCTGAGCAAGAAATTGAGTTTTTAGGTCAAAAGATAAAAGTTGGACAAATCATCCTACGAAAGCATATTCTGAAAAAAATAGAAAAGTTCCCTGAAAAAATTGAAGATAGGAGGCACCTAGAAAGATTTCTTGGGTGCCTTACCTATGTTTCAGATTTCATTAAAGATTTAGCGAAAATAACAAAGCCATTACAGCAGAAACTCAAAAAAGAGGTAGGTTGGACATGGACTACTAACGATACAAACATTGTTCAAAACTTCAAAAAGATGTGTAAAAATCTTCTTGTCCTTAATTTGCCTAACGATGAAGATGATTTAGTTCTAAAACAGATGCCAGCAATGAGCACTGGAGTGCAGTACTCAAAATCAAAGAAGGAGAAAAACTCTGCAAATATTGCAGTGAAAGTTTTAATAAAGCAGAATGCAACTATCCTACAATGAAAAAAGAAATCCTTACAGTCATAAGGGGAATTGAAAAGTTTTTAATCTTTTTAGCCCCAAAACCTTTTCTTCTTCGAACCGCTTGCAAAGGAATAGTTGGTTTTGTAAAAAAAAAATTTATCAAGTATGCAAGCGCAAGGGCGACTCCTGCGTTGATAATTATGGCTTAACCAGTTTTCCTTCTCTATTGAGCATATACAGGGATCGAAGAACTCTCTGACAGACAGTTTAACTCGAGAACTCGTCAATGGTGATCATCAAAGTCGATCTCCTGCCAGAAAAGGAGGAAATCCTTAATGAAATGCCACTCGTACTAGAACGGGTTACGCCGTCTAGTAAAGTCCTTATTGATAACCTAGAATTTCATAGAAAAAATAGATCACGCTTTGGCCTACTATCTACAGCCTACCTAATAGCCCTAAGATTTTTCCTTCTAGAGTTACAAGTTAATTACCTACAATGTCCTTATGAAATTCAAGAAAAAATAAGCTCTTATGTTCAAGGAAAATGGTTCAATGAGTGGTATGCAGTCTGTATTGACTTTTACCATTATTATTCCTATGATATTTGGGAGTCTTAGAGTACAACGATCTATTTTTCCGACAGATCTGGAGTTGGGGGTATTTGTTTTTCAGCAAATTCATCATTTCCAAATGATCCTATTTTTAAAGCCTGAAAATACGCACAGAAATCCCAGATCTAAAATTTCTATTTTTCTCAACCTTAACTAAATTCCAGCAATGCATGTTCAAAGAGATCCATTGGATTCTTACGTCTCCTGAAGGTCCAACAAAATTTTCAATCCGCAGATGACTGACTTTAGAGGTTTATAGCGCTCTAATTGAATATGAAAATGGAAAAGCTAAACTAGCCCATTATCTTATCCAAATAATTGATTGCGACGATCTCAATGATCAACGACAAAGTTGGGTCTATGGAAATCCGGTACATCTAGTTACTGATCTTGTGTTATCAAGAGCCGTTGGATTTTTCAACATTTATCATCAATGTTGGGCATTAATCGAACAAGGAAAAGTATTAATACATTGTGGAAATACTACTTTCACCTATGATAATGAATTCAAAAGCTATATGAAGGTAGAAGACGCAGTGTCAGAAGATATCTTTGACTATCTTTTTAATATTGGAGCTGAAAAATTCTTATCAGAAAATGGAAAAAAAAATATGTCCTTGAATTATTTGAAGAATGAGATCCAGGGTATCTTAAGCAAATTGATGAAGATTTTGATGATTACATAGATAATGATTATGTAGAAGATATAATTAGAGATGAAGGCATGTAAAATCTCAATAATGATGACTCGTCTTGTTATCTTTAAAAGTTCTGAAAAGTAACTGTCCCATTATTGTACTATTTCGACAAGTGTCTAGTCTGTAAAATAAAGTAGGTACTGTAGAATCAGCATGTACTGTAGCCATTGAAAAATTTTTATGTACTGTAGCCATTAGGGCATCCTATATACCCACATCCCCTCTATAAATAGAGAGGTCGAGTGCTGAGAAGGGATACGGTCATTTGAGCATTCTTGAGCGAGAGAGAAATTGAGATTCTCCATTTCTCTATAAGCAAGCATCTCTAATGATCTTAGCTTAAGTCCCTCTTCAAAGCTTCTTATTGTAAGATAACCACTTTAAAGGTTTTAATAAAAGAACTTTCCCAGCAAGGAACGTTATTCAATCAAACCTTATGTCTTAAATATTATAGTTTCTTGATTAAAGTTCCACTATTCTTTAAAAATACTTAAAACTTGATTAGTGACTACGGTTTGAAGTAGAAAATGAAATAGAACTGTGTTATACCTGATCTAAAGAAGGTAGGGTTGAGATTAGCAATCTTTGTAAACTGGAAGTTAGAGGAACGCCGGAGTCCAGTACCGACTAAGTTCAGATAACGGTCAAACTCTCTAATTAAGCTTTAATTATTTTTGCTAAGTATTGTGGGCCTATAACCACAGAAAATATAATATATAAGATATAAGTAGTAGATTGTGATAATTAGTACCAGTAAAGTCATTATAAGAAATTAAATCAGTTAAAACAAGCATATTTTCTGAAAAATTTCTAAAAATAGCTTATTTATATGATTTTTCTATTCCAAGGACTATTTTACAATTTCTGAAGGTTCAAGGACTAAATAGTAAGAAAAAAAGACCTAAAAATTAGTTTCCTGAAAACTTAAGGTATCTCAGAATTAGTTTTGAAAAAGCTTGGGCCTAAAAACAATTAGCCTTGAACCTAGGGGCTTGAGTGTCAGTAATTAAACTAAAAAGCAAGTTACTTTTTGTCCCTTATTTCATGAAATTTATTATTTTACCAGCCTCTATGTTGAGTGTCTGAGTACTTTGACGTAGCTAAAAAGTAGGCGCTCAAAATAGAGGATGCTTTTGCTCTTCTACTTCATGTCAAAATAGCCATAGTAGTCGTAATAGTGTAATCAATTTGGGTGAAACAACTGAAAAATTTTAATTTGGAGTAACCCATTTTTTACTTTTTTTTAAAATTTATATTGCTCTCTCAAAAAAAAAAAAAAATCAGAATAGCAACATCGTCTTGGCCAAGACATAAAATTAGTCCTCTATCTCTATCAAAACATAGGATTTATGGTTCCAATGGGAACAAGGATCTGGTAGGATCCGTAATTTCATGATTCCGATAGGAATCGGGATTAGGTAGGATCCAAATTTTTCAAAGTCCTGGGAAGAACCAGAATCTAGCATGATTCAAAAGTCCAACTAAAACTTGAACTCAACTTGAGCGATTTTAAACGGATATGAAACATGCATATTTCATTGTTATATTACCTTGAACTTTATATTAATTTTTGAAGATGACTAGATTTAATCCCTGATCCACCTTCGTTGATTCTTCAAACTATCCCGAAGTCTTCCTTGGTGAACATTGCTTTTACTTCCTTTTAACAGTCTCTCTTTTTTTTTAATCCCTGATCACTGCTTCAATGAATCTCCCCCGCTATTTGGCTTTTGCCTGTATTTATAATTGTGATGGAGACAGTTGCTTTCCCACATTGCAGAGAAACTAGGCAAGTAGTGTTAGTGGGGGGTCTTGTGGTAACCATCTGTCGTGCACTATTTTTTTAATTTCTCTCTTTCCCTTATTATTTTTTATTGTTGACAATCTCGAAGGCATATTTCACGTGATCACCTACAAGGGTCAAAAATAGTGCATTTCATTTTTTTAAGAGTCCATTAGGTCAGGGGTGTCGTGAATTTTCGCTTTTTTGATTTCTTATCGATGTTTTTTTTATTGGTTTAATCATTTTAAATCCATTAGTGCTAGTCTTGACAAATTAAATTCATCAAAATTTCATGTTTAACACATGTTTTTATCGCCTACTGTATTGTATTATCTAATGCATTTGTTATTTTTTTTAGTGTGAATTAAACTAACTGATACTCACAATTCATCTGTTATTTGAATGAGATAATGCACCTGGAGATGGAAGCCAAGGCCTAAAGAGTTTATGAAAGAAGCATGAATCATAAATTACGGTTGGATGAAATTTTTCTAAAATCATTTTGTTTTCTTTAAAACACATGTATTATTGCTTTATATGTTCAAACTTTACACATTTGATACAATTTTGATCTAGATTAATTTTGTTGATGCTACTACAAATAATTTTTTTTTGTGTCTTGTTTTTATTTTTCCCATCTCAGTTGTGAGATCGAACAATTATTTAATAATACTTGCAAATCCGAGCAACACGCAGGTTTTAACTAGTTTGAACAAAAGAAAAGAGACCTATCAAATCCAATACAAAGTCTAGAGCACTTTCTGATTTATTTTTTTATATCGAAGTAACAATGTGGTGCATGGTGATCTCTTTTTATATGTTGCATCAATAAATATACTTACAATTGATAGTCTTTTTTTTTGGGGGATCTTCGATCTTCCATTTCACTGGAGTCGAGCTACTACTACCCCAACAATAGGTATTCTCTCATCACAGATTTTCTCCATTCACAAGACTCAAACCCGAGACCTTACTTAAGAGAAACATGTGTCAAACCACTTGAACCAACCTGTGTTAATAAAATTGATGGTCTTTTCAACGTGAAAGGTTATGACTTACAAACCAGCCTTTCCTTGACCCCACCCTCAGCCTAGGGATAGGAATTCCACCCAAACCCGAAAAACTCGATCTGAACCCACTTCGTTTATGGTAGGTATATGAATAGAGAATGGGAAAAAAAACACGTATTGAGTGGGTGTGCTGAAAACGGGTTTGGATTCAGGTACGAGTTGGGTACAGGCAAACTCATCCTCGATCCCACCCCATACCCATTCCCGGTTTGCTTTTTTATTTTTTCTTTTTAGTCTTATTTTTGAGCTTGAATCTTTTAGAATGCTCATATCAACAATGTTATTAATGTTACAAGATGAAACTATTACTTGGCAATTCTAAAATAAAAAATGTACTAAGAATTCTTAACATCAAAGGCCATTGAAATAATTTAAGATACTAAAAGAAAACACATGAATTGTAAAAATAGCTACACTAATGAATTCTTGATGTACCACAAAAATAATTTATGTATTCTTTATTTAGTTTTGTTTAAAAAAATAAACTTCATGAACCCGATGGGTATTACTTTTTATGTGTATATGAACCCAAATAAAATCCGAAGTACCCAATGGGCATAGATAGGGTATGAATTTTTAAAACCCGATAGGTATGGGTATGGGAATAATTTTTAAAAACGGATATAGGCGCAGATATGGCTCCACCCGCCCCAAATCCACCCACGCCTATCCCTACCCCGGCCCCCTAAATATAACACAAGTGTGCTACATACATCAAATTTGGAAAATGATATTTCCAGGGAGCTAATCTCGACTTCTACAAATGATCGACTTCGTGGACATAATGCCCTTAATTAGTCAAAGTTCTAAGGTCAATTGTGTCGTCACAATAAGGAAATTATGAGCCAACTTCTAGCCTTAAATTTATGACAATACGGATCTATGTTAGGATTAGGGCGTCCATGGGCACCCCTAGTTCAGAAAAAAGTTCTAATGATTTATTTTAAATGAGGTTAGATTGTTATATGTGGATACCACTAAAATAGACCCAAGAAATTATAGACATCTTTAAATATACCCATTCCACATACTAACATTCTTAATTTCTTTAAATATAAAGACTACGGCTATAAATTTGGAATTTGATATAAGTTAAAATGAAATAAAATTCACCTAAGCTGAAATCTTTCTCTTGCTCTCCCCTCAAACTACATTCCGCTTTTCCAAATCTCTCTCTCTCTCATGTGGATTTTAGACTTTTAATTTAATCAAATACTGATATATATCTTTAATTTTCTTTTATTGTTATTTTTTTTTAACTACATAGTTTCAATGTTTTGTTGGTGTAGAATTTTCTTTAACTTGGTGTGAAATTTCTTTTTTTTCCCCCCTTTTTGGTGCAATTAGATGAAGGAGAATGCATAAGCTTAATTGTGTTTTTTTTTTTTTAAAGTTTCATGTCACTTCATGGCTTAACTGTTTTTTTTGGGGGGGGGGTTTGGTTTCTTTACTTCCTACAAATGATGTGCGCTTTTCAACTAACAATCGTACTAAATAGTAGGTATTCTAACATTTTATGATTTTTGATACAGTTATGTATCAACTCCAAAATATGAAAAATAGCAAAGAACAAAAGTAGTAGTAGATTACCACTGTGTTTTTTTTTTTGAAGTAAAAAAACGTGCTATATTATTTATGTATATCAAGTTCCACTAGTGCAGAAATACGAGACAAAAGTTTATAAACAAAATACGATATGGAACGTATGCAAAAAATAGACTACAATGTTATATATCATATAATTTCTTTTTTGACGTGTATATTATTAATGATGTTAACATAAGCACCCATATTCTAAATGTCTAGATCCGCTACTGTATGATGATCTTTTCCCTTTACGTGCATTATTTGTTTTCTTGAAAAAGGGTAAGTACAATACTAAATATTAAGCAGCCCTTCTCTCAAGGGATTTGCCCATGTTATCATCAGCTAAGATACGTCGAAATTCATTTGGAAGTGGGGAATAGAAGGAACTACAACTATACAAAGATAAAAGAAGGCTAGCCTTAGCTAACCAATCAGTTGCCACATTGCCTTCATGATATATGAGTCATACTCAAAACAAGTTGCTTATTGTAGGAGAACTCGGATGTCTTGAATCAAAGTATGAATAACCCATGGAACACTTATTTCAACCCGCACAGTCTGGATAACAATCTTATTATCTCTCTTAAGACAGATGTTCTTGTAGCTGGATTGGATGGCTATATAAACTCCTTGTCTCATAGCTATCACCTTAGCAATTAGAATGGATGTATTTCCCAAATTAGAAGTGTCTATAAAAAGAAGTACCCCTGAATTATCCCGGATAATGAATCCTACTAATCCTTGATTAGTTTTGGACCCGTCGAAGTTAATTTTAATGAACTCCGGAGGTGGGGGATGCCACTTGAAGTAATAAGTGGAAGGTGTGGTAGATGAAGGAGGTGTGAAATGGTGGAAGTGGTGATCCTGAAGGCTAAACTTTGCTCTTGCCTTCCATTCTGCCCGGTAACGTTTGCAATAATGAGAGTTCGTAATGGGGAAAAGATATCATTGGTGAAAATCATTCCATTATGTGCGTTCCAGATACTCCAAAGTAAAATAATAATTTTAGATATATCTTTATCCTTAGCCAGGTGGAGATTATGAAGTTGTTCGTGAATCTCCAACTCATGAGTTATAAAGGATGTTGCCTTAACCAACAATGGGTCACAGCCAGATCCCATACTTTACAAGTCATAGGACAGTTAGTGAAAATGTGGTCAACGCTTTGAACGTCAGATTGGCACGTTGAGCAAAGCGGATCTACATTCATCCCTCTCTTCAATAAGATTCCTCGTGCCGAGATTGCATTATGGCACAGTTTCCAAGGAAAAATTTTCAATTTAGGTAGTAATCCTAACTGCCAGATCCATCTATACTTCCATCTAGAAGTTGAGGATTGTAATTTGTCATGGGCTTTCCAAGTCGCAGACTTTGTAATGAAGTCTCCTGAACTTGAAATTTTCCAACAGAAAGAGTCCTCCTGGTCAGTTAATGGAATTGGAACAGCAAATTGTGGCGACAATATTTGAGGGCAAAATCTTTGAAAGTTCAACCACATTCCAAGTTTTCGTTGGAGTAATAAAGTACTCAACTTTAAATTCAGTACCCTAGACATTGATAGGATCCCCCAACATTTCATGAATGCTCACTGCATTGCACCAATTGTCAAACCAGAATCGGACCTTCTTACCATTACCAATTTTCCATACTAGATCCAAATCAAAGAAACCCCTATTACCAGGCATGCATTTCCATACCCAAGAGTCTGTGGCTTTCTTTTTATAGTCAAAGAACTTATACGGGTTACCATACTTAGCTCAAATAGCTTTAATCAGTTCATTCCTTAGTTCCATAAAATACTTCAAGATGAGTATACTGATAGACGCCTTATTTACATGTTCAATACGTCTTAGTCCGAGCCCTCCAAAGTTCTTAGGGGAACAGATAGTGCCCCATGCTATTAAGGTAAACCCTTTTCAGCCCCTGAGTTCTTCCAGAAGAAGTCAAGGTTGATGCGATTCAGTTGGGCCACAATATAGGATGGCAATTTAAAACATTGAGTGTGTGCTGGTAGAGCTTCAAGATTTGACTGGATAAGGGTTGCTCTTTTTACCTTAGACACTTTATGAGTTTTTCAACCAGCTACCTTTTTCCATACTTTGTCCACCATCTCAGTGAACGACTCCTTCCCGACCTTCCCTTGAAACAAGGGGCAGCCCAAATATTTTCCTACTGAATGTCTATGTCGTATTTGGAGAATACTTATGACAACCTGTTTTTGTGTTCGAGTTACATTGTTTGAGAAGATAGTTGTCGACTTGTGGAAATTAATCAACTGATCCAATTGAGAACAGAAGCAATCCTGAACTGCTTTAAGTGCTAATGTTGTAGAAAGGTCTGCTTTACAAAAAAAGAAGACTATCATCAGCAAAGAACAAACAAGACAGTTCTGGAGAGAGAACATAAATCTTAATGTTAAACCCACTCTTTGTTAGGATCACCTTATGATACAACCATGATGCTAGGACTTCCATACAAATAATAAATAAGTATGGAGACAAGGGATCACCTTGATATAGACCTGGATGGCTCAATGAAGCCACATGATTGGTTATTAATGATAAGCGAATATAAAACTATAGTCACACACTCCTTAATCCAAGCAATCCATTTGTCATGGAACCCCAATTCACTAAGCGAGTTCCATAAAAATGCCCATTCAATACGATCGTTAGCCTTTTTCATATCCAATTTGAGTGCCATGTATGCTTTTCGACTTCTCATGTATTTGAATTTGGTCATAACTTCATGGGCCAACAATATATTATCATGAATAGCTCTTTGCAGAATAAAGGTACTTTGGATGGGTTGAATAATTTTTGCAGTATCGAACGCATCCAATTCACAAGAATCTTAGAAATGATTTTATAAATCACGTTACATAAGCTAATTGTCTCTGAATTTGTAACTTTAGAAAAAGTGTAATAAGCGTGCGGTTAATTTCTTTGAGTAGTTTTCCAGGCATGAAAAAATACTTAACATGTTTGCAGAGAAGGGGTTGAACTAAATTCCAATTTATTATAAAAAGGATGAACCAAATCCATCAGGCCCATCTGAAATAGTGCTTCTTTGACTTCTTCATGAATGACTGACTGAAGAAGAAGATTGTTATCCTCTTCTATTGCTACTTTATTTAATGAGGTCTCACGGAGGGCAAGGGATTGAGATGATGTTGAAGAAAATCGACTAGTATAATCCTGAAGAAATTTACATTGTATGAGAACCCGAACTCCCGACTCGTCCTTAAGTTGTACAATATTATGCTTTTTCTTTTTTGCAGCAGCAACTTGGCAGAAGAATTTAGAATTCCGATCACCCTAAGTCAGCCATTGCTTTCTCGCATACTTGCTCCAGTATCACCGGTCAAAAAGTAGTGACTTTTCTCTTTGTTTGATTAGCCTGGCATGCCACGAATTTAGTCGAGGGCTATCAGGTTTTCTCAAAAGTTGCTCCTTCACATAGATTAGTTTATGTTCATTGAGATTTATTTTGGACTTGAAATTGCTAAAAATTTTGGAGCTCCATACCTTTAACTCCTTAATGAGCTTAAGCTTTTTGACGAAACTGAACATGGTAACTATTTTACGAGCTTCGTCATAGAAATGCCAATAGTTTTGATACCAAAATGGTGGACGTTTTTTAATATTCGACTGCACTGTAGTATTCAAAGTAATGTAGCAATGAACCGAACAAGTAAATGGACCATGTGATACTATTGCCTGCGGATAGAGTTGCAACCATTCATGATTAGCAATTGGTTGGTCTAACCGTATAAATTAAATTGCCATGCACATGCTTTTTCCACGTAAAACGTCTACGTGTGAATTCAATTGAACACATTCTAGCCGATGATAAAAACGTAGGAAGTCTAAGGATTCTACTTTGAGTAAGTGGGGAACCCCAACTTTATCTGCAAAAGAATCCATTTCATCAAAATCATCAACTAAACACCATGGTAAATCTATGACTCAATGTAGCTCATAAAGATGGTCCCAAAATGCCTGTTTGCGGCTATCTTGAGCAGGTGCATAGATGGCTGAGACAATTGAAAATTTCTGAATCAAATTATCAAAAATAAGCATGTGCACAGCTCTATCCTCTTTCCTTAGTACCTTGGCTATAGTAGTGGAGTTATTCCATAAGACCTAAATACCACCAGAGTGGTTGATTGGGAGAACATACTCAAAAAAAAAAACTCATAATCAAGTTTGCTAACTATTCGCTTAGTATTACGTTCATTAGTCATGGTTTCAAGCAGAATAAACATGTCAGACTTGTGAGATCTAATAAGGTGGCTAATTTTTGCTTTCAATAAACATTTCTTAGCACCTTGCACATTCCATGATATGATTTTTATAAGTCATGGAGATGTAGAAACCACCTTATGAAAAATACCTAATGAGATCACCGCTAGGTCCACGCCTTGTTGGACTTTTAAAAAAAAAAAAAATCCAATTACAATAAATCCTTTCATATAAACAGAATGACAAAGGAAAAGAGACAACCCCGTGACTGCTTGGTTAGCAGAAAACCAAACTTGAATTTGTTCAAATACTTGTCTCAGAAATTCTCTCCTCATAGACAAGAAATGCCTCCCCTTTTCCTCATCTCTTGGGACCAAGAAGTAGTCCTAGTTCCTACAAATACATGTGCTGTAAACTGTAAAGCCACGCATTAGGGCATACTAGACTACTTGCACATAGACCTGTCAATTCGGACGGATAGATTAAATACGGGTCGAATGTATTTCAGATTCGGGTAAAATACAAGTCGGATGTATTTTGGGTTCGGGTAAAATACGGGCTGTTGTATTTTGGTTTTACGGGTTTCGAATCAACCCAACGGATTTAAAGCGTATTTTCTTTTAGTTATTTTTCTTTTTTCAAAATCAAAAAATCTACATATTTATTACTCAAAACTGTTAGTGTTTAATGAAAAGTCATAATAATTGTAATTTCTCAAAAGAATATTAAAAATATTCAAACTTTTTATTATAATATATGAAGATTTTATATGGGCGGACAAAAAATCAAGCCCCCCTTGGTTTTGGGTGAATCGACCCATACATTGAAAGAAGGTCAATAGTGAGTCGGCCATTTATGGGACAACTCGTCTAGAGTATTTTAATGGGCTGTAACAGTTTGACCGCCAATAACCTATTTAATAATTTAATATTTTTATTAACTAATCTACCAATGTCCAATCAGGCAAAACTTTATTAATGGACCGCCCCCAATACAAATACGGCGAGCTGTTTTCTTACTATTAGCATTGTAGTTTAAGATTAATTAGAACGAAAATCAAATAAAATTGAATAAGAGAAGTACAAGATATTATCTTGGAGTTATAACATCAAATTTTCAAATTATTGCAAATTAATTAATTTGAAAAATAATCATACATATTTGTTTTACTAAGTATACAATAGTATGACTTGTGCATCTTTAATCTTTTTCTTCTTTTAAATTAACTTTTTTTAAAAGATTACATAGTTATTTCATGCAATTTTATATCCATTTTTAACTTTTTTTCATTTAAAAGTTTTGTATGATATTATTTTCAGAGAATGGAAAAGAAAAAACAAGTTTATTATTGTTTAGTTTTAGAGGTGGGAAAAGCTGACCCGACACGATTACGGACCCAAAACCGACACGAAATTAAGTGGGTTTGGATATAAATTTTCTACCCATTTAATTAAATGGGTTGACACGTTCAACCCATTTAATCAAATGGGTTAGGTTCAGGTCGAGATTCTCGACACAAAAAAGTACATATTTAAACCGATTAATTAAATGAGTTAAATAAGTCAACTCATTTTTCCTTTTGTCATTTATCCATTTACCTTTTATTAGATAATTAAGAATATAAAAATTTTTTAAAATTGTGAATTATCACGAATCAGGAAAATTTTAAAGAGTAATTATTTAATGTGATATGTGAACTTAATTTTTAACAATGTAATTACATATTAGCAGAAAATGTTAAATGCATAAATAGTTAATTAAATGACCGAACTTGACCCATTTATCTTACACGGGTTAAGCGAGTCAACCCGTTTAAAAATTAAATTGGGTATAGGTCAAGATTTTTCAACCCGTTTAATAAACGGGTTAGGTTCAGGTCGAGAAATTTTCAACCCGTTTAAGTTCGACACGAACACGAATCCGACTCGACACGACCTATTACCCAGCTCTATTTAATTTGTATGCACTAGTTATATAATTTCTTTTTAAACTATTTGACAAAAATGACTAACCATTATTGTTAAAAGGGATGAAATTAGAGAAAAATCAAAAACTAAGAATATAATATTCATGTCAAGCGGGCGGGTTCAGGTTCGAATTCGGATCGGGTTTGACCTGCTAATTTGTGGGTTTTTCGGGTTCGAGTTGAGAAAATCGTGTTCAAAATCCAAAATTTTCGGACGGGTTCGGGTTGGATTTTCGGGTCGGGTCAGTTTTTGCCAGGTCTACTTCCACAAGACAGAGCCAACATGAAAGGAATGCATGAGGCGAAAAGGGTCTAGTAAGGGAGTCACAGAGGGGCAAGATAAATCCCATCATGGAAGTGAATAACAAAACTGTACAACAAGGTTGGCTAAGCATCAAGGGATGTAGTCAAAGCACATATAAGTGTTGGTCTAGACAAAAAAATTAATGGCAATTAGCAGGTGCTGAAGGAGAAGCCCCTTGTCACATATAACCTGGCACCATGAACCAACATGGGTAAGCATAATAATAACAATAACTTTGGACATCCAGTTAGGATTATAGAAAGAAGCATTCAACAAAAAAGGGTTGGTAAAAAAGTAACATAGCAGAAGAATCCTACAATAAGCACGCACAATAGAGAAAACAGATACAATAGAGAAAACAGACATAAATCATATAAAGGTGAATGAATCTACTACTATAAACAGTAAACCAACCCATCAAATCCACAACGCAGATGGCCCAAAGGTATGAGAAAAATAAGAATGAAATACTCAAAATTAAGTGCGCATGTGGACAGTAACAGCAAACAAAGAGGTTCCTTAGCTGCAGTAAGCTGCAAAAATGTTGAATTTTTTATATTAATTGGGCTATAATCAAACGAGTCATATATATAAGCTCAAATAAAGTTCCAACCCAAGACCAATTGATAGTAGGTGGATTAACTCACAAGCTTATATAAATGCTCAATCCCTTTAATTTTATCAATGTGAGACAACACCTACTTTTATATACTTTATATTTTTTTCAATGTGGGACAATACCCACTTTCATACTCCAACATTCCCTTCACGTGTGGGCTACTAACAAAGCCAACACGTGCGCAAAAGTTTTAATCAAACGGAGACGGTGACAAATGAAGATTGAGCAACCTTACTCTGATATCATGTTAAATTTTTTATATCAATTGGGTCACAATCAAACGAGTCATACATATAAGCTCAAATAAGATTCCAACCTAAAACCAATCGGTAATGGGTGGATTAATTCACAAGCTTATATACATACTCAAGCTCTTCAATTTTGTCAATGTGGAACAGTACCCAATTTTATATTCTTCATATTTTTTAACGTGGGATAATACCCACTTTCATACTCCAACGAAAATAGAACGTACTTCATTCTTTCTCTCTCTCTTTTTTTTAAAAAAAACCTTCCATCCTTTTTAAATAAGATAATCGACTAAGGTCTCAATAGCTTGCCCTACTCTTCACTACCTTTTTATAAAAATAATTTATGAACATTTAGATATTGTCATTGTATTGTTATAAAATCTGTCATAGAGTCACTCTTGGTAGTTAAAAAAAAAAAATATAGATCAGTTCTATTGTTATTTTGGTGAATATATATATATATATATGATGGTTGTGCTTCAACTTTGGACATTAAGGGACGTCCTAATCTATTTAACTCTCAGTATGAGGTATACTATCTATGTTTTTGTTTACATACACATTAGAAGTCTTTGTTCCTTTTTTTCGATAGAAACTTATAAGTCATTTTGATGTATTTCTGACTATATACTATATTCTAATATATTAGTTTTAGGGGGGGGGAAAAAAAAGGTGTCCGCTAGTTGGATTTCTTTCCACCTTGATAATTAATTAATATAATATGGAATGAGTAGAAATAACTCCAAAAAAAGGGTTTAACGGACAATTAAGCAGGAAAATAGTAAAAGTTCTAAATGAAATAAAAAAGAAAACCAAAAAAAACCATAAAACAAAGGGAATTAAAAGCGGCCACCAGCCAGATTTGGGAAGAGCCCATGGTAAGGTAACGGCATGAATCAAGCGATTAGAGGGTTTCACTCATTGCCCATAAGCCATGGGTACTGTTGCCAATGCATAAAACATTGCTGTAGAAGACTAAAACGAACAGTGGAGAAACAAGTGCTCGCAAAAATTAAACCCAAAGCTAAGCTTTTTTTTGGGGGGGGGGGGGGGGGTGAGACAACAGTGAGGGTTTTGCGAATAATTCAACACTTTGGTAACCGCTAGTTTTGGTGTATGGATTGTTTGATACTGGTTTTAGAAAAGTTAACACTTTGGTATCTCCATTATTGGTAAAAGTGACTTTCTGATCCTTTTTATTATTATTTTGGCCCTAAACTTTTAGAACTTTCCAAATTTGGTCCAAATGGGATGCTTTTTGCTATTTTGCTATTTTTAGGGTCTTTGTAAGACCCGCGTTCTTTATTTTACGTTAAGCTGACTGTTCTACTTTTTACGTTATAAAATCATATTTTTAGTAACTATATGAGTTAAATTATTATTTATGTGCCTATATGAGCGATAATTTTACTAAAAAGAATATTTCGTCGCTGTTTATATTATTAATATTATCGTTAATTATTTAGAAAATCCTTGAGCTAATGTGAACTCATACCTTCGAAATCACTATTTGAGCTATTTAGTCGTTTCCCAAATTTAATTAGGATGCTAGTTATAGGACATTTCAACTCGAGTTTAGTCTAATCGATAACGAGTTTGGGATTAGGACCTAGCAGTTATCGTGTTAAGTGAACCAAAAAAAAAAAGAATTAGTAAAATAGGGGGGCTGAATTCGGGTGTCAGAACTCCAAACCCCCTACCCTCCTTTCTCTCTCTCTACAATCGCCATCCTCGTCCTCTCGCAGGCAACCACCGGCCGCCGTCTGGCTTCACCGCCGTCCACCACGCGTCGCCGGCGAGAGAAGGAGACCACCGGTCCCTTACCTACTCGTCACCAGCCGCCGACCACCACCATTCTCCCTCCCCTACTTCTTGTGGCTGAATTAACCTAGAAAACACACGTCGTCCACCCCGATTTCACCACCCACGTGCCGGAATCCGTCCACCCACACCACACTCGGCCTCCCCTATAAATTTGGGGGCCGAATTCGACCAAAACACCTCAAAAACGCCACTAGAACTGGGAGTTAGGGTTTGGGTTTTGCAAGTGTTCGGACAAGGGCTTCGAGCTTGGGCTGATTGGACATATTTGGGCGCACTACTTCAGCATTTTAGGTCGAATTAGGGCTAAAATCAAGTAAGTGTTTCTCCCCTCCTAAGTTACTATTATTTTCGAAAATGTTTCAGCAGATTGATGTTGCATGTTAGAATAGGGCTAGCTGAGTTTATTAGAAATGCCAAGGAATGATTAAAAATGTGCTGTGTGGTGAATTTGTATTCGTTCATACACAACCAGACTGCTTATGCTCAGATTTTGCTTGCTGCCATTCAGTTATGCATGCCTCAGTTCGTGTTAATTTCAGCTTAGAATATGCATGATCAGGTTGCTTAAAAGATGCTTAGAAATAATCTGACCTTAGGCTATGATTACGCTGCTGAATATGCACAGAATCTGTCCATAAGCTGTAGCTGTGTTGTTGGTTATGCTTGAGTTTAGTTTGATTCAGATTGTGCATGTGTACGCTGCTTGAAAGTAGCTTTGAATTATAAATGCAAACGCCTTGATTCATCATATACTTAAATGGCTTAATTAGGCTAGGGTAGTAAGTCTGATGTAATAAATGAACGACTTGAATCGTATTATGCTTAAGTGGCTTAATTAGGCTTGAATAGTAACTTCGAAATAACCTAATGATGTCTTGAATCGATATATGTTAGTTTAGTTAACTAACGCTTGAAAAGTAGCTTCGAAATGAGTTATGCATATTTAGAATCGATTCAAGTATATTTAATTAATACATGCCTGAAAAGTAGCTTCGAAATGAGTTATGCATGTTTAGAATCGATTCCAGTATATCTAGTTAATACATGCCCCCAAAAAATAGCATCGAAATGAAATATGCCTGTTTAGATTAGATACGTATACACTTAGTTAATTTATGTTCGTTTAATAACTTCAAAGGAAATGTGAGCGTTTAGAATCGATACATGTACGCTTAGTTAATTCATGTTCGTTAATAACTTCAAAGTAAAATATGAATGTTTAGAATCGATATCTGTACGCTTAGTTAATTCATGTATGTTTAGTAACTTCGAAGTGAAATATGAATGTTTAGAATTGATACATGTACATTTAGTTAAATTCATGCTCAATTAATAGCCTCGAAAAGAAATGAGTGTGCTTAGAATCGATGCTTGTGTGATTACTTAGTTTATACCTGAACCGTGACTTCAAAATAATAAATGAACACCTTGGATACGATAAGATTCCTGTTTGATTAGTTTAGTTGGTTTGTTAAGTGTTATTTCAAGTTAAGGCATTGTAGACATATACGTAAATGTGGTTATATATATATGTATGCTTGCGGTAACACACCGCTGGATGGTGCTGCTTGCCCAGGTAAGTGTATAAACCCTATTACATGTCTTTTATAAGTTTTCATGATAATATGTTATGATTATTGAATTGAAAACCGAGATGGTAGTCCCATGGCTTGAGGTGGAACTAATGAGAGTTTGAGGTTCTTTGTGGTCGGTTGCTATGTGAGGAGGGAGCCTGGGTCATGAATTAACCGCAATCGTGTGGATTGCGGGGTCATGTGTGGCTTATGTTGTCAAGTTGAATTATAAAGTGTTTGAATGTGTACATGTGCACCCCTA
The DNA here is from genome assembly GCA_029747015.1 of Carnegiea gigantea. Taxonomy (NCBI): domain Eukaryota; kingdom Viridiplantae; phylum Streptophyta; class Magnoliopsida; order Caryophyllales; family Cactaceae; genus Carnegiea; species Carnegiea gigantea. The sequence goes on from JAKOGI010000499.1 coordinate 204,074, forward strand.
CCCTTTCTATGTCATTAAGTTTGATTATTTGCATAAGGGTGAGTTTTGAAAAAGAAGGAAACCCTAGAAGATCCTGATGAGGGTAATGGTCCAATATGTTAAATGTAGTCATCCCGGGAGTAAGAGCTTATGCGTAAGCGTTAGGTCTCACTATGGGTTGAGAATAGATCTCACCCAATCAGCACTCTGTAATGATCTTATACCAGCAGTATTTTCCTAATAAGTAAAGAAAAGCAGTCGGCATTACGCCATTTCAAGTATTTCAGAAAAAAAGTTTTTATGGATCATTAAGAGGCCAGATGAATGAAATGTGAAAAGCTTAAAAGTTCAGTATGCGACCGATACTAAAGAGATTTCTTTTAAAGAATATAAGCGTCAAGAGGCTAAGAAAAGAGTTTTTATGTGCCTCAAGATACTAAATGAAGTGTTTCAGTAAAAAGAAAGAGAGCTTCCTGTGCATGACTTGTGCATATCATATGAATGAGATCTAAGTACAGTATGCTGATGAAAATAAAGTGTTATGTGCATATTTCAAGTATAACTTATGAATGAGATGCTAAGTAAGATACGATCATAAAAAAGAAAGCCTTATAAGCATATTTCATGCATACCTTATGAATGAAATTTGAATGAGACTTGAAATGTGTGTGTGCCTTATGCGTATCATATGAATGAAATGCCAAGAAAAGTATGACTATAAAAAGAGATAACCTTATGTGCACATCGTATGAATGAGGTTTCATGCGTAGTCTGAATGGAATGCTAAGTAGTTATATTTATGAAAAAGAAAGATCCCTATACTTAAGTTATGAAAGAAAGTTTCTGTGCTTAGCCCTCGATGCTTGCTTATGTGTCTAAGTGCTTGCTAGTTAAGGAATTCAAAGGCCTAAAAATGAGTCTGAATGGCTAAAATAAAATTTATGAATAGTGATCCTTCTTTGAGGATTTATGAATGCCTAATATGATAGTAAAGTATGAATACGTGATATGTGACTATTATGAGTATTATTGTCTATAACGGTTTTGGCTTTAAGGGGTCGGGGAATACTCACTGAGCGTGTGGTTGCTCATCCCACTATTCTTTCCCCTTTTTTCCCAAGTTTTCTTTATGACAGAAAGAAGTTGAGTCAGCTATGCCGAAATGGAAGTTACCCTTGCTTAAAGGGAGTCAAGTGTGCGCATAGTGAAGTAGTCTCACTGCTTGATGATGTTATAGAATGTATTCTTAGTTTGTAAACATATATAAACCAAGTATTCTAGTTCATGTAATGCATGGTATAATGGTCGCTCTGTGTGGCCGTATGAGCCAACCATCTAATTAGTTAGATGTCTTCTTGGTCAAAGTTAGTTATGTTTTGGGATGTAAATCCCAATAATTCGGTTGTATGAACTGTTAAGTTGTATCTTTCATTTCTTTTTTATTAATGAACTATATTGTTTGAATACTAAGAGCAAGTTGCTCGTTGAGTTATTAACTTCGGCGCATAGGCATTGGGCTTATTTTAAAATGTTGTACGCTTCCGTTGATTAAAGGGGTTTATCGTAAGGCTTTTAGCCTGAAAACGGTCAGTTTTTAGGGGAAATTCTATCCGTTTCGCCTTACAAATTAGGTAGGAAGTAAGAAAACGTAACATTCCTGGCCGTAGGGGCTGGGGGTGTTACAATCTTCTTGAGAAATATACTTGTTTTAAACGATTAAACTTCTTATAATGACTTTACTAGTACTAGTCATTACAATCTACTACTTATATAATAAATATCATATTTTCAGTTATTGTAGGCCCACCATGCTTAGCAAAATAATAAAGTTTAATTAGAAAGTTTTGACCATTACCTGAACTTAGTCGACACTGGACCCTAGCGTTCTTTAGCTTTCAGTTTACAGAGATTGATAATCTCAACCGCACCTTCCTTAGATCAGGCACAGGATAAATCTGTTTAGTTTCCTACCTCAGACCGTGGTCACTAATCAAGTTTTATAATTTTAAAGGATAGTGAGATTTTAATCAAGAAATTATAATACTTAAGACGTAAGGTTCGATTGAATAACGTTCCCTACTGGGAAACTTCTTTCATTAAAAGTTTAAAAATGGAAATATTACAATGAAAAGATTAAAGAGGAACTTAAGCTACTAAGATCATTGGAAATACTTGCTCATTGAGAAATGGAGAATCCCGACTTCTTTTTTACTCAGGTATGCTCAAATGACCATATCCCTTCTTAATACTTAGCCTCTCCTTTTATGGAGGAGTTAGAATACCTAGGATGCCCTAACGACTACAGTACACGCTGATTTTACACATTGCTATAGTTACATTCACATAGCTACAATAGACTGCCTTATTTTACAGACCTAACACTTGTCAAAATAGAATAATAATGGAGCAACCACTTTTCAAAGACTTTTAATGCTGATAAGACTAATCATCCATATTGAGATTCTGCATGCATTCATCCCAATAATATCTTCTAGTCATCATTATCCAGATAATTATCAAAATCTTCATCTAGTTGAAGATGCTCTAGATCCCATTTTTCAAATAATTCATGAAGATATTTCTTTTCTTTCTCTGATGAGAATTTTTCAGCCACAATATCAAAGAAATAATCAAAGACATCTTCTGAAGTGGCTCCTTCTACCTTCATTTTTTTTTTTTACTTTGATTTTAATCAAAGGTATCCACCACCGATTGCAGTGACTAATTCCCTCGCTTCACGAGCTCCACTTAAGGGTAAAGGGCTAGTCAAGAACTGCTCTCTATTCTCAAAGGTCAAGGATCGAACCCCTAACCAATTGGTTAAGGGACGAAGAGAACTACCACTACACTACAACCCCTTGGTTAACTCCTTCTACCTTCATATATTTGCTAAAATCATTACGATAGGTGAAAGTAATGTTTCCATAATGTATTAGCATTACTCCTTACTTGATCAATGCCCACATTTGATGGTAAATATTGTAAAAACTGATGGCTCTTGCTAAAGAAGGATTAGTAACTAACTCATGTCATTCCGAAAACCATTCTTATTGTTAATCTTTGAGATGGTCTAAATCAACTAATTGAACCAAATAATGGGCTAGTTTAGTTTAGCCTTTATATTTTTATACTCAATCAGTGCGCAATGTACCTTGACGTATAGACATCCGCTGTATGGAATTTTTGTTGGACCATCGGGAGATGTGAGAATCCAATGGATCCTTTTGAACATGCACTGTTGAAACTTAGTTAGTTTTGAGAAAAATGGGAACTTCGAGTCTGAGATTTCTATGAGATAAACCACCATTCCATATTCCCATGCTTTAGTTCCTGGGTCATTTAGAGAGATTGAATATGCTCGAAAACTAACACCATCAACTCCAAACCTATCGGGAAAGTAAATTATAGTACTTCATGACTCCCAAATATCATAGGAATAATTAATTTGTAATGGTATTTCATTTTGGAGTTCCTCCTTTTTTGGCAGGGTCTGTCAGAGACTTCTTCGATCCCTATATATGTTCACTAAATAAAGAAACTGGTTAAGCCATAATTGCCAACGCAGGAGTCGCCTTTGCACTTGCATATCTGATAAATTCTTTTTCATAAAACCAAGTATTCCTTTGCTATCAGTTTGAATAAAAAAAAAAATTTGGGGCTAAAAATATTAAGAACTTTTCAATACCCCTTATAACTACAAGGACTTCTTTTTTCATCGTGGGATAATTGTATTTTACCTTATTAAAACTTCTACTGCAATATTTGCACAGTTTTTCTCTTTCTTTGATTTTGAGTATTGTACTCCAGTACTCATTGCTGGCATCTGTCTCAAGAATTAAATGATCTTTTTCATTAGCTAACTAAAAACAGAGAGATTGTTACACATCTTCTTGAAATTTTGAACAATTTTTGAATCACTAAGGGTTCATGTCTGACTTAGTTACTTCTTAAGTTTCTGTACAATGGCTTTGTTAGTTTAGCTAAATCTTTAGTGAAATATGAAGCATAGTGAGGCATCTAAGAAACCTTTCTAACTGCATGCTTCCTATCTTCAATCTTTTTAGGAAAATTTTCTATTTTTTCAGAATATGCTTTTGTAGAATGATTTGTCCAACTTTTATCTCTGGACCTAAAAACTCAATCTCTTGTTCAGCGTAAATGCATTTGTTCTTACCAAGTATAAAACCATGATCAATGCATCTTTGGATGACAACTAAGACATTATCTTTGTGCCGTTCTATGATTTTGAAAAAGATAAGGATATTATCGATGTAAACGAAACAACAGTGAGTAAGGCCTTTGAAGATGTTATCCAGCCTTCTTTGAAATATCTGAGATGTATTCTTAAGACCAAAGGGCGTTACCATCTACTCATAACATCCTTGTGGGGCACTAAACGCGGTTAAAGGGATGCTTTCTTCATCCATTTTTATCTGGCAGTATCTACATTTACAATCCATTTCAGGAACCAAGAGGCTCTTTGAATTCTATTGAAAAGGACTGTTTTGTTAGGAATATAATAACCATTAAAGACAGTATTATCATTAAATTTTTTATAATTGATTATCATTCTTGTTTTTCCTCATTTTTCTTCAGCGTGATTTCTTACCATGAAAACGGGGTTGGTGCAAGGACTCTTGCTATTCCTGATTAATCCTTTATCCAGAAATTCTTTGATTTGTTTATCAAATTCCTGGATATCCTAGTGTGTATACACTATTTGTTTGACTTGAATAATACTATAGGGATTTAATAAAGTAATTTTTGCAAATGTCTTATCTTTATCCTAAAATTTTAGTGGATTATTATAGTAGAGTTCTTTGCATAATTTTTCTTATTGTTCAACAATCTGCTCTTTAATAAATAACTCAAGCGATGAGATTGTCTGTGTTATCTCACGTTGTGTACGCATTACCGTCTCATCACGTTGCTTACATGTAAATTCAATTTTTTGATGAGTGTAAGCCTTGCATAATTTTATAATAGGAACTGAGCGACCATTTATTGTGAATATTATTTGATTTACAATCTATGTGCACGGAGAATATAGTCTCTAAAAATTATTTTCAAAAATCATATCATGAGAGGGTTGATCAGTAGCACATAGGACTAGGATAATGCATTGAACTCCTCCCAATTCTATAGATAACCCTTCTATGATTTCATTGTGACTCATAATACTATTATCAGCTATCCTTACTTGTAAAAAATTTTTAGTTATTTTTCACATAAACTCTGAAAATAATGATTTTTTTTCAAAACACACCGAACAACTACTATCTATGTAGGCACACAACTCATATTTATTATATCACTCTAAGCATACGTTTATTAGGATATAGTTACTATTAGAATTTGTGTTGGTGACTTCATAACATATCTCCATAGTCGTATTTTCGACTAATTCATCCTCATAAATTGGCTCACTAATAGTTCTTGTTTTGTACCCAATGACCTTTTTATCTAGATTCATACTTCTGTCTACACTAGATCTTACAGATTCAAAACTCATTCTACATATTTTACTAGTCATACTAATTCTATCATCTTTTTTAAGTTCTTCTTTAGTTGATGAAGATTATTCTCCCCATTCTGACCTTATACTCATGCTTCTTAATAATTGGAGTTTAAAGGTAATTTTACTATTCTCATTAATTTTTATCACATCTTTATTATTAATTTTTGTTGGGTTACCAAAGTTAGATATCTATGACCGATCAATTTGTATCTCCTGTGGATCGGATTTAATTCTCTGGATCTTTTCCATAGGGGTAGAGCTTTCAAATTTTTCTGCCTCTATCATTGTGATCTCAGTCGTAGGTCTATAGTATTATCCAATTTATAGATAATTTTTTAAAATATCCTTAATGGATATTCTCCTCTTTTTGTATTCATCCCAACTGTTTTTATCTTAATGGATTCTTTCGTAAATTCATCTTTTAGGCTCACAGAATATCTAGGTCGATAATTAAATCCCACTGATCTATTACATAAATTACTCTTGATCCCTGTGATGATTTGATTATTAAATTTGGTATGTCTAACATCACAGAATAAAGTATAAAGATCAATATCTTTGCCATAATATTGTAATGGAGTGATTTGAATTTGGACACTTTCAACATGGATATATCTATACTTTCTGTCTTTGTTACGCTTAAGGATATTTTCTCAATTAATGAGGTTAACTTCTCCCACATCATACTCACAATCTTTGATTTCTAAATCTCCTTCTATCGTCTCGCACACAGACTTACTCTTCAATTGAAAGATGAATTTTTATAGATCATGTTTTTCTGAATTATGGGAAGGACCGAATCTTCTTTGACTTCCTCGTTATCATTATCTACAACAAACTCTTCTCCTTGAAGATCGTCAAGACTAATCGAGCTACTTTTTATTATATGACTTGTTTCTTCATAATCACTTTCTTCATATTCATTGTCTAGTATAATTTCAACAATCCCTTTGTTGTTATTTAGGGTTAGGTCTAATGCCTCATCTTCACTAAGGCCCTGTTTTTTCCGTAGTTTAATGGACCCAACCCACTTGTTCCCACTCCCACTGACTCCTTCCCCCCTTCCCACATCTTCCCAAATTTTAAAAAAATACCACTTCTTCCCATTCCTTCCCACTTTCACCCACTTTCACCTACTTCTTCGCACTCCTACATATAACTATTATTTTTCATATTTGAAAACGTTTATAATCTATGTAATTGTGTGTATGAATAGTCTGATAAAAATTATAAAAAGTCTTATTTATTTTTCGGATATTATGAAAATATTTGTTGGTTATGCCGGAAATTGTAGATGACGTAATCTTTCTGATATATATTGAAGTAAATGTTAGTTTTGTGTGACTAGTTGATATTTTGGGTCTGATTCTGAATATGGAAGAGATGCTTAATTTATTTTTTTTTTGGCATTGGTTATGAAATATTTGTTGTTGGTCATCAAAGCGTGGACGATTGTTGTTTTGTGTATAACAGATTTATTTTTCGTCCATCATAATTTGGGGCCAAATTTGCAGATTTTTTTCTAGCATAAGGAAGAAATGTGTAAATTTTTTTCGTCGATATTTGTAATTCGTGACAGGAAGTGCAGATGTATTGTACATGTATTTTGAGCGGATTTTTTTTTACGCGTACATTAGTAACAAAATATTTGAAGTTCTTCATATAAATTGCAGATGATTGTTTTTCATATACTGAGGGCCTGTTCTTTTCGTTGGGAAATATGGGTTGGTAAATGGATGAAATTGGTTGAGATTGATAGAAGTAGATTAAAGTAGGTTGAACTGGGTATTTTTTTGTTGAAGTGAGTTGAAGTAGGTTGATGTGGGTATTTTTTGTTGAAGTGAGTTAAAGTTGGTTGAATTAAGTTGAAATTGGTTGAAGTTGGTTGAATTTTTTTTGTATGGTGGGTAGAAGTTGGTTAAAATAGTAGAAAATTAGTTGAAGTAGGTTAAAGTGGGTTGAAGTGGATTGAATGGGTTGAAATTGATCGAAGTTGATTTTTTTATTGAAGTTCGTGAAGTGAGTTGATATGGTTTAAGTGGGTTGAGATTGGTAAATTGGGATTTACCAACCAAAAGAGTAAGGCTTGAACATATGTGTATTTTTTTTCGTTGTTCATATTTGGTTAATGTATGAAAAACATATATCCGTTATTTGTTTAACGAATAACAAAAATTATAATTTTTTGGGGAAACAATAGCCACGAAACAATATTTTGTATCTGAGCCAACACAGAAAAAAAATTTTCAGTCTAAAAATTTTTTTATCATCGATAATTACTATCACAAATAAAAGATTATATTAAAAAAATTAAATACGTAATTTACATCAACTCTCCTACTTCATTCAACTCCTTCCCACTTCTTCCCTCCCTTTTTCACTTTTTAAAAAAAATACCGCTCCTACCCACTCACCCCTTCCCCCCTTTCCCACTCTCACCCGTCCTACACGTGCAATTTCCCAATGAAAAGAATAAAGCCTAAGCTCAACATAATCTAGATTACCCATGGTCTCGATAAGCTTGTTATTCTTCCTATTTTTGTATTCATTAGCATAATGTCCTACTTCTCTGTATGCCCAGTATTTGCAATTGCTTTTTCCTGTAGGACAACTTTCCTAAAAAATTTACGTTTTTTAGGACTTGGTTTATTATAATATTTTCTTCTATATTTCTCTCCCCTTTGCTTATTAAAGCTTCTTTCCTTATAGAATTTTCTTTTTCTTCTCCTTTCCCTTTTAGGTTTTTTTTCCCCATTGATGAGGAGAATTCCAGCAAGTTAGAAATTGTTTCTTAATTTTCTTTTGCTTTTAGAGATCAAGAACTTAATCATTAACCCATTTTCTTAAATAAGAGATTCTTGAACCAAGGGTATTAGTGACATCTGCTTTTCCAAGCCATGTAATGTATTTTTCATTAACTATAAAATTTATAGAATATGGTAATTTTTCACAGAACACACCAAGATTAGTTTCATTATGTCTAATTTTGTAATAATCTTGACTAAATTCAGCAATATAATTTTCTAGATATCTCATATTCCATAATTTCATATTATTAATCTTTCTCTGTCATTCTCTTGCTTTTTCTTTAGAATCAAGTTTAGCTCCGATAAACTCAGTTTCGATTTTTCTGTACAAATTTTTGAACATTGCAACTGGTGTTTTTATAATTCTTAATGTATTTTTACCGTCTTCATTTAGTGAATCATATTAGTCAGGTACAGTGCCAGAAAAACTATGTTCGATGTAATTTAGGAAATTTGCAGCAGTTTATATAGTATTTAGGTTTAAGACACTATTCATACCTCTTTTTTAATGTTCACATATTTGTTCTCTATATTATGAGTTCCATCTATGTCTAAGATGTATCTCGTTTGACTAATTGGAGTAATGCCAACTTCTTCAAAGGTTGTAGTTTTTTTTGGGATAAACCTGAAGGAAAAATTGATTATACGTCTTGCTGGGACGTACTTAGGTCTTATACAATAAGTATTTCTTCTAGAACGTTCAACCAAATCTTTAGGTTTAGAAATAACACTATTAACCAGATTGGTCTCTATTTCACCTAAGTCAAGTTCTTCTCCAATTTTATTAATCTTATCTTCAACAATCATTTTACCATATTTTTTATCTAGTTTTCTTCTAATTTCTTCTAAAAGTACAACATTAAGATCTTTTAGCTTTACAAGGTTCATCAACTGATATATTTCTTCTTCTAATTAGACATTATTAGTTTCTTCATTATCATCAAATAACACTTCCCGTTTATCACTAATTCCGCTCAGGATTTTGTTTAATTCCTGGCTTTCTCGAACATATTCTGTAGTTTTTCAAGAGTATATTGCTTATACTCCATCCTTTTCTTCTTTTTCTACTTTTGTCGTCGACTTTTCACCTTACTTTTCTCCTGCTTCTTTTTGGATTCTTATATTATGCAAAGGAAATTGATTGTTGTTTTTTGAGTTTTGGAAAGGATATTTATGTTAAAATAGAGTACTAATACTGGAAGTACCTTTTTCCCTATGCCTAACTTTATTAACTAGAGAAAGGCGAATAACAGATAATTACTTCTTGAGCTTGTTGACTTCAGTCTTAATTTTAGCTAATTCTATTTTTAATTCTAAAATTATATTAGTGATATAGTTTAATTGAGGTGTTGCTGAAAAAATTCCTTCTGGTAAGTGGACAATGTGTGAATAATTTGGGCAAAGGCAAGCATGGGATGATTCAAGCAGTAATCACAGTTAATTAACTTAATTAATTATTAATTAGCTTAATTACCTTAATTCAAGCATTAATTATTTTTGGTCACATGGCTCTAATACCAATTGAAAGAGTGCCTCAAGTATTACTTATAAGAAAAACTACACATGCATAAATTTTAGATTTTCAAAAGTAAATTTTTAAAGATTGGGGTTAAAATGCAAATATGAAATCTTTAAGGGCTGAAAAGAAAATGAAAACAGTGAACGGTCCCCTTAAAATAATTTCCACAAAATATTGACCCTTTTAGATATATTCTAATAACATGGTCCCGTAATTATGATTTTTATACAAAGTAGGGTACCTGGCAGTGATATTTTACACTTTCTTATATGAATTGTTTTAATTATTTGTGTCTCCATAAAAAAATTCGTCCTGATTAGCACTTGACAACTACTAACTATAGACGGTATTGCATTTTAAAACTAGATTGATTTACGTGAATTCATTATTTGCTAGAAAAGAACTTACACAATTTGGAAGCAATTTCACCAAGTCAAAGAAGATACAGGGTATAATGACAGGGTATAATGACAGCTCCATAATACCCTAAAGCAGACTTAACTGAAAGTAATTGGAACTTGAGAGTAAAGATCTAACTTATGCACCATTCTTCCAGCAGGGGAATATCACTCATAATATATTTACCTTGGGAAGACCAATTTTGAGGATTTAAGACCAAATGTTAAACATTAACCTTTCGATATAAATTATTCCTTTTTCATTGAACTGTTTGCTGGAAAGGGGCCACTAGAAGCTTTCTTTTTCCTATTTGTTTCGGGAAGGGACATGAATGGAGGATGCTAAATAGATCATCGGTTTCCTCTCATTTAGCCATAGCATGAATAGCAAAACAATTGAGTGCATTTTCCACCTTTTTGTCCCTCTTAGTTTCTTTTTTTGTTTGTTTTTTTCCTTCTGAAGAGTGGGGCACCTATTTATAGTCAATATCACGAGTCTGAAGATCGTTCTGCTTTGGTTAGCACATAATTGAGTTGTTTGTTTATGAGGGATAACCACTTTCCATAGAGTCCAACTTCTGGATGGACTTCCATTACAATTGCCCTATTCCTCAATTAATGAAACCACAACAATTGAAGTGCTTCCCCACATTCAAAAACCAAGGGCATGACTTGTATTAATTCCCACTTCTTGGATTTGAGAAGACACTCGAAGAAAAAATTTATAATAGTAATGATCAAAATTAGGCAACAACAATAACAACAACAACAACAACTCCCAGTGTGGATTCTGCTTTCGCGGGGTCTGGAGAGATCCAGATGTAGGCAACCTTACCTCAACCGATAATCCTGCCCGTAGAGAGGCTGATTCCAATGATCAAAATTATGCAATGTGAGGTAATTTTAAGTCAATTTCAAGCTACATATCGAATTGGAGGGTCAATAATAGACATTAGAGTTAGGGTTTTGTCCATGAGATGATTTGATTTATTCCATGAAATTAGACTTTTAAAGCAAATTCATGTGTAACTCAGGTCCGCAAAAGCATGACCCACATTGGGACCTTCATAGGGTATTTCAGCCTTATGGACCTTTAAGTGATGGTGTCACATCAGCGTTGTTCAAAATGAATGCACTTGAGGAATATTGATGTTCACACTTGTTCTTTCTTTATATAATGGGAGTGATAGGGCTTATCAGTTTGTGATATTTCTGCAGGATACTCTACTCGGACAAAAACAAGGGAATGCTCTCTTAATATCAAAAGTCGAAGTTAGTTTGAGGGCATGTACTGAAGAAATTTATGTGCAATTCATATGAAATTTTTTCATATATTAGATTTTCCCTGCAAGTTACATTCCCCACCGCGCCCTACACCGCCAATTATCCAAAAGGAAAGGGTAGTGGATCACGGCGTGCTTACCTCGGTCTACTAGTTGTAGATTCCTTGACTTATTGGTAAGAAACAAGGACTATATACTAGTCCATCCTACCTATGAGTTATAGTTGAAATTGGTTGTGAGCATGATTGTAAGAGGAGAGTTAGCATCACTGGTTTATAAGATCAATGAATAGTCTCTCTCCCTTTCTCCTTTTCCCCTTTTCTTTCCCTTAAATTTTGTATAGTCATTTTTAGGTGATCTGGAACTAAAACATAAATCCTAAGGGTTTATGAAATTGGGATAAAAATGTTTAAAGCATGCCAGAGAATGACATTATTCAGGGGGTTTAAGATTTTTTTTAGAATAAATGTTAATGATTGTAAGACAAGTATAATCTTTCTAATAAATTCATTTATGTCCCATTTCATCTTGACGAAGATATATATTTTCTCAGCTATTTAAAATTGAATGAGTTTTATACATTGTGCATCAATGAACAACATTTGGTTTACATCAAGGTGTCAGAATCTGGTCCTATCAGTTGATTGGAAACAAATTACACAAGAAAGCATTTTATGATAATGTCAATTACTATAATCATGTCCTAGAAACATAGGATATCTGCCCTTATCTTTTGTCCATATCATCGTTCTGGGCCCACATAAGCTAGATGTGTACTCAAAGGAATCTTCCACTCCCATAAGCAATATTTCATTTGCTATTTTAGGTGAAAATGTACTTTTAACAAATTCACATTGGAACAAATCAGTTGCATAGAACCAGTGAAATAGCTCACATGTTCATTTTCTTACAACAGAAAGAGTGTCCTCATTCCATTCCAAGAGGACCCCACATACAGACAAAAATATGACCTAGGAAAAGGTCTATTGAGCATAGGACATTGGTAATAGAACTGCTGTTTAGGAGTTGCCTTTGGGTTAAAAAGCCTTTGAAGCCCTACTACCCGTAGAAAGAAAGGAGATGACAATTTAGAGAGAGTGAATTTAATTCTAATCGAAGGTATAAAAGGTGCTTGAAATCCACGGTCATAGTGCGTATAAAGTTCATGTATCCACATGCCACAATGATGCAGATAAATTATCTATTCATTTCACCAATATACATCAGTGTTGGTTGATAGCTCTATAGACTATAAAAAGCTAATTTTAGAATAAAATAACTCAACAACTTATAGGAGACTCCTTGGCATGGCTTCTCTAAATATGGAACAACCACCGTATAGTTCACATTCATGGCCAGTACAATCCCATCGAACATGAGTTAAACCGAAAAAACTTAAATCTCTCAGGGATTTGGCATGGATGGAACAACATTCCTCTAAATCTAATTTTGGGTACGCCTAGTGGAATAAAATAAAATTACCCAACCAGGAGAAGATCGGATCCAAGGCAAATAATGAGGGTTAGAATGATGCAATTACATTGGATTGAGCTGGGGATTCAGCTTAGGATTTCAAGCAACGAATAAATTCATCCGATATGTAACTTTTGCTCCTCAGTAATGAGCAAATTAAATATGGACAAGTCCTGACCCCTTGTATGTACAACAGTACAGATAACAATAAGATCTCACCGGAAGTCCAGCATAGCTAGGGCCATCATATAATAGAGCAAATATTAGTCAGCGGCATCCCGATTCGATAAGATCCGGCAAGATAGACTAATATTATTTCAAATCACATGTTATATCTTGTTAAGTTCTTCCAATTTTGGATCCAAGACTAGTAAGTTATATCGCCAAAGCTATGCTAGCCACAAACATAAGGCCTAAAACAGATCTGAAGCTTGCGAAAGCCGTATCTGAAGTTCGTCATTCGTTTGTTGGGAACCATGATAGAACATCATGAAAAATGACGAGGTTGGTCATAAATAACAAGAGACTTACCAGTCCTAGCAGAAACGTCTCAAGGAAGTCTCATATCCAATTTAGCTCGAATCGGTTTTATATTTACAAATCCTCTGAGATACAGGGAGAAGGAAATGCGAGGTCGTAGATAGCTGAGGAATGAAGGATTATGCCATAAATAGCTGAGAAATAGAGGAGATGGGTAGGGGAAAGAGGAGAAGCGATGCAAAGCCAGGGAAATACAATCCGAAGATAGCATACATATGCATGTGCCAATGAATGCATTTCATCACGCAACAACAAAGGTGGCCCCAGCCGACCAAAAAAAGGGGAAAAAAAAAAAATCCAAGATGGGTGACGGCCTACCCAATTATTCTACTTCTTTATTTGCATTAGACATATTAGTTTAGGTATAAATATCAACTCAACTCTGCACGCAAGCAAAAACGATCTTACTAAAAATTATTGTGTTCAACAATTTTGTTTACAAAATTCAAATTTTCTTTATAACACCCACGCACATACTCACCCACACATATGTAAAATTAAGAACGAGATAACTGCCTAGTTGATACCACTATGTTTGTTTACCTTCCATATTTGGGTTTAAATCTAGGCAGAGGAACTCTTCGCTACCATTTCTTTGGGAGCGAAGTGGGGCGCATTTGGACTTGGGTTGCATGGTTCCCCCTCCCATAAACTCATTGGTCCACTGAATATCCTCGAGATAGGAGGCCTAGTGTATGACCCAACTTAGCATAAGAAAAAAAAACACACACAAATATAAAATTTAGAAAACATTTTTCTTTTTTTAAAAGAATGTAAACTTACATTTCACTACTACAAAAACCCAAACTTGAAAGATATACACGATCTATAGAAGGCCACCTTCTTTTTGACATTGTTAAAAAGGAATATTTACAAAATATGCCAGCTTTCTCGTCCATAATCATGCACCGCAAGGGGCACAATTTTAAGGAGAAAAAAATTGACATCCTCTCTCTCTCTCTTTCCGCGTCTAATGGACATTAATTTTTGTTCTCTACAAAACATTTTGAAATATACATTCCTCCATTGCTTAGTCTCTCTAAGAAATTCATACAACGTTTACAAATCTCAATTTATCAAAAAATGCAATCGGTCAAAGATTGACAAGAAATTTATGAGCAATCATGATTCATGAACAATAAAATTGATAAGCCATACAACAACAATCAGAAGAACAAGAACAATAAATGGATCAAATTGATAAGTAGTTAAATGAGTTAGAAATAAAATCCAAAGTCATACTTATGTAAGTTAAAAACACATGTAATAATATTATATTACGTCCTTTATTTATTTGTAGTGGTTTTTATTTCAATAATTTTGATGATTATTGTTTCAATTTTTTAAATTTTGTCTCATTTGAATTCTTCAAGAAATCAAATAATAAAAATAGAAAAATATAGGATATTCATAAACTTGTTAAGAGCTCGTAATTTTGACCATATTTTTATTATGTTCAGTTCTACTTTGTCATACTACTAATCAAGATAGAACTTTTTTAAATTTTATTTCAAAAATTCTATTAAATTAATATTTTATGATTGTTCAAGATGAGTTTACACTACAAGATTCTGGTCCATTGGAGACCGAATTTTAGAGACCGAAATCAAAGGTGGACTCCAATTTTATTTTGGAGACCAAATTCAGAGATTAGACCGGAGCATCTTTAATTGAAACTAATTTTTGAGACCAACAATAAAAGCGGACTCTAACGGAGACCGGCCACTGAGACTAATTATGTTGGACTAAAATACAAATGATTATTACAGACCACCTGCTAGCCTGGTTTCACGGAGAGACCAAATTCAAAACCGGTTTCTAACCTCGGCCTCAAACTCTTTAAGTGTCAATTATTTTTTGGTCTCTAACATTCTTCTCTCGCGCTGGGACCATAGCTTTTCTCCTGCGCTCTTCTTGTCTCTTCCAGCCTTCACCTCGCCGGCCTCTGTGCAACCTCACCGATGGCCGACTAGGTTTTGGCGACCAGGTTGGTGTTTTCCGCCTCCTCTCCTACTTGCAATCTTCTCTATGTCCCAAAAATTGTCACTCATGGCCTCGTGTTCTTTGTGCATTGCAAGTTATTTACAGTTCACAACATTCGGGGTAGCCACTATTGGGTGTTTTTCGGTGAGTTGTTTGAACATCTGCTAGTGTGAGGCAAGTATTCTAATTGTGCTTTATCGATTGCATTCAATTGTATGTGTTTGGTGAGTTAGGGTTCCAACTCAGGAACCAAATGTGTTGCACTGAAATGCGGTAGATTACATTGATGGTTTATGTCAATTTGTTGCCCTTGTTGGTTGGTTTTGCCCCTATTTTGTTTCAAAAGTAAATGTAGCTTGGTATGTACCAGAGAGGAGTTGGAAACTACTAGGAAGTAGCTAGACACGCAAAGAATTAGACTTTTGAAGCTAAATGCTCGATTTGACAGCTTCTCGTCGCTCCTTGGCCACCCCACACGTGCCAACAACTTTCAGGCATTGTCATAGGCTTAGATATGTACAGTTTTACCCCCTTAGCTTGGTTAGTTGGATGCGTAATTGTAATAGTTGGAACGCTTGAATGTGGAGCACTGTCTGGTGACTTCATGCATGTTAGATAACCATTGTTGATTAACGCTTTCGTATGGAGGCGTTGGATTGTAATTTTGGGTGTTGTTGTGGAAAGTGTTTGGATATGGAACTCCTGCACGTAGTTGTATATATTTGTGGAATACAAAACTATAGAAATTTTGGTGTAATGTGGGACTTGTGATGTCGAATGTATGGTATGCACTTCGAGTTATTTTAATTCGTAACAATTATGGCCCGGATATGTAAATAGCAAGTTGTATAAAATAAAAATAGCATGTTTAGCCGCAAGTTCAAGTTGGCAGAATTGTTGAAAAAAAATATAGGCAAATTAGAGTCCGAAATTAAATTAACGATCTCTGTTTAGGACCAAGGCAAAATTGCAGTCTCCAAGTTGGCAAAATGGGGCCCCAGTCTCTGATTGAGACCAAATTATACAGTCGGTATCCAATAGAGACTGAGAATATTGGTCTCCATTGGAGACCGAAATCCATGGTCTCAAATTGAGACCGGCCACTGTTGGTCTCAATGAGAGACCCAAGGTTCTGTTCTCTAATAGAGACCAGGACTTTTGGTCTCTAATAGAGACCAAAATGGCCTAGACTCCAATAGAGTCCAACACACTTTGGTCTCAAAATTTGGTCTTAGGTGGAGGTGAATCCCAACAAGTTAGGAATTGTTTCTTAATTTTCTTTTATTTTTGGAGATCAAGACATTGATCGTTAACCCATTTTCTTAAATAAGAGATTCTTAAACTAAGGGTGTCAATGACATCTGTTCTTTCAAACCATGTAATGTATTTTTCATTAATTATAAAATTTATAAAATATGATAATTTGTCATAGAACGTACCAAGATTAGTTTCATTATGTCTAATTTTATAATAACATTGACTAAATTCAACAATATAATTTTCTAGACATCTCATATCCCATAATTCTATATTATTAATCTTTCTCTGCCATTCTCTTGTTTTTTTCTTCAAAATCAAGTTTAGCTCCGATAAACTCAATTTTGATTTCTTTGTACAAATTTTTGAACACTGCAGCTGTTGTTTCCATAATTCTTAACGTATTTTTACCTTCTTCATTTAGTGAATCATACTAGTCAGCTACAGTGCTCAAAAAACTATGTTCAATATAAGTTAGGAAATTTGCAGTAACACATGTAGTATTTAGGTTTAAGACACTATTCATGCCTCTTTTCTAATGTTCACATATTTTTTTCTCTATTATAAGCTCCATCTATATTTAAGATGTATCCCGTTTGACTAATTAAAATGATGCCAACTTCTTCAAAAGTTGTAGTTTTTCTTGGGATAAACCCGAAGGAAAAATTGATTGTACGTCCTGCGGAAATGTACCTAGGTTTTATATAATGAGTATTTCTTCTAGAAGATTCACCCAAATCTTTAGGTTTAGAAACAACATTGTTAACCAGATTTGTCTCTATTTCACTTAAGTCAAATTCTTCTCCAATTTTATTAATCCTATCTTCAACAATCATTTTACCATATTTTTTATCCAGTTTTCTTCTAATTTCTTTTAAAGGTACAACATTAAGATCTTCTACCTTGATTAGGTTCATCTGCTGATATATTTCTTCTTTTAATTGGACATTATTAGTTTCTTCATCATCATCATATAACACATTCTGTTTATCACTAATTGCACTCATCATTTTGTTTAATTCTTCTAGATTTTATTCTTTCTTGAACATATTTTGTCGTTCTTCAAGAGTATGTTGCTTATACTCAATCTTCTTCTTTTTTTTCTGCTTTTTCAGCCGATTTTTCAACTGATTTTTTTCCTTCTTCTTTTTGGATTTTTATATCATCCAAAAGAAATACATTTTTGTTTTTTGGGTATTGGAAAGGATATTTATGCTCAAATGGAGTACTAATGCTGGAAGTAGCTTGTTCACTATGCCTTTGTTAACTAGAGAAAGGTAAATTATAGATAATTACTTCTTAAACTCCTTAACTTCAATCTGAATTTTAGCCGATTCTTCTTTTAATTCGAAAATTATATCAGTAATATAATTTAACTGAGGTGCTACTGAAGAAATTCCTGTCGATGAGTAAACAATGTGCGAATAATTTGGACCAGGGCAAGCAGATGATGATTCAAGCCTTAATTAATCATTAATTAGCTTAATTATCTTAATTATTTTGGTCATAGGGCTCTGATACCAGTTGAAAAAGGGCCTCAAGTAGTACTTATAAGAAAAATTACACATACACAAATTTTGGATTTTTGAGTAAGTTTTTAAGGATTGGGTTTTAATGCAAATATGAAAAGTTTAAGGGCTAAAAAGAAAATGAAAACAGTGAATGGTCTCCTTAAAATAGTTTACACAGAATATTGACCATTTTAAATATATTCTAATAATATGATCCCTGATTATGATTTCCACACAAAGTAGGGTCTCTGGTAGTGATATTTCCCATAGCAAAGCATAAAAATCAATATCTTCGCCGTAATATTGTAATGGAATGATTTAAACTTGGACGCTTCCAACATGGATATACCTATACTTTCTATCTTTGTTGTACTTAAGGATGTTTTCCAAATTAATGAGATTAACTTAGCCCACATCATACTCACAATCTTTTATTTCTAAATCCTGTTCCATCATTTCGCATACATACTTACTCTTCAATTGAAAGATGAATTTTTTATAGATCATGTATTTTTAGATTATGGGAAGGACCAAATCTCCTTTGACGTCTTCTTTCTCATTGTCTACAACAAACTCTTTTTCTTGAAGATCACCAAGACTAATCAAGCTACTTTCCATCATAACTGGTTTCTTTATAATTACTTTCTTCATATTCATTGTCTAGTATAATTTCCACAACTCCTTTGTTGCTATTTAGGGTTAGATTTAGTGCCTCTTCCTCATTATGCTCAAACTAATCTAGGCTACCTAAGATTTGAATAAGTTTGTTATTCTTTGCATTTTTAAGCATAATGACATAATTCTCCGCGCGTCCATAGTTTTTCTTTTATATTCCTCTCCCCTTTGCTTGTTAAAACTCTTTTTCTTATAAAATTTTATTTTTTTGCTGCTTTCAGGCTCCTTTTCCCATTGGTGAGGAGAATCCCAACAGGCTAGAAACTGCTTCTTAATTTTCTTTTACTTCTGGAGATCAAGACATTAATCATTGACCAATTTTGTTAAATAACAGATACTTGAACCACGGTTATCAATGACATCTGTTTTCTTAAGCCCTGCAATGTACTTTTCATTAATTATAGAATTTATCAGATATGGCAATTTGTCACAGAACATACCAAAATTGGTTTCACTTTGCCCAACTTTGTAATAATATTGACTAAATTTAACAATATAATTTTCTAGATATCTCATATCCCTTAATTCTATGTTATCAATACTTCTTTTCCATTCTCTTACTTTTTCTTCAGAATCAAGTTCTGCTCCGATAAACTCAGTTTTGATTTTTTTACATAAATTTTTGAACATTACAGAAGATGTTTCTATCATTCTTAATGCATTTTTACCGTTTTCATTTAATGAATCATACCAGTCAGCTGTAGTGCTAGAAAAACTATGTTCAATGTAGTTTAGAAAATTTGCAGCCGTCCACGTAGCATTTAGGTTTAAGACACTAGTCATACCTCTTTCTAATATTCAAATATTTCTTCTCTATTAGAACTCCATCTATATTTAAGATGTATTATATTTGGCTAATTGGAGTAAGGCTAATTTTTTCAAAGGTTACAGTTTTCCTTGGTATAAACTCAAAGGAAAAATTGATTGTGCGTCTTGCTGGAACGTACCTAGGTCTCATAAAGTGAGTATTTCTTCTAGAAAGTTCACCAATTTTTTCAGGCTTAAAAACAACATTGTTAATTAGATTGATCTCTATTTCACCTAAGCTGAGTTCTTCTCTAATCTCATTAATCTTATTTTCAACAATCATTTTATCATATTTTTTTATATAATTTTCTTCTAACTTCTTCTAATGGTAACACATTAAGATCTTCTAATTTAATTATATACATCTGCTGATATATTTCTTCTTCTAATTGGACGTTGTTTGCCTCTTCATTATCATCAAATAATACATCATGTTTATCAACTATAGCACCCATGATTTTGTTTAATTCTTTCCGATTTTGTTCTTTTCAAACATATTCTATAGTTCTTCAAGAGTATACTGCTTATACTCTATCATCCTTTTGAATTTTTATATCGTGCAAAGGAAATGGATTTTTGTTTTTTTTGAAAAGGATATTTATGCTGAAATAGAGTACTAATACTTGAAGTAGATTTTCCACTATGGCTAACTTCGTTAACTAGAGAAAGATAGATTACAAACAATTACTTCTTAATCTCCTTAACTTCAACCTTAATTTTAGTTAATTCTGCTTTTAATACTAAAACTGTATTAGTAATATAGTTTATTTTTGGTTAGATGGCTCTGATACTAGATGAAAAAGGGACTCGAGGAGCACTTATGAAAAAAATTACATGTGCACTAATTTAAAATTTTCAAAAGTAAGTTTTTAAGGATTGAGATTATATTTGCATATATAAAAAGTTTTGGGAATTATATAAAAATTTCAATAGTGATTTGTCCCCCAAAATTTAATTGCACAATAACTTCATGGTCCTGGCAGTAAAATTTTCAAAAGCTAGTCCAGCAAATGAATAAACCAACATTCGATGGTCCCAAATGTAAATTACCCAAGTTTTCCGTTTATAAAAGCCCAACAGGTACGGTGAATTCCACTTAATGGGAGTCATGGCAATCACCATAACTCCATCAATATTTACCGTACATGTGCTATGATTTTGTTTTGACCATTGATTTATTTAAACATGATAGGAGTTATTATTACATTTTTAAAGTGTATAAAATATTAACCAAATAATATAAAAATAGTTTTGTTAAGAGTTGTTTGGTTCCCAAATTCATTCTATGAGATCCCCCCGGATTTCGGCCACCATGACCAATTTCTGGCGACCTCTATTCACACGAATGCTCGCATCGCTCCCCCACCGCGCTTCAGTTTATGACCATCCAGCCACCATGACTATTTTTTGGCGACCGTTGATTCCCCTTGTTCCCGCATCCCTCCCCCCGATTCAGTTTCTGACTCTCGCCATTAGATTCCGGCGACTATCACAGGCGTTCCCGCACCCGTCGGCTGCAGTTTAGCCTATTCCCAGGTTTAGTTTTCGACTGCTTGTTTTTTGGCCAGGACTCCGGGATCTCCATAAGTGCGCTGTTTCCCATAGCCATATTTTCCATGGGTCACTGGGATCTCCATACATGTGCTGCTGCCCATAGCCATATTTTCCGACCACTGAGCCTGGCGGAGGGTGTGTGGGGAACCCGAAGAGTTATAGGGGTGGACTATGTTATTGGTTTCCATGTATGACAGATCCATATCAATTCAGATTGGAGTTGGTACTAAAGAAGGAAAGTATGAAGGTTGTCAAAGTAATTCCTAGAATCCTAGGAGTCCCTTGTTTGAGTCTAGGTAGGCTAAGTTTCCTAATTTTTTTTTGTTTTTAATTCGGATTTCCTAAAACCTACTCCCATGCCGCCTATGCCTCATTTATGTGCCCTAATTCTTCACAAATTGTAGTGCATAAAATACCCCCTTCCTTCACATTTTTTTTGGTATTCTCTATTCTAATCCGTATGAATATACCGAGGTCCCCATACAATCACCATAGTGAAATAAATGCAATAAAGATGAGATCAACTTATCATATTCTTAATGTTTTTTTAATCATACTCAATGTGTAAGTCATTAAATTTGATACTTTTATAGCAGTTGTAGTAATTTTTTAATGTCTTTAATGTGATTTATGCTTACATGCGTTTATTATATTGTTTGTTAAAACATTGGTCAAATCTGATATTTTGAACTGCATTATGAAACACTTAAAATAAAAGTAACATTGGTGAAATTTTGTATTACACGTAATTTAATTTTTTTTTGGCTGACATTTTTGTATTACACGTAATTTAAAACATTGGTCAAATTTTAATGCCTTTAATATCGTATGAATATCCCTTTAATGTGATTTCTGCTTATATGTGGTTCCTAATCATTTTTTTTTTTTTTGGTTGGCTTGTAGAATTCAAACGAGAAGTATGCATGTGAGGTGTCTAACAATGCATGCAATCGTGCCACAAATTTTGAAAACTACATGGCAAAGTTGAACTAATGAAAAACTTGCTACAATCTATACATGCAATGGTTAGTCATCATTTAATGAAAAAGAGGATATAATGGAAGAGAAAGATGGTATGAATAATTTAGGTAAACACCGGGTTGAATCAAGTGTGGATCATGATATTCCAATTGTCTCTTCTGCTCTTCGCCAAGAGTTTTTAGCTGACACATTTGAAAATCATCTTCAAAGCAACCCTCTGACTCTCCATTCATGAAATTTCCTAGTGAAGAATTTGTTAACCCGTTTGAGAGAACTACAGATGGTAGTAGTGAAAATACTGAAGTGATCCCTATTACAGGAATTGAAATTCCTGCAACCTTGGAGAATTTATGCTCTAGTAAGTCATACTTTAGCAATAGACTAGTTACAATATATGATTGCCCTATTACTATAAATGAGGTTAAAATACATTCTTACTTATACAAAGTACCTAAAAATCAAGTAAAAGGAAAAAGGGGGAAGAAGTGAGGTCGTTTGTTCAGGATGGTGGCATAAACTCAACAGTGAATAAGATTTCAATGGAAAAAGGTCATGCACCGGAGAAAGAAGACACGGTAATGTACGAAAAACTATCACAGTCTGCTTCTAGACGAAGCAATATTTAGGAAGATTTATAATAAATCAGCTATACTTCAAACAAAGAAACAAATTTCTACTGGGAGAAGGAGGATACTATGGTATGTTGTTGTTTAGTTATTTATTTATTTTATTTGGATTACTATTATTATTATTATTATTATTATTATTATTATTATTATTATTATTATTATTATTATTATTATTATTTCCTAGTCCATTCCTTGCTGTGTTTCCTTAATTTTTTTCCATTAAATGGTTTCAGAAAATCTTATTTTTGTGGGTAAAATCAGTCTCTCTACAGGTAGGGATACCGGTAGAGGTGAGGTTGCCTACATCTGGATCTCCCCAGTCCCTACGAAAGCGGGACTCACACTGGGAGGTGTTGTTGTATTATTATTATTATTATTATTATTATTATTATTATTATTATTATTATTATTATTATTATTATTGTTATTATTATTATTATGTTATTTTTTTTTGGTTGTTGTTGTTATTGTTATTGTTATTGTTATTATTGCCATTATTATTATCACTATTATTAGTGGCGTTTCGGTAATCATTGTTGTTGTTGTCGCAGTGTACATTCTTGAATGATGACGTCATAGATGATGAAGACATTAGTGCCGCACATCGTTAACCTAATTTGTACAAACCATTTTTGTCTAGCCCAGCGACTGAACAAGCAAGAATATGCGACAATATTTTCAACTGGAAAAAAGGAAGTCAAATTGCTCTTAAAAATGCCAAATTTGGTGGATTCTTGTGCGTGAAGGACCTGATGCCTTTTTATCTGGACAACTGGCTAACAGATTGGATAGGTATATGTGTATGATACCATTTAATTAATTTTCAATAATATTTTCTTCAAAATATGAAAATATAATACTTTGTTTGGTTTGATAGTGCATCGATGCATTTTGGTTCGAGCTACAGTTAAAAGCACATAAAGATGGAAGCAATAGCAGGTTGTATTTACCTAGCATGTCTTAGGTAAGAAAATTTTCATTTAAAATAAAATTTTTTGTTACTAGTTCTAGGTTTTGTAACATTTGAAATGTAATTGAAAAAAATTGAAACATTATATTTTATAAAGAGTCGTGACATACGTAAATGATACAAATATCAAAGCTGCTATTAAACGATATGTTCCAGAAGATACTAGTCATATTGAACAGGAATCTCTCTCTCTTCGTGTGTGTCAATGCACAAATCATAATACTAAACAAGTAAATTGTTGACAAAACATACTAATTTATTTGTGAATGCGGGTTTATATCCCGTTACTGGATGATAAAAGAAGACATTGGATACTAGTTGTACTTAATATGAAAGATAAAAGATAGTATTTTTTTAATTCTTTTTATCCGTCAGAAGCTAATATCGAATTTGCTCGCCATGTGGTAAATTACAGAATTTGGCCATTATTGTAAGCACGTATGCTAATTTTTAGTCGTCAGTCCTAATCCAATGGCATCGTTCTCAATGCAGTTATTGAATGCATCAATGGTTTATGAAAATCATCCTCCATTGAGTAGATTTTTGAGGAATCCATCCACATTTGGAGGGAAAGTTCCTACTACTCAAAGGCAAGAAAATTTGTGAGTAATTTTGATTTTCAATATGTGTACTATTGTCTGTTATATGAAGGGTCATAATTATGATATGATAATATTCATGTTTGTGTTGGTGCTATAATCCACCTACAGATTAACTGCAACCATAAAATTAATTAATATTTTAGGTTGTAAGTTAAAAAATATACAACATAAATATTGATCATTACCTGCGGTAGCTCCCCCTTAATGTAAGCATAAGGCTTAACCTCATAAGCACATCACGTGCTGACCTTGAGTTGGTGCTAACATTATTTACAGGGTCAACATGAGAATATTGAAGGCTTATGGTGCATGGTTTAGTGCCAACATAAACAAGACATGTGTGTCGTGTATGACCTGTATTATGACACTTACTACAAGTCCTTTGCCTTTCCCCTTTGGAGTCCCTTTTGTAGCAACAATTTTTGGATCCTTAATTCCAAAGAGCTGACGCTTTTTCCCTTCATAACTTGCTTTGATTACATCTTCTTCTTGTTGCATAAGGGCATCTTCATTGAGCGTTATATGTTCCACGGGATCAAGAGTCCACCGTCGAAGAATGCAGCCACTTGGAATTTGCTTCATGCTTGCGTATTTCATGACTGCAAACACGTGATGACATGAATCCAGCTGACTCTAATTTCATGCAAGGACAGTATATCATTTCATGAATAGTATGTCTAATCACTATATATGCATATTTTTACGTTCAACATCTTGTAACTATAGCAAATAGGCTCCTTAGGTCCACCACTCTTTTACTTCTCTCCTTTCATGACGTGCATTGACTCATAAGTCATTTCCTTGCATAACAATTCATAGCAATTTCTTGTGCATATCTTTGTAGTATGTGCCTTGATAATGTAAAGTACTCCTCTAATAACTAGATATGTGTGCACTATCATGTAATCATTATGGCCATCTTGAACTCTTAACTCTTCCACCACTTGATCATACAACTGAACAAGTCTGTACAACTTCATACTTGGATCAATTGACGTCTTTATTGTTCTATGCATCGATTCACATCTTTGTGTGCTTCTCTTGTCTAAATCAAAAAATCAAACATATAAGATATTAATATCAATGAATATCGGTTTTTGAATAATAAATATAAGCTAAGTTTGCATACCTGCAAAAAAAATAACCACATAAATATGCTTCTGCCCATTTTTCCTTATGATTGTATAATTCCATACCCCCTTTTTATCTTTGACCCCATAATGAGTAACCAATTCTTCCTAACCTTTGTCAAAATCATTTGGAGTGTGATACTTATTCACGCACTCAATGAATCCGCAACTGAACTTGTCACCTCCATTTCCCATAACATTGCGCATTATATGCCGCAAGCATAATATGTGACACGCTTGGGGGAAGATTGCTTTGATTGCATTCGCTATTGCGTTGTCTCCATTTGTCAAAACAGTTTCTGCCTTTTGCTCATCTCCTTCTCGTGAACTACTAACGCACATCCAAATGGCAATATTTTTCGATTATGGTTGACTTCGACGAGCACAACAGGGGGATTATTATAAGCGTCACACTTGCAAATGATATCAAACACAAGGACACGTCCAAAAGTTTTATATTCTATGCGTGGCTATCTATCACACCAAAACAAGTTTTCTAAGCTTCCATCTTTATCCCTAGTATATTTAAGAAAGAATGATGAATCAAGACTTTTCTTTCCAGTCTAAATATGCCAAAACAAACTCCGCATCACCATATTAAAGTGCTTCTTTTTTTACCTTCTTAACCAATTTATTCACGTCCTGTTTTAGAAAGCTCACTTTCCGATAACTTCTAGCTTGTTTCACCAAATTCCTCATGCCAAATTGCGGAGCTATGCTCGCTTCTTGCATTCGTACAATTTCTTTTTGTGTCTCTTTTGAAAATTTCCTATGAGACCTGCATAATAATTTCAAAACCAAAAATCATATAAAAAATAGCTAGATTTAATAATATTATTATCAAAGAAATAGTAATTTTAAATATAATTCTAACCTTATATGTAAGGCTTGGTTTTGCAAGGAGATGTATATGCTTAGTCTCAAATTCTGTCACAATCCAATAATCTAAATCTCTAATCCATTTAAAACACATCTTAGTTTCACATAAGCATTTGGTTAAATATTTTGGTTCTCTAACCCAGTCAGGTTTATCTATATGTTTTTGCTCTCGTAACCCTTCAACAAAATATTTATAAACCCTTGAAGTAGAATAGCTGTCAATTCTACTTTTATGTGAACCATTTTCCCTCACTCCAAAACCTTTGAATTTTGCATATAACTTATAGAATTCACCTCATAACTCCAGAGTTTTGAATCTCAATTTCTTCATATCTTCCAAAGTAAAATCCTGAAGATCCTTGTTAAATGTTTCCCATAATAGTGGGTCTTGGAGGTCCTCTAAATTTTCAATCACTATTAGGAAAAGATGAAAAGTACATTCCATCATCTTCAACCATAAAATCTTCTTGTATGTGAGAATTGATAGGGATTCTTTCATTTATCTCTCCATACCCAAAATTACTGTCATCATTGCTCA
Organism: Carnegiea gigantea; assembly: GCA_029747015.1. Lineage (NCBI taxonomy): Eukaryota > Viridiplantae > Streptophyta > Magnoliopsida > Caryophyllales > Cactaceae > Carnegiea > Carnegiea gigantea. The sequence goes on from JAKOGI010000499.1 coordinate 231,107, forward strand.
AATCCATAATATTCTGCATAATATCAATTGAAACTTACAGTTTACAAATTGATAAACAATCGGTGAAACTAAAAATAAACACTAAAAATAGAATTAGGGTTTGTACCTTGTCGTGGAGTGTGGCTGTGAGCAGGTCGAGAGGGGCGGCCACAGGATAGGCAACGAGTAAACGGCGAGGAGAAGGCGTCACTGTGGTGACATAGGCATATCCATTGGACCAGCTTCATTCATACATGACGCTAATTGCTCCCTCATCTATTTCTACAAAGTGAAAACGCTGCTGCTGCCCATATACATCAAACCCACAACCTCATGGACGCTAGGAATCCTACATCTCCATTACACCAGCTTCGTTCACGCCTGAGACTACTTGCTGCCTATTTTATTTATCCAAAATGAATAAAAGAAAAACCCCCAATAGCCATCGAACCACCGACTACCCCATTGCTTTCGCTGTCCCGGCGCCGCACACACTGATTACCCATCAAAGGAATTCATTGACACTGGTCGAGCCAGGAGATTACCGGACGACAAACCCCTATCCTCTTAAACTTTTGACAGCTAGGACGTGGGGGGAGGGAACCACCGTATCTCGCTGGAAAAATATGGAGTTCGTTGGACAATATGGAGACCTTACCAGAAACTATGGAGCTCGCCGGAAAACATCAGTAAGTTAGGGCCATGGGGTAGGAAATTATTATGTCCAAATGCCAACTTAAAAAATAAGGTTTATTATCATTTATTACAATTTCATAAATTTAAAAAAATAGGTTTTTGACAAAATTAAAGATTATAAAATTGAAGGGTTAAGATTGAATCATGCCACTTGTATAGTTTATATTGCGGGTGTTATCATAATTATCGTTGAGCGGAAATCGCTATTCCTGCATTCAAAAGAGAGTCGACTCTCTTCCAATAGCAGTTGTTATGCGTGAATGGATAGATAGAATTAGGAGTAGAGACTCAAATATAGAAAGAAAGTAGCTATTAAATCTGTGCTATGTACAAAGTGATTTTAAAATATAGTAAAAATAATATCTTAAATATTACTCTAAATACTTTATTATATTACTTTAGAGCTTCATGTATTAATTCTCAAATATATTGCCTATTGTTTTAGATTGGAAAACATCATTTACCATTAATCAATAATATCTTTAATGTTAATGGGACACATGTCAATAATTCATCACTCACACTCACTTTTATCTATAAACGAGATCTTGATGTCACGTTACGCATAAGCTTTTATTAAATTGCAGTTATTAAAAGTACTAGTATTATACCCTTGGGATACAAGAATATTACTAAATTTTTATTTTAAATTTATTAGTATAAATAAGAAACAAAAATATATCAATTTTGAAGTAGATTAATAGTTTTATAACAATATAATTATTATTTTCTTTCTTTTTTTCGTTTAAATCATTTTAAGTTCCTTTTGTTTTCATATCCTAACAATAATGATATACTATTTACTGTTTTTTCGAAATTTTGTAACATGTGAGACACCCAAGTCTTTTGGTGGGCTTATTTCAGTAGTTAAATGGACTATATTTTAATTTAAATTAATTCATAAGAATTATACACTACAAAAATGCGCCCATTTAGATACGAAATTTTTCGTTTCTAAATGATGGTATTTCATTTCTAAAGCCCATCAGCGACGAAATAGAAACGAACAAAATTTCGTATCTAAAGGCACGGTCGCAAACTGAAAATGGATACAAAACGAGATGTAGTTTCTGTTAGATACGAACATTGGAAACGAACTCAATTTTCATATTCAACAGATAATGACATACTTGGTATCTGACTATTAAATATTCGTATCAGACTGATACGCAGCTAGATACAACCAGCCTTTTTTCGTATCAAATTGAAAGCAAACATTTCGTGTCTATTGTAATGTTTCTTCGACTCAATTAGATACGAAAACAATTTCGTATCTAAATTTTATATCTGATTAACCACCTGCATTTTCAGAAAACATGACGCTCTGTTTCTGACCTGCTGTTTTTCGTTTCTGAAATCTGGAACTTTTATTCCAAATTCACAACAGTTGCCGAATTCCTAAATACAAGCAAATAGATACGGCAATACATATAAGTCCAACATTACATCATACATACCAACCAACCAAATATATATATATATATATATATATATATATATATATATATTACCATAACCAAAGTATATTACAACTTGGCAACAAAATTCCAAGTATTGAGTGTATGCAAAAAGCAACCACCATCCAATTTACATCCAAAAAATATACCACGAGCAAAGTAATGCTCAATGTGTATACCAAACACCACCGCATGGCCATCCAAGAAACCCAAGTTGCAACTACCAATCATACTATCAACCAATACACATCCAAAAGGTATACCGCAACCAAAGCATTGTTGGAAGTGTATCAAACACCACCGCATGCCCATCCAACAAACCCAAGTTATATACTAACATATTTCACATACCAAGTCAATGACCAACCTAAGAGTAAGGGTAAGGGAGAAGGGGAAACCTAAGAGCTCGAGCTCCCAAAGTGAGATTCAATCCTAGCAATAGCATCTTTGGTTTGCTAACTTCCTCCTTCGTCGAAGTAAGCTCTTCCTTTGTGGCATTGAGTTACTCTTCTGATTTTTGCAAGCGACTCACCAATTGGGCATACATGGAGGAAGCGTAAGATGTGGGTGTGGAAGGTGAGGTTTGAGTGGATGCTCCCACTCTTTCGTAGTATGCTTGGGTATGGTTCCCAAGTCCATAGACCACACCTTTCTTGTTGACACCTCCGGCAGCTTGAAGAAAAAGTTCGTCATCATTAATTTGGACCCCTGACTATGAACCATTAAGTTTCAAACGAATACTCATCCTACAATGAAGACAACCCAACATCAGTACCCTCATTTTGCAATGAATAAAAATAAAGGGGAGGGGGGCAGTGAGTACACGAACATAGGATGCTAAGAAAACCCCTTACTGCACTTGAATAAAAATGAAACTCAGCCAAACTGCTAGTTATTGCATCAAATCTATAAACTTCAGAAATCAACAGATAAGGAATTTATACAAATCAAGCATGGCAGTACAGCAACCAGCATGCGGGGGGGGGGGGGGGAGCAACTAAATTTTAAAAACAAAACAAGAAATAGATAGGCAATTACAGAAAAATGAAGAGGCTTAAGATGAGGTGAACTTACAACTTTCCAAGAAGAAGTTGCCAGAATCGCACCAGTGATTACAAAATGGAAAAGCAATACTGAAAGAACTACAAGAACAGGATGCCCTGTGCTATGGTCACACCTGCATTTTGCCGCCAGCAACTGCAGAATAAGAGAGTCTGTACAACAGAATGCCAACGATCATGGTTCTGCAGCAGTTTGTTTTTCTTTTCTTCTCTCTCGAAAAAATTTGCAAGCAGTCATTCTTGCATAACAGAAATCTAACTACTATGGATATGCAAAATATCATATTTCTGTAAACAAAAATAAAGTAGTAGTGGCTCACAGCATCATTGTAGACCACTAGCTTGTTTCTTATCACAATAGGGTAAGATGGACAAACAAATTCACAAACGATTGCTTCAATTGTACCACTAGCTTTTGCAGCATACAGCAAATGTCATAACAATTAATCATATTAGAAGCATAACATCTACCACAGCAAAACAGTCATAACAGCAGGGCTACTAGCAAACTCACTATAGGGTAAGATGATTCATCCACTCATAAAGCAGATGAATTGAGCAGCAAAGCAAACCCAGAAATCAAATTTAGTAGATTCATCTCATCTAACTGGAGTGATCATCTCAGATGGCAATATCAGAAACGGGGCAAGTTAAAATCATCTCAGAAAATTGTGAAAGCCAAAAATGAAGTTGAAGCCTCATTGTCGTTCCATGTCTGGTCATCACCATTTTCAATCTTTATTACGCCTACAATCCAAATAAATATGAGATTGCTCGTAGCTTATAGCTTTTGTTTGTCCAAAAATTGAGAGTCTTAGCAATGGATGTTAATTTCATCTGATTTTGGCTGGAAGAGGCACCATGCTATGGTTAGCGTCATTCATTTGTTCACAAAGAATCTGCAAGATTTAACTTGAGAAGCCGACATAGTCATCACTGATGTAGGTGTGCCAAACATGATTCGAGGCAATTGGTTTGAAGAAGCCATGCAGGTTGCATAAGCAATTACCCCTGTGCCGGGGGGGCTGGGACCGGTAACAATATTCATGCTGCTTTCCAACACTCTGGACTATATATATATATATATATATATATATATATGTATATATATATATATATATATGTATATATATATATATATATATATATATATATATATATATATATATATATATATATATATGTACATGTGTATATATATATGTATGTACATGTGTGTGTGTGTGTATATATATATATATATATATGTATGTATGTGTGTATATATATATGTATGTACAAATATGTATGTATATGTGTGTGTGTGTGTGTGTGTGTGTGTGTGTATATATAGCATTCAGATCCCTGGCTACCCTTCATACTTGGAGTGGAGATTGTATTTGCATCCTGGCTAGCTTTATGTGAAGGCTAATCCATCTGCTTCGCTTAGTGATGAGGTCAAGTCTAAAATCTTACAGGGTTTGGACAACGTCGATAAATTTTTACAACATGACGAACCTCTGCATACTTCTTCTGCTCCTAGTTTTCATAAATACTCATTATTTACCTGACTTCATTCCAGGTTTTGTGAATGTATACACATTCCTTAGTGGGATTGTTGTCACCTTTTTTCTAATTTTTCTTAACTCTAATGAAGAAATAAGACAAGAATTAGTTTTGGTGAAGAAGAATTTCTTATTCTCAATCTGTATATTGCTTCATGTCAATCATGCATACGTATATATAGTTACATGAGTTTGCTATGAAAAGGAAAGCTATTCCTAGAAGAACTCTTAATCCCTGATATGTTTAGGAGTCTAGGAATAGAGAAAGTTTGAGAATACACATAATGTAATTTTAATGGAACTCCTATTATAATCCTAGTAAAACTTTATCACTCCCCCTCAAGTTGGCGCATGTAGATCAAGAATGCCCAACTTGCTCTTCAAGAACTGGAACTGTGCTTGCCCTAATGCCTTGGTGAAGAGATCCGCTGGTTGCTGCTTGGTATGGATCATGCCTAATTGAATCGTTTTTGCATCCAGTTTTTCACGAACAAAGTGATAGTCAATTTCAATGTGTTTTGTCCTTTCATGGAATACAGGATTTTTTGCTATGTGAATAGCTGCCTGACTATCACACCACAAAGATATAGGTTGATTATGAAATATTCCCATTGAAGCTAGGAATCCTTTAACCCAAAGTAGTTCACTGGTTGCAAAAGCCATGGAATGATATGCGGCTTCAGCTGAAGAACGAGAAACAGTGGCTTGCTTTTTAGTTTTCCATGAAATAGAAGCCCCTCCAAGAGTCACAAAATATCCGATCAGAGATCTTCTAGTAACAAGACATGCTCCCCAATCTGAGTCACAATAACCTACTAGTTGTAGATTGTTTGCTTTAGGAAGTAAGATGCCTCGTCCTGCACTGCCTTTCAAATAACGCACAACTTGCCGTGCTGCTTCCATATGTTCTTCTCTAGGCTCCTCCATGAATTTGGATAAAATATGAACTGCATAAGCAAGATCGGGTCTAGTAATACTGAGATAAATAAATCATCCCACAAGTCTTCGATATCGAGTTGGATCTTGTAATAAAAAACTCGTTGCCACAGCAAGTTTGTGATTTGCTTCCATTGGAAAAGAAGCGAGTTTTGCACCTAATAAACCACACTCATCAACAATTTCAAGGGCGTATTTCCGCTGACACAAAAATAGTCCTTGCGGTCATCTAGCTACTTCAATCCCAAGAAAATATTTGAGGGCCCCCAAATCCTTGATGCTGAAGCATTCATGTAGATAAGTCTTGAATTTTGCCGATGTTGCTGAATCATTACTTGCTAAAATAATATCATCCACATAGACAAGGAGAGCCATGAAAGTACTCCCCTTCCTATAGGTAAATAAGGAATAATCTAAATATGATTGTACAAATCCATATTCAGAAAGTTTAGAAGAGAGTTTTGCAAACCATTGTCTGGGAGCTTGTTTCAAACCATATAAAGATTTCTTTAGTTTACAAACTTTCTTTTTACCTACAGTTTTAAAACCTGAAGGGAATCTCATATAGACTTCTTCATCCAAATCACCATGTAAGAAAGCATTGTTGACATCCATATGATGTAGCTCCCATCCCTGTGCAACGGCCACCGATAGAAAGCATCTAACACTAGTCATCTTAGCTACAGGAGTGAAGGTTTCAGTATAATCTGAACCCTCGATTTAATGATCTCCTCTCACGACAAAACGATCTTTGTACCGTTGTATAGATCCGTCGGAGTTGTATTTGACACGATATACCCACTTACAACTGATGGGTTTCTGGTTAGAGGGTAAATCGACGATCTCCCAAGTGCCGTTATTTTCCAAAGCCGTTATTTCTTCATGCATGGCATGTCTCCACTTGACATCTGTCACCGCTTCCTGGTAGTAACGTGGCTCACGAATTTTCATAGTGGCCGCAAGAAACCTTTGATGATTAGTAGAAAACTTTGTATAAGTAACATAATTTTGCAAGGGATAACACGTACCTGAAGATTCACTTTTGGTTGGATGAGTTGCGGAGACCGGGTTTTTGATTTGTGTGCTGTAACAAATATAGTCGTTGAGATGAGATGGTGCGTTCCGGGCTCGAGATTCTCACCTCTGTTGACTGGGCACTTCAGTGAGCTGCTGTGGATTACCCTCGGTCTGCTGCTCTGAACTTGGGCCTTCGTTGGCTGTCCACACCCCCCATCAGTGGGAGCCTACTCTGGGTTTTCTATTTCAGTGCTGCTGGCTGTTGATGAAAGGCCCCATCAGTGCTCCCCCTATCGTCCAAGTACTCTGTTGTTTGAGGATTAACTTTAATATCCCAACACAGTGAAGAACCCGGAATTTGGTTATGAGGATTTGAAATTTCCGTAGAGATTTGTTGAGCATAGGGAAAAATATTCTCAGAAAACGTAACATCTCTACTATCAAAGAATTTGTTCATTTCAAGGTCGTATAATCTCCGTGCCTTTTTACCAAAAGGATATCCCATAAATACACATCTTCTACTTCGGAAGGCAAACTTATCCTTTTCTCGAGTTCTATTTTGGGCATAACATAAACAACCAAAGACTCAAAGATTATCATAGGTAGGTTCTCTTCCGAACAAAATTTTGTAAGAAGTATTTCCTTGTAACAATTTATTTGGTGTCCGATTTATCAAGTGAACGGCAGTTAAAACACATTCGCCCCAAAAATCCAAAGGTAACTTTGCCTGAAATCTAAGAGCCCGAGCAACATCCAAAATATGTCTGTACTTCCGTTCTACCCTTCCGTTCTGCTGGGGGGTATCTACACAACTAATTTGATGCAAAAGACCATATTCTCTATAGAAATCTGTTATCTCATTTGATTTGAACTCGAACCCGTTGTCAATTCTCAAAATTTTGACAACTTTGTTAAACTGATTTTTGACAAGGGCCACAAAACCTTTAAGGAGTTTGTTTGTCTCACTTTTCTCCACCATCAAATAAACCCATACACTTCTACTAAAATCATCCATCAAAGTCAAAAAATAACGGGCACCACAAGAGGTAGAAACCCGATATGATCCCCAAATATCACAATGAACTGTTCCAAACAAATCTTGGGCTTTATTGTGGCTTAAAGGGAAAGAATTTCTAGTTTGCTTTGTCGGAAAACATACATCACACAAAGAGTTTTGATAAATGGAATTGCTCAAATTTTTGAAGAAAATAGACATAATATCATAACATGGGTGACCTAGCCGATGATGCTAAACCGTATGCTCCTCCTTAACCGCATGAATCTGATTTCTCGCAACCTGCTTGTACACATAAACCCCATCTCGTTGCTCACCCAATCTAATCGGAATCTTCGTAGTACGGTCCTACAAAATCCATGAATCATCATTGAAGGTTACAGTACAATGCAAATCCTTGCAAACTCTAGAGACTGAAACAAGATTACAGGTTAAGGAAGAAACTAAAAGAGTTTTATCCAAGCTCAAGTTTTTATCCAACATAATTGTTCCTTGTTTATCGGCAATGGTCTTTTGACCGTTTGGAAGATCAATAATTACTGGGTCAATCTTCTCTATGTTAAATAGGGAACCAACTTCTCCGGTCATGTGAGTCGATGCTCCGCTGTCAATAAGCCATGGAATTACATTAGAATAGGAGTTCCATTAGAATTACATTATGTGTATTCTCAAACTTTCTCTATTCCTAGACTCCTAAACATATCAGGGATTAAGAGTTCTTCTAGGAATAGCTTTCCTTTTCATAGCAAACTCATGTAACTATATATACGTATGCATGATTGACCTGAAGCAATACACAGATTGAGAATAAGAAATTCTTCTTCACCAAAACTAATTCTTGTCTTATTTCTTCATGGTATCAGAGCTAGGTTCTCTTAAACACAATTCAACATGAGTAAATTCGTAATTGATATCATCTAATGCTCTAATGCCTACAGTTTACCTCCCTATGATCAAGATTCTTTACTACCGGTCTAGATGCCTGGAGTTTACCTCCCCAAAATGTTTTCTGAGAATTTTCAATTGAGCTTCTTGAAATCGATTTCTCATTATGATGCATCAAAATGACAATTAACACCATATAGATGTAGACTGGAGAGACACCAGGAAAGGGCTTAAACAAAATAATCACACCACACTAGACTAGAAGGGGAGGGGGGAAGCAATTTTAGGGAGAAATATGGTCAAATTTTGATTCTGGAAAAAAAAAAAAAAGGTGAGAGCTTTTTCTTGGCCTTAATTGCAAGCTTATCTAGGAAACCAATTACCAAAAATTTCCCCTCTTCATAAACTGTTCCAATTCTAAATCCCCTGTTTTTAGTTTTTTAACTCTCTCCAGTCAAAGCCTAGAAACAAAGGACCCTCTGTTTTCCTCCTCCCTTTGCTACTCATGAAGAAGTTGTCAACACTTGAGCTTTTCTTTGACAGTCTCAAAAGCCTCCATTCTTTTCTGGGCACCAAATTCATGTATGCATATAGAGACTTTCTTTAGCATCTGAATTAATTTTAGTCATAATGAACTACAAGTTAAAAGCTGCATGTCTTCTAGGCCATCCAGAACAGGGCACCTCTATTCGTCTGGGTATTTTGCACCCAAAGTTGGCGAATTCAGGGCTGAAAATCTGACCAATTGGGGCAATTTTGGGGATAGCTTGGGAAGACCTCTATAGGCCCTCTATTGGAGGTGGGTATGCTCAGGTTTTTTATGTTTCTTCTTCAGGTGGTTCTACTTCGAAATTGGGGCTCAGAATTCACGTTATGCTCAGGTTTTCTCTCTGCAAGGAGTTGGTTGCCTACTGCTAACATGGGCTTCTTAGCTTTGCTGCAATTTTGGCTAGAAGGACTTAGATTCCTTCATTGCTTTCAAAGAATGTTGACAAGAGAAGCTATCCTCACGCAAATTGACCAACTTTAGCAATTTCACAAAGCAATTTAACCAAAAAATCCAGACTCTTACAGTGTTTGGTGAAGACCACAACTAGCCGGACGCCTGGAATTGCCGGAGAACTCGCCGGAAACTTGCAATTGCTAGGGAACTTTCCGATAAGTCGTCCGTAGCCTTGCAAACCAGACAAGCAAAACCCAGACTGAGGAAACATGGATACTAGCAGGAACAACGATAACAGAAAGCAAGAAATAGAAACACACTCACCGGAGCTCTGACAATGCGCCGCCGGGACCACCAATAAAGCTGCCGGAAACCTTGCGAACGTCGCCGCTAGGGTTTTTGAGGAGGAAGAAGAAGTCGCGGGGCTCTTGTTCAGGTTCGGGCTCAATTGAAGTCGCGGGTGCCAAGTAGGGGTGTTCAAAAATATCCGTAATCAATAATCCGAACAGAAAATCTGCTACCCAAACCGAAATCTCGGGTATCCGAATCGAACTATTTGAAAATTTTGGTTCGGATACCCGAACCAATATTTTTTTTCGGTTATTGGTTCGGGCATTTTGAAGATTCGAGTACCCGAAAATCCGAAAAAAATTTTAAAACTTTTTCAAAACTTTTTTTATATTATCCATTCCCTAAAGACTTTGTAGGTCAAGTATTCAGAAACTCGAAGAAGACAAGTACTTTGACTTTATTGCATTATTTTATTTGAATGTATTGGGCATAAATATGATGTTAACAAGCTTAAGCCTTATGGAAGTGTAGATTAATTGAAATGTGAATGGTGATAAGATATCCAGTTATATTGTCATATTGTGTAATAATTCAAAGTGCAACTTGGCTCAATACAACAACTTTTTATAGCATAAATAGAAATAATTATATTATAGGTACAACAAAATTATTAGGAAAAGTAGGAAAAAATATTTTAGAAAAAATGGGTTACTGGGTAACCAAAAACCTGAATCGAAATTTTCGGGTACCCGAATTTCGGTTACCCGAAAGTTTCGATTCGGATAAGGTTCACCAATTTGCCGACCCGAAATTTCGGATACCCGAACCGAAATCTCCTTTGGTTCGGACACCCGAACCATGAACATCCCTAGTGCCAAGAGCAAATTAGGGATGATAAATTGAAATTTTTGTTGGATACGAATCATTGATACAAAATGTAAGACTTGGTCTCCAATAGAAACGCTATGCGCCCTTCATTTCCATTTTGCGTGCAAATTATTATATACACATGGGAGTTTATGCTCCCGGGACATATCAGTGATAGGTGTAACTGCCATATCAGCAAGTGGTTTTTTTTTTTTTCCATAATACATTTCATACTAATGAATTTTTTTAAAAAAAAGAGGGTGACGGTTTCTTCCCCCCCCCAAAAAAACCCTCATTCGGTTTCTTCTCCAAGTATGGCTATTTGATGCTCTTTTTTTTTTTTCTTCATCTGACCTAAAAGTTGGGCCCGAATCGAACTGATTGATGACTGGAACTCAACAGTTCATCTTCTTCCTTGTTCCCCTAGTCTTTATAAATTCAATTATGAACAATCTTAAATCGGGTAATGAACAAGCAAAGCCCTGTCAGTGAATAGTCATGACTTAGTTAATGAACAAGTACAACATGTCAATGAATAGTAATGACTTAGTTAATGAACAAGTACAACCCTTGTAGTGAAGACAAGAGCTAGAGTGACCTAATGAACATGTTCATATTTTATAATGAAGAACAACAATAACAACTCCTAATGTGGGTCCTGCTTTCGCAGGGTTTGGAGAGATCCAAATGTAGGCAGCCTTACCTCTACCGACATCTCTGCCCGTAAAGAGACTGATTCCAAGTAACCCACCGAACAAAAATTTTGTGAAAATATTTATAAAAGAAGGGTTAGAGAGAGAGAACCACTTGTATAGTAAAGTAAAGGGGGGAGGTACCATGCCTTAGCAGCGATAGACAAATAATGACATCTCCCGAAGCCAGCACGACCTGCAAACAACACACAAATGCCAACCTGTAACAAAACCTACCCTGCTACAACCGAAAGACTCTATGCCGATAATGCTCCTTGATCTAAGACCTTAATTCTATCCTGCCAGAGCCTTCTATCCTGAAGCATATCTTCCGTCAAACCTACAACTTGTATATTTTATAATGAACATGACTGAGTAATGTTGTGAACAAAGTAAATTTTTGTAAAGAATAATCATGAGTTATATAATGAACAACTTAAATTAGGCAATAGGCAAATTCTATCATCCAATAAAGAAAAGTCATATAATGGAAAAATTTTAAATTAGACAATAAATAGTTTTTAATCACCCAATAAACTAAGGTAATATAACGAATAAACTTAAATTATTCAACGAACAATCCTTAATCACCCTATAAACTAACTTAATAGCCTTCGGTGAGTTAACGAACAAATTAGACTTCGATAATGAACAACCCCAAGTAGCCTAATGAACAAATTGACTTACACTCGATTTTTCTTCTTCTGTGTTGTCGACAGCTGTGGATTGTCCTGTGCCTTCTTGATGATTCTTCTCCATTGTAATGGATGAAGAGATTGAAATTGGTGAGCTTTGTCTGTCCCTTTTCAAAGGTTGCATGGTGTAGAAAGAAGAAATAGGGCAAGGAGAGAAGAAGAGGAAGAGGAGGAGGAGAGTATGTGATGGAGATGTTGAAATCCTCAATTTTACAGTGTTAATTTGCCCAATTTTTAGTAATTTAACTCAAATTCCGACAAGGAAGATGAAAAAAAAGAGGAGAAAATTGTAGATCTAACCAGGAAGAGAAGCAAAGGAGTAGCGAAGAAGTAGAGGCCAAAGGGGAATGAAGATTGGAACTTGGGAACTAAAATATTGTGCTAGTGGTGGAGTAGCCGAGTAGGGATCTATTTATTCATCAATTTTATTTTATTTTTAAAAATACCAACCTGTATTATTTTGGCCATGCTGGATGTGAGAGTATAAACTCTCATGTGTATGATATATACATTGCATTTGGCGTATCCATTAGATACGAAAAGCAATTAGTTTCCAAATTTCGTTTCTAAATTAAACACAGATACGAATTTAAAAATTTGTATCTAATTTCGTATCTAAATGGATGCATTTTTGTAGTGATAATACTGCATAAAATATATAAAAATTACTTCTTTTAATTCAATCTAGTATTATATTAATTCAACCCTATATCGACATGTATATATCCAAGTAATCCTACATGACCATTATACATGTTATCTACATGTTATCATATGTTGTTCTATATGTTTAATATGGACTAATATTGTTGTATGATCATTAGCTGTATTTACAACAACCTCAGGATCAAACCTAAAAGAAAAATAGTGACAACATTCAAAATTAAGGCTAAAAATGATTAATCAATTAAAAATATGAAAATCAGTTATTGCAAATCAAGTTAACCATATGAGGACTTAGCCAAAAATAAAAAGTTAGAATTGTAAAAAAATGTAACGAATAATTTCATTAATAACATATAATAAATCATAGTTAATTAATATCATTAAAGTTGATTAATATGTCTCAACTAACATCCACCAATCATAATATACTAAGTCATTATTTGCGCCACATCATATTGCCACATGTCATGCATACATTACTTGTATCAACTTTTAATATATATATATATATATATATATATATATATATATATATATATATATATATATATATATAGATATATATAATATATATATATATATATATGATAACTAATTAAATCTTGGGACTGAGGCCCTGTTTCTTTCGTGGGTAAATAAAGGTGGGTAAAAAATTAAAGTGGGTTGAGGTTGGTTGAGGTGGGTTGAGATGAGTATTTTTTTAAGGTGGGTTGAAGTGGACTGAAGTGGGTTGAAGTGGGTTGAAGTTAGTATATTTTTTTTTGTGGTGGGTTGAAATGGGTTAAAATAATGAGAATGTAATTATGTATAATAATTTATGAAGTTATTGTAATTTTTAGTGCATTTTTTCACTAAATGGTAATTTCACAATTTTGTAACTATTTTTCTGGAAGGTGGAGGCTAGCACAACTTGTCAATTATTTTTAACAATTTAGGTTACAAAATTTATTGATGACAACTTTTTATATACGTGCCTTTTTTTTAATGGATAAATTTAAAAATACCAACTTAAACCCACTTCAATTTACTTCAACCCACTTCCACTATCAACTAAAGTTCAATTTATGACATTAAAAAAATTCAACCTACTTCAACTGACCTCAACCTACTTCAACCCACCTCAACCTACTTCAACCCATCTCAGACTTTTATCCGCCCCAATTTACCGATTTCAATAACAGACCCGTATTCGAAAAATTCAGATGTAATAAAAGAAAATAGTATGATCGTAAGTGTTACAAAATATATCAGCAATATAGATTTGTTGTTAATTTTTAAATGTAGGAGTTTGTTGAAAATATAACATTAGCTTTTTTCTAATTTTATAAAATACGAAAAATTAGGTTTTGAAAAATAATAAAAACATGATGTAATTTGAAAAGCGTGTGATAGCGAAATATGATGTTGATAATTTGAAAATTAAAATGGAATTGTATCTAATCAATACTGCCTGGTGCATCATAATAATCAACAAAATGAAATCGAATCTAGTCAATTCAAAAATACCAACTTTAACCCACTTCAATCTCCTTCCATTAGTTTAACCAAGTTTAATTTATCACATCAACAAAATTCAATCTACTTCAATGTACTTCAACCCACCTCAACCTACTTCAATCTATCTTAACCTACTTCACCCTTTTACCCACTCTAAGTTACTTATAAATTTCTACCATTTTCAAATCACACTACTTTACAAAAATAATTAAATCTCACATGACACTTTACAAATTATTAAATTTATGAAAGGGTGGGTTGAAGTTGGTTGAAGTGGGTTGAGGTAGGTTGAGGTTGATTGAAGTGGGTTGACGTGGGTTGAGGTTGGTATTTTTTTCAGAAGGGTTGAAATTAATTGAAGTGGGTTGAGGTTGATAAATGTAAAATGCCCTACGAAAAGAACAGGATTTGGGACCAGAACTTCTCTATTTATTATGGATGGTGTTAAGTAGGATATGCGACTAGAAAAAATAATAATAATAAGACTTAATTGCTATTAAAAATAAGGTACGCGTCTGGATTAAAGATATATGTAAATTTGTCATTGTAGTTCTCCTTCAAACTCTTACTACTAAACAAGTATTTCGGAATCCTTAAATATGTCTCCGTTCGAGAAAGTAAATTTTTAACTTCACTTATAAACTTTAATTTATCAATTCTCACATACCATTTTGATCGCTTTCATCTTCTTTTTTATTTCTTTTAGCGGTAGTTCCCGTTTTATATTAAAACAATTATATTACACATGTCATTCCCACAAAATTTTTAAACTAATTAATAATTTTTATTTTAAAAAATATGAGTTAGTCAATTACCAATGGAAGACTTGAAGTTTAATGATACAAATCTAAACTTTTACAAATTGTGTTTTTATGAAAAATTAGATGTATAATATCTGAATATGTGTGTGAATAGATGTTTTTATAATATTCTATATTAGTGGTTAAATTTTGGTACAAAGTAGAAATCAAATATGCATAATAGATTATTCATAATTGGGGCATTTATTTTATTACAATAGAATACATTATTTTGGTAATGTTAAAAATAGCATTAGTAATATAATATAATTTTTTGATCATAAGTAATATAATAGTATAATATTTTATCATTATTGCGCATTGCAAATGAAAGTCTTCGAAATTATAATTAACTAATTTGTACCCATGTACTTGTATGGAGTATTTAAATTAAAGAAAATAAATTTCACTAAAGAATTAAAATTTCACTATTTTTATTTTGATAATAATGTTAAGATTGGTTAACATTGATTAAAATAACATGTTTATTTTTGATAAAAAATTATTACATGAATTAGGGGGATTTCAGGAAAAACTGAGCATCAAAAGGGACTGTTTGAACCTCTCGTAGTCCCCTCAACTAAAAAAACAGATGATATTATATTGAAGATAATTATTATCACCCTACAACTAATGACAGTTGTCCCTCAATGCGTGAAATTCTTAATTGAATGATATAAAGCTATAGTCCGCTTTTTGTTCCTTTTAGGAATTTCTTAATTTTTAACATTCTAAAATTTTAATTTAGAGAGGAATAAGCACCAACAGCATGGAATTTTCAAGTAAGTTATTAATTTATTTTTTCCTCTTTATATGTCAAAGTGTTAGCAAATGTAAACGTGAAAAGTTGTACATATGAAGATGGTCATGACATATGACCATAGGAGATCATTGCATTAACACTAAATTGTTGGTTCTCTATTTAAGGTTACTGTTTCCATAACATAGACCACTATCAATATCATATTATTATTCCTATGACAGAAGGTTATGTTTCAGTTAGCTAAATTTTAAAGACATGCTTAGAATAACAAGCAAAAAATACCATTAGAAATTATAACTACCAAATGTGAAAAAAATTATATTATTTTTCCCAAATTAAATAAGTGATTTTGAATTTCAAATGTCATAGAAATTGGAGTGAAACAATTTCAAAGGGTGTATTTAGGCAGGATTAAACATGGTGCAAGAGAGCATTTTAAAAATACATTTAAATTATATTATTAGATATGAACATGAGAATCAATACAAAATTAAGAGTTACGTACATAGGTTTGATGATCAACAATCTACCTTATATAAAAATTGAAGCATGTGCCAATGGTGACTTGTGATTTAGATATGGGGAATCAGAGGATGCTGACCCTCAAACTTGAAGTATATTTGAGTGTTTCACATTTGGTAACTAACATCCTTATATAATCTCGTTTATATTATTGCACATAGTTGAAGAAGGATAGTACATGTAAGCTCTACTGCTCTACCAAGAATTGAGAAGAGGGAAAGTTGATTTTACAATTTTTAACAGATGATGCACAATTTGAAGGGAGATAGAGAAAGAAAGGTTATCATTGCTCCATTGGTATGGAAAATAAGGATTTAAACATGATTTTGACTAACTTTATTTGAAAAAATTATGTTGATCAATTTCAGTTGAATAAATTAAGGAAATAATAAATTAGAGGATATGGCTTTTATTAGAGAATATGACTTTTGAAATTTGAACAAAATGATTTTGGAGGGATCGCATAAGGAAGCACAGTTTTGGTGGGATTCAATGTGGTGGCTTCGTTCATTTAAAAATACATTTAAATTATAATATAAGGTTTTGTAAAATTTTTTTTGGAAAAAAAACTCTTCCATTTGTATTTGACTAATTTCTATTTTTTAAAATAAAAACTATTAATTATTGTTAAAATTTTGTGGAAATGACACTTGTAAAAAATTTAGGGGATTTGTTTTCAGGTTCAAAATAGGAGTGTCCACCTATTCTACTACTACTTACATTATTTTCTTTATCTTTTTGAGGTTGTTTATTTTTCAAGTATCATAGAATGAAATTGGATTGATCTGTATGAAATTTGGAGGAAAAAAATAAGTATACAAACTCAGCAAAGAAATCAAGCAAGAATACAAGGTTTCTGTGTGATTGAGTGTGAGCAACAAACCAATTTTTCTAAGAATAAAATTCTAGCATGAGAGGACTAACGAGAGAGAGTCAGATTGGGAGGGAATTGAGCTGTAGGTTTTTTATTTTAATTAATGTCAATGTCTTTACATGCTTTTTTAATAAAAAAATAAAATGTTGGTAGCTAATTTATTTGGGCCACATGAATAAAAGGTTGCAAGGGTGTCCATGACTCCTTTTGAGTCTTTTCTAGGGTTGTCCGTATATATAGCCTTTAACCCCTTCAGAATAACTTATTAGGATATTTTTTGGGCTAGGCTATATGTAGATCCGCCCCTGCTTGCTAGGTACATATGCCGCGCGTGTGACCCATGTTTAGGTGAGCAAATGTTCACTACAAAAGATGCACTACAATCGTGCAAAGGTTCACTGTATAGCATGAAGGATTTATTGGAGCAAAATTAAGATCTAAACTCACCAAGAATCCATCATCACCAAATAAGAATATAGTAGTATCCACATCTGCAATTTTAAATCAGCAATCAGTTCTAGTATCTACAAATTCAATGAGAACCAATATCATTCGTTGGATAAGGGTAGGGCTGTTCATTAAATGGTCCAGGACCAGACCGGACCGAAGACCGGACCGGATCGAGGCTTTTCGGTCCGGTCATCGGTCGTTTCCTTTCCTGTTTTCGGTCTTCAGTTCGGTCCGGTCCTGGACCGGGTGGACCGACTCGTGGACCGAACCGATCGGGTTTCTTTTTTTTTTTTAAAAAAATTTCCGGCTAAATCTCCAAAAGGTTAAATCTAATTCACTTCTCATTCGTTTCGAGCGACAGTCTGCTTCTACTCCTCCTCCTTCTCATCCGTTCCCTTCTCTTTTGCTACCCTTCTCGGTTCTCGGTGCTCGGCGCTCGTTGGCCGGCGGCAGCTGCAATGAGGCGATTCCCTTCTCGTCTCCTTCTTCCTTGGCTCCTTGCTGCCTTGCTGGACAGACTGCTTCTGGCCTTTTTCTTGCTCACTCGCACTCATCTGCTGTCTTCTGCTCTTCTTCTACTTCTGAATCCTGATCTTGTCTCGGTCTTTGTTCAATTGGTTGAGGCAAGCTTCAGCTTCATGCTTGGATTCGTTGATTGTGTTAGTTAGGCTTTTAATTTGCTTTTCTAGGGTTTTTCGATTTTGTGAATTTGTTCTAGGGTTTTGTGAATTTGATTTGGTTAGTGGCTTGTGAATAGGGGTGTTCATCGGTCCAGGAACATTGATAATGACTTTCTCTCCTCTTTCTCTTTCATTCGTTCGTGTGTTTGTTGGATAGGTTTCTTGTGTTTGTTGGATTTATGGTTTAGGGGTTGATTGTGAATTTGTGAATTGTGATATTGTGTTGGAAATTTGGTCATCCATGGCTGCCTGATTATGAATTGCCAATTTGCCATGAAGAGATCAACTTTATGTATATGCAATTCATGAAAACTTAATTCAGTGTTATGTTTGTCAATAGCATAGAGAATAGCTAAGTGAGGAGGTGGGTTTTTAATTCACCAGCTCCATGTCACCAGGACCAACTTCACTAATCTTTGGTTATGTAATTCACTTTTAAGTGTAGTTGGTCATGTATTAAAGTTTATTAATTTTGGTGTAAGTGAGCAGGTTTGTTGGTTTACTGCTTTTGTTGAAGAATGAGAAATTTAGAACTTCAATATTAGTTCAATCAGCAGGTTTGTGGCGCAGTGCTGCCAGAGGACCGGTCTGGAGTTGGTCTGGTCCGATCCGGTCCGGGTTCTGGCCGGTCCGGTCTGGTCCGGTCCAGGACCGACTCCAGATCGGTTCGGTCCTCGGTCCAGGGTCTGGCAAATTTTCGATCCTCGGTCCAGCTGGTCCGGTCTGGTTCGGTCCGATGAACACCCCTAGATAAGGGTTAGCTTTTTGTAATAATAATATCCAATGATCATATTCTTGTTCATTGAATTGTTGATGCCAGGAATCTTGAATATAATAATAATGTCAGTAATTATTATATTCATTAACTAATTGTTATTTTATAAATAAGACAATTTAAAATTGTTATTAGTTGATAATTTTTAGTGGATCTTTTCGATAATATATTGATAATTTTTAGTGTATTTTTTCTTACTTATAGTATATTTTTTCTTACCTATATTGTACCTTTTTTTTTTTTTTACATATATTGATAATTTTTTATATCCACGTCTAAAAATAAAGTAGGCGGCTAGATATTGGACCAGTTAGAATGTTTATATTATTTATACGTATATACATCACTAGGTAGATAGTTATCTGCTACAGAATTACTGCCATTTTAGTGACGCCTTTTCATTCTTTTTGGGGCCAGCCATACCAGGCACGGTTTGACTGGGGCACCCGCGGCGGCGGAGCAGCAACTGAACTGAACCACGGAACTCAGAGAGAGACAGAGAGAGGGAGATGGGAGTGAGCCTGGAAGGAGAGAAGGTGATACTGGTTCCTTACATGAAAGATCACGTCCCTAAATACCATGAATGGATGCAAGACCCAGCCCTTCTTTCCGCAACTGGGTCCGAGCCGCTCACCCTTGATCAGGAGCACGACATGCAGCTTTCTTGGACTCAAGACCCCAACAGTTCTGCCCCCTTTTCTCTGTCGAATTTCGCAGCTTTGTTGCTATTTCAATCGGGGGTACTTCTGACGTTGGATTGTTGTTCTCATTTATGTATTCAATTTCTCTTTTTGTGTGTTTTCAGAACGCACCTTCATTGTCTTGGACAAGCAGTTGGTTCTGGGGGATTTTTTGCATGGGCAATCCCATACTGAAGGTAAAATAAAATCATTTCTGTTGTAATTTACATCCAAGTTCAGGACCCTTTTGGTTTCTCTGAGGCTGATGTGATTGATTCCATTTTCGGTTTATGGGTTTCTGCAGCTATGGTGGGTGACGTTAATATATACATGAAGGATCCTGAAGACCCTCTATTGGCAGAGATTGAAATTATGATAGCTGAGCCTAAAAGGTACTCTTATCTTTTGATAGGACTGTATGTATGATTGAGAAACAGTCAACATTACCAAAGATGAATGACTTTAAGTATGCTTTGTATATGAGGACTATTATTTGTTGTTGGATTTTATGGAAGTTTGGTGGGATTATGGCGGAAATGATTTAATTTGATGAAAGATGTTTGATGGTTGAAAGTTTTATAGGAAGAGAGACTAACTGGTAGAATGAGAAGTGTTGTAATGCATTGCTCCAAGTGGTATTTATAGAGGGAGATTTGGCCTTACCCTCCAAAATTATCTAAGATATTTCTAATTTTAATTTAATTTTTCTTTTAAGTTTTTATCTAGATTTTTCTTATAGATTCTAGGGCCTAGGTAGATATTCTAGTATACAATTCTAGATATTTCTACAATACACAATCTAGATAATTACCAAGACTTTTCTAGATTATTTGACACTAAGATTTTTTAGATTATTTTATCATTCTCCCTAATCTGAAAGATCTTGAACCCCAAGCTGTTGCCTGAACTGGATGAATTTCTCCATCGATATGACCTTGGTAAAGATGTCTGCTAGTTGCTCCCCTGTCTTACAAAATTATAACTTGATCTCGTCCTTTTCGACCAGTTCTCTGATGAAGTGATATCGTATCTCTGTATGTTTGGTCCGGCTATGAAAAACTGGATTCTTTGTCATGGCGATAGCTGACATGTTGTCACAGAATATTGTTGTAGGTTCTTTGGTGTTGACTTGTAGATTTCTCAAAATCCTTCTAAGCCACACTGCCTTACATGCTGCATTTGTTGCTGCTACGTATTCTGCTTCTGCTGATGATAGTGCGACTGTAGCTTGCTTCCTTGAAGACCACAAGACGATCTTGGATCCTAGTTGAAATACATAACCACTTGTACTCTTCCTGTTATCCATGCATCCTGCGCAATCGATGTCTGTGTATCCTG
Organism: Carnegiea gigantea; assembly: GCA_029747015.1. Classification (NCBI taxonomy): domain Eukaryota; kingdom Viridiplantae; phylum Streptophyta; class Magnoliopsida; order Caryophyllales; family Cactaceae; genus Carnegiea; species Carnegiea gigantea. The sequence goes on from JAKOGI010000499.1 coordinate 252,230, forward strand.
TGAGGTTGCAATCTTCATGGATCTTGTAGAGAACCCCAAAATTCTTCGTCCCTTTGATGTAGCGAAGTATTCTTTTTGCTACTGCAAAATGTGCCTTAAAATGTGCCTTGCTAGGTTCACTCATGAACCTAGAGACAATGCTGACAGCATGAACAATATCTGGCCTTGTATATGTGAGGTAGATAAGTGACCCCACAAGACTTCGATAAAGTGATGCATCAACTTTCTCTTGGCCACCATTCTTAGATAGTTTCTCATTGATGGCCATAGGTGTTGCCATGGGCTTACAGTCAACTATATTGAATTTTTTTAGTGGGTCATCTGCATACTTCTCTTGAGATAAGAAGATGCGACCTGGGCTTTGCTTTACTTGCATCTCAAGAAAGTATTTCATTAGCCCTAGGTCTGTCATTTCATACTCTGACATCATTGCTTTCTTGAACTCATTGAGCATCTTCATGTTGGTGCCTGTGTAGATGAGATAATCTACATAAAGGCACAAAATGAGGAAATCATTTGGTCCATGGGTTTTGACATAGAGAGATGGCTCACTTAGGCTTTTTCTAAAGCCATTTTGTAAGAGATAACCATCTATCTTAATGTTCCATGCTCGGGGAGCTTGCTTGAGGCCATATAGAGCTTTGTGTAGACGATAAACTTTGTCTTTCTGTTCTTTGATGATGTATCCTTGAGGTTGCTCCACATAGACTTCTTCTTCAAGCTCCCCATTAAGAAATGTTGATTTGACATCGAGTTGATAGACTGGCAGTTTTAGCTGTGCTGCGATGGCAAGAACCGTTCTAATGGTCTTCATGCGTACAACTGGAGCAAACGTCTCACTGAAGTCGATCCCTGGTTGTTGTGAGTAGGCCTTAGCAGCAAGTCGGGCCTTGTACTTTTGAATTGAGCCATCTTAATTATACTTTATCTTATAGACCCACTTAAGGCCTATGATATCTTTTTCTTCCGACTTATCTGTAAGCTCCCGCGTATCATTTTTCTTGATCATCTTGATTTCTTGGTCCATGGCTTCGTTCCACTTCTAGTCTTGAGCTGCTTCTTGAAAACTTTGTGGTTCACTTGCGAAAAAAGCGGTGATGGTATGGCCACATTGGTAGTCTTGGAGGTAGGTTGGAGGATGTCGGTCTCTTTATGAGCGATGCGTTGGTTGAGTAAGGTTTGGAATTGGAGTTGTTGTGGCTGTATTTCTGGGAGATTGTGGGCTTAATGAAGGAGGTGAATTTAGCTCGGGTGTTTGAGTGTGTCCTCTTTCTTGAGATGAGGTTGGGAAAAGGTTTTGTGATGTTGGATATTGTGTAGAGTTGTCTTGCCAACTCCACTGTGCATCTTCATCGAATACGACATCCCTTGAGATGATGAGTTTCTTTGATTCGGGCTTATAGAGGCGATAGCCTTTTGACTCATTACTGTATCCAATGAAGATACATTTTTCTCCTTTTTCATCCAATTTCTCCCGATTTTTTTCGGAATGTGGGCATAGGCAATGCAGCCAAAGATTCTAAAGTGCTCCATTTTGGGCGTCCTTTTGAACCACGTCTCATAGGGTGTTTGATTTGGCACTGCTTTTGTGGGGGATCGGTTAAGAATATACACTGCTGTATTTACGGCTTCGGCCCAAAAATATTTTGGTAAATTTTTACTTTGCAGCATGCTTTGAGCCATTTCCACAATTGTTCTATTTTTCCTTTCGACAACACCATTTTGTTGAGGTGTTCGCCTCACTGTCAATTCTCTTTTGATGCCATGCTTCTTATAGAGTCTCATAAATTCCTCATCTATAAATTCTCCCCCACGATCTGTTCTTAATATTTTCATATTATGCCCACATTGTTTTTCAACAAGAGCTTTGAATTCTCGAAAATGTGTAAATGCTTCTGATTTTTTCTCTAGGAAATATACCCAAATCATTCGGGTATAGTCATCAATAAATAGTAAGAAATATCTTTTTTCACTAATTGTGGGATTTCTAGATGGGCCCCAAATGTCAGCATGCACCAATTGAAGTGGGGCTTTGGCCCTCCATGAGGCCTTTGAAAATGGTAATCTATGCATTTTTCCAAATATACAACCCTCACATGTATTTTTGTTATCAATAATAGAGGGTAAGCCAATTACCATTTCCTTTTGTTTTAATGCTTTAAGACTTTTATAATTTAAGTGCTCGAATCGTAAATGCCACAGTTTAGTGCTCTCTAGTGTAGTAGTGAGAGCAACTTTGTGCTCCAGTGGCATCATCAAGGGAAATATCGTGTTAGGAGCCATAGTTACAAATGCAATTAATTGGCCCTTTTTCTTATCATGTATGAGGCATCTATTTTCATCAAATTTCACCATATAGCCTCTTTGGAGCAATTGGCCCACACTTAATAGATTTTGAGCTAGGTTAGGGACATATAAGACATCTTGTATAAATTTAGTAGAACCATTTTTAGCTCTTACTGTAATTGTCCCTTTGCTTGCAACGTCTTGGTGACTACCATCACTAAGAGTAATATGAGATTTTATATTTTCATCAAGGCTGACAAAATAGTTTTTATTGCCAGTCATATGGTTTGAACAACCACTGTCTAAGTATCAAACGTCAGATGACTCTTGTCGTATGCTTAAACAAGAATAAAATACATTTTTAGCAGAGTCATTTTTTCAGAAAACTTAGCTTCATTATTATTTTCCCGGTCTCTGGAATCTTTAAAATGATGAGTATGCCATGTACATTTTTTGCATTTAAACCGGCAATCTTTAGTATTATGATTATTCTTTTTGCATAATCTGCAATATGAGCCGGTTTTATCATTTTTACGGCTGGTTTGATTTCTCTCCCCCTACCACGGTAATTTGATGTCCCCCCTTTCTGAGGGAAGTTTTGACCGTGGCATTTTCTCCACCGTAGGAGAATTTTAATTTAGCCTGAAGAGCTTGTTCTAGTGGCTGCTCAAAATGTCTATGCATTCGGTCCTCATGAGCTTGTAGAGAACCCATTAATTGATTTAAAGTTAGCGTAGATAAATCTTTAGATTCTTCAATTACAGCCACTATATGATCATATTTAGGAGGAAGACTTCTTAAAAATTTTTGTACAATTGTTACATCTTCAATTGTGTCCCCATATGTTCTAATTTGATTTATTATATTAGAGACACGATTGAAGAATGTTTCAATACTTTTACATTCCTTCATAAGCAAAGTTTCAAATTCTTTCCACAAGTTTTGAAGTTTAAAGGATATTACCTTTTTTGAGCCTTTATAAGCTTGCTCCAATATCTTTCAAGCCTCCTTAGCCATCTCTGCGGCCATGATACGGGCAAATATGGATGGAGTGACTCCCCTTTGAATTAATGAGAGGGCATTACAATCCCTTCTTTGATTTTCTTCATATTATTTTTGCTTATCTTCATCCCAAGATTTCTTTCCTTTAGAATCTTGGGGTTGGAATTCATATCCCTTTGCTATCACATTCCATAGCCCTTGTCCCTTTAGAAGAGTTCTTATTTGGACACTCCATATTTGATAATTTTCACCATCAAATATGGGCACTCAGTTATTTGGGACATAGTTAAAGGATGTATTTGGATTAGTAGAGGCCATGGTATTTTTATGGAGTTGAAAGTTTGAAGATAGAGGATTTAAGAGTTGAGATATGAGTTATGTGGGGTTGAATTATTTGGATGTGAAGGAAGGGGAAGGCTTGGATTAAAAGTTGGCTCTGATACCACTGTTGGATTTTATGGAAGTTTGGTGGGATTATGGTGAAAATGATTTAATTTGATGAAAAATGTTTGATGGTTGAAAGCTTTATAGGAGGAGAGACTAATTGGGAGAATGAGAAGTGTTGTATTCATTGCTCCAAGTGATCCTACAATGTGGTATTTATAGAGGGAGATTTCGCCTTACCCTCCAAAATTATCTAAGATATTTCTAATTTTAATTTAATTTTCCTTTTAAGTTTTTATCTAGATTTTTCTTATAGATTCTAGGGCCGAGGTAGATATTCTAATGTATAATTCTAGATATTTCTACAATACACAATCTAGATAATTATCAAGACTTTTCTAGCTTATTTGACACTAAGATTTTTTAGATTATTTTATCGAGATAATTTTGTGAAAAATATAGGTTCTGTTCTGCATTTGTTGGTGCATATGAATATTTGGAACGTGTACTTCTTCTTATTGGACCCTGAACACTTTTCAACTAAAGTTAATGCAACTTGGATCGTTGTAGATTTCTTTCCATTTCCTTATTGTCGTTCGTCAAGGGTCACTGGAGGAAATTTTAGTTATGATAGCAATTCTCCATCAATGTTGTAGAATATTGAGCTTTTCCTTCAGGGGCTTTCCAAGACCGCAATATCCAGGTCCTTTGCAAAGTTACCTATCTGAATTGCAAAAGCAATGCCAAACTTTTAGAAAGCATGTTGAAGTTACTACTTAACTATACTTTGGACCGGACTGACTTTGACAATTTTATGTTGCTAAATATGGGATGGTGGAGGCGTGGAGCAAACATTTGAAGGGCATAAAACTTTGCAAGTATAGTTACATTAGCAGAGGCACAAAAGGATATGCACATAAAGGAAAGGGGGGAAAAAAGGCTATAGTAGGTTTGCATGAATGGTGCAGGAAAAGAAAAATCATTCGCAGGGGAATAGTGCAAAGAAGAGTTTTCTTTCCCTTACGGTTATTAAGTCCATGATTTAGGGTTGTAGCTGCAGCTGTGCCTTTTTCCTATGCTTTTTGTCTTAGACCTGATGGATAGATTGTTAAGGCTTTTGTTCTTACTTCTTTGCCACATGGCCAGAGAAGACTTGGAAATCTGTGTTTTAACTGTAAACAAGTTACTAAACATGTACATATCTACTAAAATTGTGGGACCTGATATCTGGTGTGGTGTCTGGATGGTCATAGCGAAAATATTAGCTTCATTTCCCAAAAACAGAAAAAAGAGAAAGAAGGCTGTAGATAAACTATCAAGAATCAAGAATTAATAAACATAAGGAAGGCATGGTGGGAGAAAATCCAATTTCTACACCGGAGGATTGAGTTCAAATCCCACTATAAGCATGGAGTTTCTTCCTCACTTAACCCCTTCCTGCCCTCCATGCCTTCTTCCACTATGGTGCCACCATATTTAGGTGGGTAACTTGCCTATTTTTTGCATGTGCTGTTTTTATCGTTTTCCTGTGGTCAATTTAATATTGAGAAGTGATCTCTTCTTGTCTTCCACTGTTCCCCGCAAACTAAGAAGTTCAGAGCTGCAGACTCTCTTCTCAGCCTGGCACTATACATGTCTGACACATATCGGACATTGGCCCTTCTTGGACATTCTTGAACACTCTTAGACACATGCAAAATGAACAACAAAATGTGTTTTGTCCTTAAATATTTGTAAGATGGACATACAATAAGCAATTTTTTCATCAATCATGTTCACAAATGTAAAGAAAGGCAACCAACCAAGTTAATGTCTATTTTTCATCATGGCCATGAAATATGTCATATTTATTTTTTCCAGAACGCGACGTTTAAACATGTTGGTGTCGGATCATCTCTGTGTGTTTGTATTGGTTCTGTGATTCTTAGCTTACAAACATATTTTCTGTGTAAGCCCTGTTCCTTCTTGGCCCTGTCAAACAAAGTCCCAAATCATTGTGCTTGCCTGTAATGGATCTTGAGACTACTTTATGCTTTTATCGGACTAGGGCTTCGTATTTGTGTCATATTTCCACTGTTTTAGCATCTGGAGAGTAAGCTAAAAGAAGCAAGGTCAAAGCCTTCTGATTCTTCCATAAATTACAGTCCCAATGTTGCTTATTTATGCTTGCTCCCCTTGGCTGGTCTACCTGGTTATCTATAACCTTCTTTTTTTTTTTTTTTTTTTAATGGTTGAGGGCTATCTATACCTTATTTTCGGATTTGTCTCTTTTTATTTATTTATTTTTTTTGCGTGTGAATTCAACGAGACACAGGGCACATTCTCAACTTTCAGTGAATTGTGGTTCCTTGTAAGGGGTTATTGACACTTGATGCCCTACTACAAATGGAGGTTTTGTAGCTAGTAGCCTAGCACCTCTAATATCTTCGGAGTTCAAGCCCTGTAGCCGGCCTTTCTCAAAGTATGGTTTCTTTGGCTGATTTCCTTTCAAACTATTCCTGGACATGGTACTAAAGCAAACAACTCTAATTAGTTCAGACTTTGGAAAATCTCAGGCCAATGTGGAGGTGATCACAAATAGGGGCAGAATGTTTTTTAACATCAATTGATCACGACGTCTTGGTAGATAACTTTTCAGACTTGGATATTGGCTTGTCTGCGAACTAGAGGTTTGATTAACCTCCAGCACCCAAAACCAAATCCTGTTTCTGGAATCAAATGCCGTACTGTGTACTCTTGTTGAACATGATGTGTCTTCTAATGAGAGGACCGTAATCATAATCTAGAGCTGTAGACAATTCATGATGAAGCAGATTTGATGGTTTATATACCAGCAGAATGTCTTGGAAAGTTGTGACTAAGTTGAGACCAAATCTTTTTCAACCTTGATCATAATAGAATCACAAAGAATGATTAAATGTAACTTAGTGAGAGAATTATTTGGTGGCTTATCATGTGTATCGCTGATGGTGATAAGTTTGGCAAATGACCTGTATTGTGTGATAGGATTTTGGCCTTTGAAATTTGGAGATCATCTGTACTGGGAAAGTGAAGTCGTAATATTTTTTTTTTTTTTTTTTGGGGGAGAATCTGACTGGTATAGTTTACTCAAATACAACTACGGCAAAAATGTTACAAAATTGGTCATAAGTGCTGCTAGAATCTAGAAAAATGTTTTTCACAGCCATTTAATGAGCAGTATGTTAGTTCCAGGTTTTTTACAAGGATTATACTTTCTGCAGACAAGGCAGATTGGTTTGATGGGAAGGAAACATGAATAAGCAAAAGTCGTATGTGATTGCCTGTACTGCTGTTCACTTGGAAGATTGGTTCAATGGATTTCTTGCCGCCTATGTTGACCGCTGTAAAATAAATATGTCGAAAATTTAGAAGGAAATTTAGATATGTGGAAGCCCCAATGTGCTTACTTGAAATGATTTGATGGAGCCTGCCTGTGACATTTGGCCAATGTGTCAAAGCTGATAACTTCATATTTTACATATCTTTAAATAACTATATAGTGAATGACCTGAAAACCATGTGTATATGCAGGCCACTCAGCATTGCCCTTGATCCATCATACTAGACAAACATTTTAATGGTGCATTATAGTGTACACATGATTGTGTGGTGCATCAATGCATGCATGGATTTCTCTTCTTATCACAGAAAGTCTGTATTATTCATAGCTATGACTATATGCCGAGGCTCTTCTGGATAAATGCAATAGCTCATAGTAATTGAAAAGAAATTTGAATATCTTGTGATAATTTCTTATGGCTTAAACCTGGTTATGTTTCTGCTGGTAGCATAGTCGTGGCAAGGGACTAGGAAAGGAATCAGTCCTGATGATGATGGCTTTTGCTGTTGAGACTCTTGGTATCCATACATTTTGTGCCAAGATTGGGGAGTCAAATCAAGCATCGCTTGATATGTTTGGCAAATTGGTCTGCTTCTCCCTTCTTTTGCTTGCATATTGCTATAGTTGTACTTATTTTTTGCCTAATTAGTCGAAGATACAATATATTATTTTGTATATACGATGATAGTCTTACTTGGTTAGTCATCTTATGTGATGCCAGGGTTTCAAGGAGGTCTCCTTCAGTGACATTTTCAAAGAGGTGAGCATTTAGGAAACACCATCTTTTGCATATGGTGGCTACAAAGTACAAACCATAGAATTTTTACCTCATTTATGCCGTCCAATTGGCAATTTAGGTATCTTATCTTAATCATCAATCACGTTCTTTCTTTCCGCACCTATTTATCGTCTGCTTATTTCTATGGTTATGTAGTGGACATTGGAGATGCCAGTAACAAAGTCCAAGCATGATGAGTTGCTGCATTGCGTTGGTAACATGATCACTCATTCCTAGCCTGCATCCATGGTTTGGCTTCATTGACCTCAGGGGATGAAGACTGCTAATTCATGTTAACCTCTTAACCTTTGTCTATGAAATGGGCTCTATAGCTCACTGAAAAAAGTTTGGAGATTAGTGGTTTCTTTTTCTGTGGAATGCAGATTTTCTTGGTAGCATAGTTGAAGCTAAAAAAAGCTACTTGATAATTCTCCTTTAAGCTCTTTTAACATTTATCAACTTGTGTGATGTAAGTGCTTATCTTCGTACAGTATGTAGTATAGTTGGGATATAAAGGCTAAAAGCACAGCCTCTTGTGCAAGCCAGGGTAAGGATATGTACATCCAACAACAACCCCCACACGAACCCAAAAAAGGAAATAAAACATAAAAAAAACCTTGCCGCTTTGTGCAGGACTTTAGAGTACTGGTCTAATGTGGTTTTTGAGACAGGCGATAAATCATAAATGGAGAACATATTCTTATTTCACTGTGTTCATATTTAGATGCTTGTTATTGTTGATGAACACAATCATGTTAACATTATGTGCACAATACATTTAAGGTGTTTCTCTAATCTCTATGGCAAAAGGAAATCCAGTGCTCCGAATGATCTAAGATTGGAGTCAGTAACTGGGTGGGGCTGAGGAATATCATCCAAGACAAGATTTCCAGCCTGCCATGTGATATTAAAACTATTTCCACCATCCAGTGGGCCGAGAACAGCAAAGATGATCATTTCATTGTTTGAATACTCAGCAGAAAGCTCTGAGACCGGAAAACTGAGGGACCCCGGTGTCAATGAAGGGCTGTAACTGGTGACCTGACTTGAAAAGACCCTCATTTTCCCTTGAGTATCCTGGTGGGCAATCAGTGCTTGAGTTCCGATCATGCCACCCCCACCTGGCTTGATACCCCATGAAATCCACCCTTGGCGTGTCTGCCTTGCTCTATATGCAATCTCAACTGTTCTGTCAAAGGGATCGTAGTTCCAGTGGAGATGGGCATCCAGAACTGGAAGGCCAGTGCAGGAACTGAAAACTTTTTTATCTGGAAATTTGTAGTCTTTACAGTTCTGAGCAGCGGCTACAGTGAACAGGGAAGTGATTGTGGAGATTGTGAAAATAGTTCTTGACACGACCATTGAGGTTCCTTTTTTCTGTTTTGTTTTTGTTCACAGGTGGAATTCCGAGCTCTGATAGTTCTCGTAGGTAGTATGGCTGAAAATGATGGAGAGATATTTGGTTGGGGATTCTTTGATTTGGGTATGTGAAAGCAGGGAGACAAGAAGGAGATTTATAGTTGGTTTGGAGTTGTAATAGTCGTCGAAGTAAACTAAGTTAGGATTGGGGTGGCTGGCTGTTTCAGCTTGAATGTTTTATTTCTTTGAGTGTTGGTGCGTGCCTTGTTTTGCGTTGCTTTCCATGTTGCGGTTTTCTTCTATTTCTTTCTCACCTGGGCAGCCTAATCAAGGACTGGTCAAAAGTCAAAAAGTGGACAATTTTTGCACTGACGGGTGGAACCTCATTTCTTTTGGGGAAAATCAATATGGGACTGCTTGTTCAAGTCATGCTGCACATTAACTCCCTGAAATTGTTTTCTTCAACTCATTTGGCGAATTATCCAAATCATTGTGTTACTATCCATCAATTAACTAACCCAAAGTTAAATTTATTTAACATCAAATTGTTATCTATGTGTTTGCTACTAAAACAACTATTTACCACTTGAACAATTGTCTACTATTCAAACAATTAATTTTTACTGTTTACCGCTTAAAACAATTATTTACAATTCAAACAAGTAATTTTGCTTAGTAGTAGGGCCTTAGTTCTGAATGATAAAAATAGGGATGGCAGTAGGACAGGTTAAGTAGTACTATTATCTATAACCGTTTTCGAAAATTGTACCCATATATGTACCCGTATCCCATTGGGTATTAAAAATAAAACTCATACCCATACCCATACTTATGGGTTTTATTTTCCTCATTTCTTTTGGGGAAAACAGGGGGGCTCGAGGGAGGAGATATGAATTGTGATTTTCTACCTCTTCAATATGGGACTACTCATTCAAGTCATGCTCCACATTAACTCCCTAAAATTGTTTTCTTTGACTCATTTGGCAAATTATCGAAATCAATGTGTTACTATACATGAATTAGCTTACCAAAGCTAAATTTATATCAAATTGTTATCTATGTGTTTGCTACTAAAACAACTATTCACCACTTAAACAATTACCTATATTCAAACAATTAATTTTTCTATTTACCACTAAAACAATTATTTACTATTCAAACAAATAATTTTGCTTAGTAGGGCCTTAGCTTTGAATGACAGAAAACATTTCAAATCCGTTCAACTATGGATAAGAAGGGTTGAGATGGTTTCTAAATCAATACAAACACTATCTTCCAGTAAACAGATTTTGACAATATGGTGGAAAAGAAGAGATATCTTTTGCAATAAATATGGGACAAGTTAATACTAATTGAGTTGATGTCTTTCTTTCCAACGTATTATATCTTTATGGATAAGACACGCAACTTGGAAACTTCCATACAACCTTTTATACAGGGTGCCCTCATGTCCTCTCCACAACCCGATCCTCATGCTAAACCCCCTGATCCGCCAGATGTTGGTGTATCCAACCCCATCAATGACTCCAGCTCGGAAATCTCTGGTGTGGAGGCCATAAAATCCATGGAAGTGGAAGATCAACCCCACTTTCCCACTGGATCGTCAAAGCTATCATTTCGTGATATTGTTAGTGGGACTCATCGTGATTGTCATATTGTGCCATCCACTGTTGAGCAATTGAAAGCAGATGTGGAGTATGAGATTATGCTCCCTAATACACCATTTAAGGTGTCCTTTTCACCAGATCAATTATGAGCGCTTCGAGCATCATGGAGCAAGACCTTAATGGGTAAGATACTTAGCTCCACCGGAAGGCATGATGTGCTTTCTCAACGACTTCCTTTATTATGGACGCCTCAAGGTAAGATGGAGATTATTGATTTAAGCAGGCATATTTTTCTCTTTAAGTTTGATCTACAAGTTGACTTTGATTGCATCATGCATGGAGGGCCTTAGTTTTTATTTGGGCATTATTTGACGTTAACTCCCTGGAAACCAAATTTTCGACCATCCCAGAACCCATTTTCCTCTATGATTGTGTAGGTTCATTTTCCTGAACTTCCTATTGGATACTTTAATAAACTTCCTTTATTTGATATCGCGAAGGTTGTTGGTAATCTGCTTAAATTAAAGTTGATTTTGCAACTGATTCCATAAGTTGTGCTCTCTATGTTCGGGTGTGTATTGAAATCTCATTGTCCAAACCTCTTACATCGCGTGTCTGGCTGGTTAATGGCTGGCAACAGGCTGAATATGAGAACCTTGACTTATTATGTATGAAATGTGGAATTGTTAGACACTTGCAGGAACATTGTGAAATCTGTGGAAAAGGAGGGGCGGTTCTTGATAAGGCTGGTGATGGTAGGTGCTCCCCACCCACTGGTTTGACTCCGGTGGGATCCTTGGACCCTCCTACTCTTCATCCTAGCCAGCCCATTTGTAGCGACTCCTCGAGCCCTAATTGGGCTTTAGACTCTTCAGGATATCCTTCGGCTGGTCATTAGACTTTGGTTATAGTTCGCAAAAAGCAAAATCAATCCAAAACTCCTATAGGCCAGCCTAGTGTAAATCGAAGCCCAAGTAGAGCGTTGAGTGGGCTTCCCGTAGATAAAGATAATTTTACTTAAAAAACTCGATCTATAGATAAAGGGAAAACTTTGTTAACCCATGAGTTTCTCATTCCTCGCCCACACCCAACTTCAATTGGGCCACATCCGCCTAAACTACAGGATAATTTCTAGCCCATTGGTGTTATGAACTCGTTCTAGGTGTTCCATGAAATGCAGCGTGACTTACCTAATACTAATCCATCACTTGGGGAATGACTTCACCAAAGATATGGATGCCCAGTGCATGACGAGTTTAGGATTCAAGCCGCTGCCCAATTGCAAACTATCCACACTACCGTTCACCCGCATGCTATTACACCGCCCTCTACAGTAACTAATCATAGGAGGGATGCGATTCCCCACATAAACTCGGGTCAATTACCGGCGCATCCTTCCTTACTTATGCATGGTCCTATTCTGAGTGCAGGTGAAGTGCACGCATCCTTCCCTATGATAGTCCCACCTAGCACTCATGAAAAACCTACCTCCCCGATTGGGCAAGCAACCAACGAATCTGCCTCAACCTCTAGCCCGTAGCACTATTCAGACATCAATTGCTCCACCAGTATCAACTCCCACGATGGCAGGCATGGCACCAGCCCCATCCTGATACATCCACTACTTGGGTTCCCCCCTCATCCGATTTTTCCATTGCATGTCCCAGTTTCGGTGGTGTTCAATCAGCGGCACCTAGCTCCCACCCTCAACATATTCCCAACATTCCCCACGCCGGCTCTATGGTGATGGGGACCATCATGCCCAAGCTTCAAGCATGCAACCAACAAGCCCACACATCCATTCTAGCCCCAAGGAAGTCAAGAACGTTCATGCATTGGTCAAGAACACCTTGGAGCACACGGATAGAACATGGGCAGATTCGACCGGAAATTGGCCCGGTTTTGTGCACCTTTTGGGACTTGAAGGTGAAGGGATGATTGACTGCCTTGCCCCCTCTCTTTAAGTTTAAGATGTTAGGAATCCAATAAAACAAGTTGCAAGGGATTTGGAGGTCATTTGGTCAGTCAAACAGCAAGTTGTTTTCAACCCTGCAGATTAGGCGGCAATCCAGCACTGTCCGAAACAAGGAGATGTTTGGACCACCAACTCAAGTCCATTCTTTCTGAACTTTTGCAGCATGAAAGGGGACATAAATATTTATCAAGTCATGAGTTCAAACCCCATTCAAAGCACCCCCTTGTGTTGGTTTTATCCAGCCAAAAGGACAAGAAAAACACCCCTTTACCCGGTCCTTCACTAGCCGGTACAAGGTGCTGTTTTCCCTTGGGTTTTGCTTGCCCACTTGCTGAATGACTCATCTTTGCTGCATTCTAGGACCCTTGTAAGCTTGACACCTCATTTGGGAGGCATTATAACCCCTAATGAGGTAGATTAAGCTAGGTAGTGAGGTGTTTAACTAGTAGTGGATGATTGGATGTGTTTCTCTTCCCCAAGTGTACTTAGCCTTTGTTTTTGCTGCATAGGAAGAGGGGGAACTCGGCCATTCAAGCTTAAAAACCAGATTGGCCTTTCATTTGTAATCAACTTTGAATGCATGAGCTTGTGAGTTCTCAAAACTCTCTCCACAAAATTCCTAGTGTTATATCTTGAGCTTGGCAATTCAAGTGGGTCTCTAGGTCTCTTTCTCTCAACTAGAAGGTGATTAAATCCTGTAACTAGTTGATACAAAGAGATTGCCCAAGTGTTCCCCAAGGGTGGCTCCTCGGATTATCCCTTACAAGGTCACTTGACTATCCAACTCTTGATTGCTCATCTCCATTGCTGTTTTCTTTTCCTCTTCACTTCGTGTTCCTCTTTGAAGCAAGTTGTGAGTTCGTTTTCATCCTTGCAATCTTACATCAAATTGGTATCAGAGCTTAGGTTACCTTCTTGGCCTAGCTTCCCTTACCCAAACACACTCCCAAACATGAAACTCACAAAAACAGCCCAAACACATACCCGTAAAATTTCCAGCCGTGCTCTCCCAGAAAGTCAGCACGGACACCCCGTGCCATATACGCACGACCGTGCCACGCCAGGAACTGCCCACCCATTTTCCAGCAGTCCAGCACGGCCACCCCGTGCCACCACGCACGACCGTGCCACCTCCCCTACTCCAGAATTCACCTTCAGCCCGTGAGCACACCCCGACCGTGCCACATCACCCGACTGTGCCTACCCTTTTTTTTGTCCCAAAACACCAAATTCCCACCACAAAGTCACCATGTCTGCTAGCCTCACCCCTTCGCAAGTGGCTGAACAAGCGCTTAAGGAGAAAGCCGAACTTGAGGCTCAACTCAAGTACCTTCAACGGCAACTTGGCCAACTCATGGAGGAAAAGAGGCGAAACCAATGGAGTTCTAGAAGCTCTAGCAAGCATAGGGACTCGGATGATTCCGAGAAAAGCAACCCTTTTGGTGATTCAAGTGAAGAAGAGCAAGGTAGACGGCCTCGTCGACACCAAAGGCAAGGTGAACAAAGCTATGATGATTTTAAAGTTGACATCCCGGAGTTTGAAGGTCAACTTGATCCGGATATTTTTCTCGATTGGTTGCAAACGGTGGAACGAGTCTTCGAATACAAAGACATTCTGGAAGGCAAGAAGGTAAAACTAGTGGCTTTGAAACTTCGTAAATATGCCTCTATTTGGTGGTCTAATGTTGTGTTCAAGAGAGTAAGGAAGGGGAAAAGTAAGATTAAGACTTGGGAGACAATGAAGTCCAAACTAAAGGCTAAATTCTTACCCCCACATTACCTCCAAGACAATTTCCTTAAACTCTACCACCTCAAACAAGGTTCCAAAAGTGTAGAAGAGTACACTAGGGATTTTGAACAACTCCTCTTGAAATGTGATTTGAAGGAGGACGACTCTCAAAACTTGATTCGTTATTTGAGTGGTCTTGATGAGCAAATTGCTCATGTTGTGGAGTTACATCCTTACACCTCCCTTGATGAGCTAAGTGCTTTAGCCCACAAAGTTGAAATGCAAAAGAAGCTCAAGGGCAAGAATCCCATCCCCAAACCTACCCCACGACCTTATGGCTTCCAAAAACCTCCATACACTCCTCAAAAATCCTTCCCATCTCCAAACCCGAAGCCCTCACAAAACACCACTCCATAAACTCCCTCCAAACAACCATCCCCAAAACCCTCTAGCAAGGTCCAGTGTTTTCGTTGCCAAGGCCTTGGACATTATGCTTCCAAGTGTCCAAACAAGAGAATGGTTTCTCTAGCTGAGTATCAAGCTTCCCTAGAGGAGCTAGAAGGTGAGGGAGAAAAGGAGAAACAAGAGAAAGGGGTGTACTTGAATGAAACCATTGAGGAGGTTGAAGAGGGTCCGGATGAAGGAGAGCTCTTGGTGATTAGAAGGGCCTTGAGTGGGCTAGCTTCCCATGAAGAAATGGAACAAAGGGAAAGCATCTTCCACACTCGATGCACCGTGAGTGGAAAGGTGTGCTCTCTCATTATTGACGGAGGAAGTTGTGCTAATGTGGCTTCCAAGACCATGGTGGACAAACTCAAGATCCCGGTCACAACTCATCCAAATCCTTACACAATCCAATGGCTCAATCAAGGTAAGGGTTTGCAAATCACCTCTCGGTGTCTACTTTCCTTTTCCATTGGTAGAACCTATAAGGATGAAATTTGGTGTGATATTGTGTCCATGGACGCTTGTCATGTCCTCTTGGGCCGGCCATGGTTATTTGATAGGAGGGTTATGCATGATGGCCGCTTGAACACCTACACCTTCACCAAAGACCACAAGAAAATCACACTCTCACTCCCCTCAAACCTAGCCCACAAAAGAACCCCTAAGACAATCCCAAGTTGGATGTCTTTCTTACCACCTTGCTCCACTCTCAACTCCATGAATTTGAAGATTTCAAAGAGTGGATTCTCTTAGGCCAAGAACCGGCCAAGGTAAAGGAACCTTCCCATCCTTTACTTACACCCCTCTTAAAAGCCTTTTCCCATGTTTTTCCACAAGAAATACCCCATGGCCTACCCCCTAAAAGATCTATCCAACACAAGATTGATCTTATCCCCGGTGCCACACTCCCAAACAAGCCGGCCTATCGCATGAACCCCCGAGAAACACAAGAGGTTCAAAGACAAGTGGATGACCTCCTATCCAAGGGCTTAATCCGTGAGAGTTTGAGCCCATGTGCCGTCCCGGCTCTACTTGTACCCAAGAAAGATGGGAGTACGCGAATGTGTGTTGATAGTAGAGCTATCAACAAGATTACCATCAAGTACCGGTACCCCATCCCAAGGTTGGAGGATTTACTTGATGAGCTTCATGGAGCCACTATCTTCTCCAAAATTGATCTTAGAAGTGGCTACTATCAAATCCGGATTTTTGAAGGGGATGAATGGAAAACGGCTTTCAAAACCAAGGGCGGTCTTTATGAGTGGCTTGTCATGCCCTTTGGTTTGACAAATGCACCAAGCACATTCATGAGGCTTATGAACCAAGTTCTTAAGCCATTCATTGGGAAATATGTCGTTGTGTACTTTGACGACATCTTGGTGTATAGCCGTGGAGAAGAGGAGCATTCCAAGCACTTGCATGAGGTCTTGAGTGTCTTGGCTCAAGAACAACTCTATGGCAACTTTGAAAAGTGCCATTTCTTCTCTCCCCAAGTGAAGTTTTTGGGGTATGTTGTATCGGCTAATGGCATCCAAGTGGATGAAGAGAAGATCAAGGCCATCCGTGAGTGGCCTATTCCCACCTCCATACAACAAGTTCGAAGTTTTCATGGCTTGGCCTCCTTCTATAGGAGATTTGTGAGTAATTTTAGCTCCATCATGGCACCCATGACCGAGATCCTCAAAGACAAGCAATTTGTATGGAGTAAGCAAGCCCAACAAGCTTTTGAAGAAATCAAGGAAAGGCTTACTAGTGCACCCATCCTTGCACTACCTAGCTTTTCCAAAGTCTTTAAGGTAGAATGTGACGCTTCCGGAGTTGGCATAGGGGCCGTGTTGTCACAAGAGAAAAGGCCCATTGCTTATTTTAGTGAGAAATTGAATGATGCCAAGAGGAAGTACTCCACATATGACAAGGAGTTCTATGCCATTGTGAGGGCATTGGAGCATTGGCGGCATTACTTGGTTGGAGGAGAGTTCATTCTCCACACGGATCATCAAGCTTTGAAGTTCATCCAAGGACAACATAAGCTCAATCCACGACATGCCAAGTGGGTAGAGTTCATGCAATCCTTCCATTTTGTGATCCACCACAAATCCGGCCAAATGAACAAAGGGGCGGATGCACTTTCTAGGAGGTATCTCTTGTTCTCTACTCTTGAATCCAAGGTACTTGGATTTGAGTGCATCAAGGATATGTATGCTCAAGATGAAGACTTCAAGGTTATCCTTGAAAGTTGTTCTAGCCATGCCCACGGTTCCTACCACTTGGAGAATGGTTTCCTTTTTAAAGGGAATCGCTTGTGCATTCCTAAATGTGGGTTTAGAGAGCTTTTAATTCAAGAACTCCATGGAGGGGCGCTTGCTGGCCACTTTGGAATTGAGAAGACGTGTTCTATGCTCAAGGAGCATTACTTTTGGCCCAAAATGTCAAGGGATGTACAGCACTTCATCAAAAGATGCTCTACCTGCCAACTTGCCAAAGATCATGTCCGGCCTCTAGGTCTCTACACACCTCTACCGGTTCCTCAAGGGCCTTGGGAGGATGTTAGCTTGGATTTTATCACGGGGCTACCAAGGACTCAAAGGCACAAGGACTCCATCATGGTGGTGGTGGATAGATTCTCAAAGATGGCTCACTTTGTGCCGTGTCACACCGCCTTTGATGCCTCACAAGTGGCCAATCTTTACTTCAAAGAAATTGTGAGGTTGCATGGCGTTCCAAGAAGTATGGTGTCCGATCGTGACACTCAGTTCCTAAGCCATTTTTGGCTTACACTATGGAGAAGGCTTGGCACCAATCTCAAATTTAGCACCTCTTGCCATCCCCAAACGGACGGCCAAACCGAGGTAACAAACCGCACCTTGAGCACTCTACTTCGAGTTTTGGTCAAAGGAAATATCAAAAGTTGGGATGAGTTGCGTTGCCATGCGGAATTTGCATTCAACCGCACTCCAAGCAAGGCCACGGGCCTCTCACCCTTCCAAATTGTGTATGGGAGCAACCCACGGACCCCTCTTGACCTTGTTCCCATCTCTAATCCCATAAATTTAGTTGGGAGGCCGAGAAAAGAGCAGAGGAAATTCAAGAGCTCCATGCCAAGGTGAGAGAAAGGATCGAAAGGTTCAATGAGTAAGCCAAGTCCTATGCCAACAAGAAAAGGAGAGAAGCCCATTTTCAGCCCGGGGACCTAGTTTGGGTCCATTTGAGGAAGGAGAGGTTTCCAAGCAAGAGGAAATCTAAATTAATGCCAAGATCGGATGGGCCTTTTGAAATCCTTGAGAAGATTGGCCCAAATGCCTACAAAGTAGACCTTCCCGGTGACTATGGGGTATCCTCCACCTTCAATGTGGCTGATTTGAGCGCATACTATGATGAAGATGAAGAATTGCCGAGTTTGAGGTCAAACTCCATCCAACCTGGGGAGAATGATGGGGACCATCATGCCCAAGCTTCAAGAATGCAACCAACAAGCCCACACATCCATTCTAGCCCCAAGGAAGTCAAGAACGTTCATGCATTGGTCAAGAACACCTTGGAGCACACGGACAGAACATGGGCAGATTCGATCGGAAATTGGCCCGGTTTTGTGCACCTTTTGGGACTTGAAGGTGAGGGGATGATTGACTGCCTTGCCCCCTCTCTTTAAGTTTAAGATGTTAGGAATCCAATAAAATAAGTTGCAAGGGATTTGGAGGTTATTTGGTAAGTCAAACAGCAAGTTGTTTTCAACCCTGCAGATAAGGCGGCAATCCAGCACTGTCCGAAACAAGGAGATGTTTGGACCACCAATTCAAGTCCATTCTTTCTGAAATTTTGCAGCATGAAAGGGGACATAAATATTTATCAAGTCATGGGTTCAAACCCCATTCAAAGCAACCCCTTGTGTTGGTTTCATCCAGCCAAAAGGACAAGAAAAACACCCCTTTACCCGGTCCTTCACTAGCCGGTACAAGGGGCTGTTTTCCCTTGGGTTTTGCTTGCCCACTTGCTGAGTGACTCATCTTTGCTGCATTCTAGGACCCTTGTAAGCTTGACATCTCATTTGGGAGGCATTATAACCCCTAATGACGTAGATTAAGCTAGGTAGTGAGGTGTTTAACTAGTAGTGGATGATTGGATGTGTTTCTCTTCCCCAAGTGTACTTAGCCTTTGTTTTTGCTGCATAGGAAGAGGGGGAAATCGGCCATTCAAGCTTAAAACCAGATTGGCCTTTCATTTGTAATCAACTTTGAATGCATGAGCTTGTGAGTTCTTAAAACTCTCTCCACAAAATTCCTAGTGTTATATCTTGAGCTTGGCAACTCAAGTGGGTCTCTAGGTCTCTTTCTCTCAACTAGAAGGTGATTAAATCCTGTAACTAGTGGATACAAAGAGATTGCCCAAGTGTTCCCCAAGGGTGGCTCCTCGGATTATCCCTTGCAAGGTCACTTGACTATCCAACTCTTGATTGCTTATCTCCATTGCTGTTTTCTTTTCCTCTTCACTTCGTGTTCCTCTTTGAAGCAAGTTGTGAGTTCGTTCTCATCCTTGCAATCTTACATCATATGGCCTTTTTTAGCAGACTCGCTGACGGAAGTCAATCGTCCGGTCCGCGAAGCAGTAGACCGCAAGATATGTCAAGCTGTGATGACACAATCCATCCTTCCACCTCAAACTTGGCGTTTTCCTGAGCCAAAAATCCCAGCGTTTCGGCCTCCCCACAAGAAATTCAGCGCGAGAAACGTCTGTGGGCTAGGGGACGAAGTCGGTATGACCCACTTTAGAAACCTCATCCAGAGCTTCAATCTGTCCCGCCCCACCAACTTCCTCAAATTAGTAGTTTCCTACGACTTCCCAGCGGGTCATCTACCTTGCATTCTGGTGTTGTTAATGCCTATAAAAAATCCTCTATCGACCTCTCCATCTCCATGGACAAACCTCCACTGGAATCCCATGGCCCAGCCGCTTCTAACGTACTCTCAGAGGGCGAGGGAGACTGCCCCTCGTCCCTCAAATCAAACACCCATGATTAATACTCCTCGACGTATACTGATTTGGAATATTCGAAGAAATTCCTCTATGAACTTCTTCTGTTTCCTACTGGATCTAATTCATGATCATCAACCCCTTATCTTGATCCTTCTTGAAGCCTCTATGCCAGGTGAGTTCGTTCGAAGAGTTAAGGATAGGTTTGGTTTTTTGAACTTTCAGTTTATAGAACCAATGAATCGTCGCGGCGACATCTGGTATTTTTGGAAATATCCAGTTCAAACCATTGATTTTATATCTACAGAGCCTCTCTCTTCCATAGTCTAGTCATCATAATGCCAGATGAACCTGAAGTAGTCCTATCGGCCATTCATACTGATAGAAATGAGAGTACACAAACACAAGAGGGGGGGTGAATTGTGTTGTCAAATTTTCGCAGGTTTCTGGGAAACAGGCTTAGACCCTGTTTGCACAGACTGTTTCTGATACGTCCAGTAGTGAAAACTCAGCGGAAATGAACACAAGAAATAATGGACACAGGATTTTTTACGTGGAAACACCTCTAGCCTAACTGAGGTGAAAAAACCACGACTTACCTTATGTAAGATTTACACACTTCACTAAACGGGCTAAACACTTTACAATAGTAACACACCTTGTTACAACTTGTAACACACGTAACCGTCTTCCCTAAGACCGGTTACCCCACGTCTAAAATTCCCTTGATTTGGACACACTCAACTTACTTTTATGAAAGAAGATAATAAGATGGACACCTTACTTTTGAATGCTTCTCAATAAGCTAGTGTAAGGTACAAATATGCGCCTAGTATGCCAATTTTGAAAGCTCAATCTTTCACAAACTCGGGCCGGTTTTCTCTCTGAAAAATATGACTCTTAAGTTCTGGAATATTGCTGTGAAAACCGATGAAGAAAATGAGTGTGGAGTCTTGCTTAAATAGAAAACCAAATGGAAAAATATTTTCTAAAAAGAAAAAGCTTGGGCCGCAAGGAGTGGAAAGTGTGAGCTGAAAATTCCCACTAACTACTTGAGCTACACGGTTATTTTTAGCCACAAAAACTCAGTAAATCATCCCATGATTTTCTCTACAAATTCAGCCATTTTCTAAAAATAGAGATTTTGTTACTTGATGGATAAAGCACTCTAAAAATAGACTTGCACTTCTCCCCAAGTTTCTCATAGCCAAAAATAGTCTCTTTGGACTAAATAATCGGCAGAAAATCTTGCTCAAAAATCTCAGAGACGTTAGCCAAAAAATCAGAGAAGAATTCGTGAAAAATCAGTTTTGCAGTTTTGGCTTGAAAACACCTTGAACGCCCTGTTCTCAGAACTGTTCTGAGATAGTGTTCTAAAATTTTTCAAAGAGCAAAACCATTTCAAGTAAGTGTTAAATCAAGACTTTCTAATTGACATATTAACAAGAATCTAAGAAGATAAAACCTATAACAAACCAAGATTCTTGTTGAATCAACCGGACATCTTGTAGAAAAACAACTTGCTGCTCCAAACACCTTGCAGAACTAATCCCCAGGCTATTCTAGATTCCTGAATCAACTGATTTTGAGAACCTGTTCTTAAGACCTGTTCTTAAGCATAGTTAACCAAGCAATTTCAGAGTATTTCAAACAACATTTGGAATCTGTTTGAACAACACACTCAAGCATATATTACATTTGTGTTTGTTATCATCAAAACCTTACATTACATAAGGATAGGGTCAACAATTTCCCCCTTTTTGATGATGACAAACCAAATGACCATATTGACCATTCATAAGAAAACAAAAATTGGTTAGTGCCAAATATTCAAGTCACACAAGAGCAAACAAAAGCAACGAAACATTTAAGAAAGTCAACTCAACCCAAGTCAAAATAAAACAAACATGGTAATCCCTATCTTCCCCCTTTTGGCATCATCGAAAAGAAATATGGGCAAACAAGTTAAAATAGGGTGTTTGCAATCACCACCACTTGGGTAATGGAGGAAAAACAACCTGCGATACACTCAAGTATATGGTACGTTAATGTTATTAGCCATCCAAGTCACGCATAAACAATTAATTTTAAGAAAACAAGCAAGGCATAGCCAACCAAGATTAGGATAACCACAATTTATCATAATATGCAAAAACAAGCAGTTCAGAACAGTGTCGAGAACAGGCAGAAAAGTGAGAAAGAAGGGAAGACAGAGCAGGGAAGGAATCAGGGGGTAGAGCTATTTCAGGGAGGAAGAGAAGAGAATTTAGCTAAGAGAGTTGAAAGAATCGACATGAGATCCTCATGGCGCTTGGCATTGAGAGCCTTCTCCTCAGCAAGAGCAGCTTGAACCTCAGCACGCTCAGTCTTCAACCGGGATTGATTCAGTAGCAAGGCATCAACAGAGGGCTCACTGGAGGAAGAACCAAGAACAGGGGGAAAGGGTGTTCGAGGCCCCTATTTCGAAGCTGCTTGGTCTCCTCGAACCAATTTAAACCCGCACCCCATTAGAGTGCTACTCCCTATTGCATCAATCATCTGCACCCCCACTTTCTTCTGCAGAGAAATCCCAAAGTGCTCAAATACAAGAATCAGTAAGAAACCATACCCCAGATCATGTTCTCTTGAGGTGTTCGCAATCCTGGAGATATGGCGAATCATGATTGCTGAGAGGTTAATTTGATCTCCTCTATCCATAAGGTCAATAAAACATTGATCCATAGCATCCGCAAAATTACGGCCTTGACCTCTAGGGACGATATTCTTAATAATGAACCAAAAGAGCAATTGATGAAGAGAAGTCATGTCACCTTTCTTGACGGACTGGGGGGCTTTCAACCTTGTTTGCTGGCTCAGTGTTTGAGTTAATTGCAGCAGCCGTGCTGTCCCAAGCATGGTCTTGTCCTCCCTGACATACACATCAAAACCTTCAGCAGGAATACCCAAAATTGCACCCAGATCTTTGGCATTGAATTTCAATTGCTGCCCATTAACTTCACTGGTCACCACAGTATTGGTGACATTGCAATTCGCATAAAATTCGGCTAAATCCGGGACAGAACACCCCAGTTGGGTGTTTGCAAACAGTTCCAGCCACCCCTGGGCCCTGAGCTTGTCCAGAAACACTTCAAGACCCTGTTTCTGAAAGTATGTCACCGTCACAATTTTGCCCCGCACCACACTTCTCTGAAGAAATTGGGCCAATTTTGAAGTAGTGGGTGCTGCCTTCTTTGCCTTTTTGGAGCTGGGTTCTTCAGGTTCATCCTCAACAGGACCCTGTTTGGGGACCTGTTTGGAAGAAAACTTTCTCTTAGAAACAGTCTTCTTGGAGGTGGATCGCTGGGTTGGTGGGGTCTGTGCAGATGTAGGTTCGGCTGGAGCGTTGCCTTTGCCAACCACTGGGATCTCAGGTGAGCCCTGTTCGACAGGAGTGTTCCCTGTGTCTCTGACAGGGGAACCCTCTGGTGAGGAAACAATCTCCTCAACCAGGAGAGGCTCCTGTTTGGAGGGCACCAGCTGGGTTTGAAGGTCGAGAGGTGCTTTGAGAGGCTAATCTGTAAGACTTTCTGGAGGGTTTAGGAGTAGGTTTAGGTTTAGCAGATCTAGGTTGTGAGGGTGAAGAAGAGGCTTTAGCTTGCTTAGCCTCTTTAGCTTGCATGCCCCTAAACTGTCGAACAAGCGGGAGATCTGTTCGTCCCGCAGGCACCTTAATTCTTTTCTTCTTTTGATCCTCACCGGTTTGGGGTGTTTGCACTGGTGTTGTTTGAACATTTTCAACAGGGGTCTCAGGCCCCTCACCCAAATCTACATCAATATCAGCAACCTTCTCCGTAAAATCATCCAACATCTCTTCAAAAACGGGACTGGGCTCAGGTTGCGGTTCACTAAGGTCAAAAACAGGTTCCGACCTTGGTTCTGCCAGCATAATTTCACACCCGGTTATATGCACATCATCCGAGTCTCCCTCAGACAGAGACGAGTCATCATCCACATCAACAACATCAACAACTTCGGTTTGGACCTTACTCGCTCCAGCGGCACTTTTAACCCCAGGTTGTTCAAGAACAGGTTCAAACAATTCCAAATCCCACCCAAATTCGGGTGGTACATCAGCCAAACCCAAACCCACAGAGCTCAAGTTCACACAAGTTAAAAACCCAAAAGGTTTCGAGATAATTGGCAAAGGAGGCAAAAATTCGAACCTCATACCTCCAAACAGTACCAGAGCAGTGACGACTGACACGGGCAGTGACGCTGCAGCTGACGGAGACGCCATGCGTGACCGCTTCGAAGCAGGAGCCGGGGCGGCGATTGAGCTACGTTTGCCGATGGTGAGCTTGTCGAAAGTCGCCATTGGAGCTGAAGAGAAGCTTGGGTTTTAAGAGATTAGGGTTTTGGGTTTGAGAGAGAGAGATTAAGAGAGAGATTTTTCGGTGGCTGATGAGCGAAGTGTGCGGGCGAGGGAGCTAAAGAGTCGACTGGCTTTCAACTGAAAAAGAAGAGCATTAAGTCTCCCAGCCGCGCATGCTTCGGGAAAGGAGAAAATTTTTTTAAAAAAAAAATCTCAACAACTGAATTAACTGCCTGATTTGTACACGTTTGACAAACAGTGACCATACCTGTTCTTGGTGCTTGTTCCTGCGGTCAGTTGTTCGGTAACATAGGACAATAAGGGCAATATCATCAGACCTCAGCGAGTTTCAACAGGCTGCAAACCACACATATGCTAAAAATAGCACAGAAACTAATTGCAAACAAAATTTTTAACATATTGAACCCGTAGCCTTTAAACATTACCAACAGGGAGAGAGAACAAGATGATCAAGTTGTTTTAATTAAACCTAGTTCCAGTCTATTCCTCTCAAATTGTTCTCTACTCAGTGCCTTGGTGAATATATCAGCAATTGGATTTTTTGTGGCACAAAAATTCATTAAGATTAATCCTTTTTCAACATTGTCTCTTAAAAAATGATGACGAATGTCAATATGTTTTGTTCTTTTGTGTTGACATGGATTTTTGGCAA
Organism: Carnegiea gigantea; assembly: GCA_029747015.1. Lineage (NCBI taxonomy): Eukaryota > Viridiplantae > Streptophyta > Magnoliopsida > Caryophyllales > Cactaceae > Carnegiea > Carnegiea gigantea. The sequence goes on from JAKOGI010000499.1 coordinate 277,150, forward strand.
TGTTAATTGCACTTGTATTGTCACAATAAATAGGAATGCATCCTATGTCAACACAAAAATCCTTGAGTTGTTGCCTTATCATAATAATTGAGCACAACAGGATGCAGCTGCCACGTATTCAGCTTCTGCTGTGGACAAAGCAACAGAGAGTTGTTTCTTGGTTGCCCAAGATACCAAACAGGGTCCAAGAAAATGAGCCATACCTGAGGTGCTTTTTCTATCAACCAAGAAACCTGCATAATCAGCATCAGCATACCCAACAAGATCAAAGTTGCAACCTCTAGGATACCACAAGGCTAGATCAGGTGTATGTTTTAAATATCTTAAAATCCGTTTACCAGCCTTTAGATGAGTTTCTCTAGGCTTAGACTGAAAACGGGCACATAAACCAACACTGAAAACAATGTCAGGTCTATTAGCAGTTAGGTATAGGAGTGACCCTATCATGCCCCTGTAGGATTTCTCCTCAACTGAGGGATTTCCATCATCCATTACCAACCTGGTTGAGGAAGAGATGGGAGTATCAATGGGCTTGGCCGACTCCATCCCAAAATGCTTAAGTAACTCCTTGACATACTTTTGTTGATGGATCATGGTGCCGTTTGAAGTTTGCTTGATTTGTAAGCCTAAAAAGAAATTAAGCTCACCCATCATGCTCATTTCAAACTCACTCCTCATCATTTTTGAAAATTCGTTGCACAAATCATGATGAGTTGCACCAAATATGATGTCATCGACATATACTTGGACAATCAACAAATGTTCCCCCTTAGATTTTAGAAACAAGGTATTATCTACCTTGCCTCTTCTGAAATTATTTTCCAATAAGAAACTTGACAACCGCTCATACCAAGCTCTGGGAGCTTGTTTTAAACCATAAAGTGCTTTGTCAAGTTTGAAAACATGGTTAGGAAATTCATCACTTTCAAAACCAGGGGGCTGTTTGACATACACTTCTTCTTTGAGGTATCCATTTAGAAACACACTTTTGACATCCATTTGATACAACTTGATCTCCATATGGGCGGCAAAGGCTACCAAGATTCGAATAGCCTCAATCCTTGCAACAGGTGCAACGGTTTCTTCATAATCAATTCCCTCTTCTTGGTTGTAGCCTTGAACCACCAGCCGGGCCTTGTTTCTAGTGACTGTTCCGCACTCATCAAGTTTGTTACGGAACACCCACTTGGTTCCAATGATTGTTCTATCCTCCGGCCGTGGCACAAGGTGCCATACCTTGTTCCTTTCAAACTGATGAAGCTCTTCTTGCATAGCTGTGACCCAATCTGAATCTGCAAGAGCTTCATTGATATTCTTTGGCTCAATTTTTGAGAGAAAAGCATAGAAGGCACAGAAATTTATGAGGTTGGATCTAGTTTACACTCCTGCATTAATGTCAGATAAAATTTGATCAAGGGGGTGCGAACTTTGGTGCTTCCATGGTCGTGGAGTAAGTGGGTCCACAGACACACTCTCCATCCTAGCTGGAATGCTCGGTGAAACAGGTTCAGAACCTGTTCTCGAGCCTGTTTGGAAACCTGTTTCTGAACTTATTCCTGAAGGATTCGGCTGATGTTGTCCCGAACAGGGTTCCACACTGTTTCCCCCTGTTTGGTTCACACCTTGCCTATCTCCCTGAAGAACAGCTTCAGGCCCTGCTCCTTTAGTGGAATCCTTACCTTGTTCATCTTAGAGCAACAAGTCTTTTCTAACAAGACCTAGTTCAAGGTCTTCCTCCTGTGCATCATTCTCACTTAGAGAGTTAGTTTCATCAAAAAAGCACATGCACACTTTCCTCAACACACAAGGTTCTCTTATTAAACACTTTGTATGCCTTACTGTGCGAGGAATAACCAAGGAATATTGCCTCATCACTCCTTGGATCAAATTTCCCTAAGCATCCTTCCCATTATTATGCACAAAATATTTACAACCAAATACTCTCAAATGCATAATATTGGGTTTTCTTCCCTTGAGGAGCTCATAAGGCGCTTTGTTAAGAAGAGGTCTAATCATGCATCTATTTATAATGTAACATGATGTGTTCAAAGCTTCAGCCCAAAAATTTCTAGGAAGACCACTAGCAACAAGCATTGTTCTAGTCATATCTTCTAGAGTACGATTTTTGCGTTCTACCACCCCGTTCTGTCGGGGTGTTCTTGGGGCTGAGAAGTTGTGGTCTACACCATGCTCATTACAATAGTTAATAAAGCTTGAATTCTCAAATTCCGTACCATGATCAGACCTTAAGCCAACCAATAAGTGTCCTACTCTCTTTTCAATCCTTTTAATAAGTGCAAGAAATTTCTCAAATGTTTCATCTTTGGACGCTAAGAACAGGGTCCAAGTGAAACGAGAGTAGTCATCCACTATCACAAGCACATACCTCTTTCCACCTCTGCTCATGATCCTCATTGGACCACATAGATCCATATGTAGCAATTCAAGAGGTCGGGTAGTGCTTACACATTTTTTAGATTTAAAAGAAGTTCTAACTTGTTTGCCTTTGGCACATGCATCACATACCTTGTCATCATTGAATTTGATGGAAGGTAAGCCAACCACTAAGTCTTTGGTTACAAGTTTATTCAAAAGCGAGTGGCTTGCATGACCTAGTCTTTTGTGCCAAAGCATAACATCATCATTTAAGGCACTCAAACAAGTCAAATTATTTTGGGGAAGAGTAGAAATACACACTTTATAAACATTTTTGTGTCGCTTCCCCCTCAACACAACATCTCCTGTGTTCATATTAACAACCAAGCAACGTGTTGGAGAGAACACTACTAGGTTATCTTTGTCACACAGTTGGGACACACTTAGTAAGTTGTGTTTTAATCCATCCACAAAATAAACATTGTCAATTGAATGGGAGAGTGACTCACCTATCTTATCTATACCGACAATTGTCCCGGATTTGCCGTTTTCAAATGCCACACTCCCTCCTTCTGAAACTGTAAGTGAGAGAAAATTGGATTTTTCACCAGTCATATGCCTCGAACACCCACTATCAACATACCACAGCTGCTTCTTCCCTAGGTTGTTCCCTGAGCTGTTTGTTGGGTTGTTTTCTCTCACTTCAGCCTGCAAAACAAATCAAAGGTTAATTTTGGGAACCCGAATCCACTTGGGTCCCATTCCTTTAGACGTGCAAATCTCATCTTTCCTAACCCATATTTGTCTTACATAAACTGTGTTTCTTTCAATGGCATACTTTTTCGAAGGACAAGTGTAACGGTAATGACCCGTTTTACCACAGTGATAACATACAATATTCTCAGATAATCCTACGTATTTTCTATTCACTGGGTAGGTCATCCGCTTAGGCACAAAACCTAGTCCTCTTCTATTTCGACTGTGATGTGTGTTTAACCATTCAAGCGCTCTTGAGGACCTGTTTCAGAGCTTGTTTGTAGCAAGGTCTGATTCCATTTGTTTTATTTTCTCAAGCAAGTTTTTGTTTTCTCCCAATAAGGATTCGACCTTTCCTTTTAAGTCAAGGAATTCCTTTTCTAGCTCAGTCAGATTAATGGAACAAGTCTCTTCTTTCATGAGTAGGGTCTCTTTAAGCACATTAATGTTTTCATGTAAGACAAGTGTCTCTTTATCAACTTCAAGCTTTTCCATTTCAAGAGTTTCATTTTCAAGTTCTAGGTCTCGAACATCCCTTTTTAACTCAGTACATATATCCATTATAGTGTACACCAATTCTTCAAGGGTTGATTTATTGAGACCACATACCTTGTTCTTGAGTTGAGTTAAACTGTTTGTTGATTCATCATCTGAATCAGTGTCACTTCTTGCCATGAGTGCTACATCAGCTTCCTCGGCTTCAGACCCTTCCTCATCCTCGCTTGAATCACCCCAGGCCGCTAGCATAGCTTTTGAGAATCATTTCGCTGAGCTGCTTACACCCTGTTTCCTACCCTGTTTTCTAGGGTGTTCGGGTTCTTGTTCTTCCTTGAGCAGTGGGCAGTTTTTCACAATATGGTCTAGCTTGCCACACTTGAAGCATCCAGAGAACTATTCCCGAGAGGTGTTCCTGGCCTTGCCGAAGTCCTTCCGTTTGCTGTTTTCTTTAACTTTCTTGAAGAACTTCTTAAATTTTTGAGTTATCATGGCAATCTCCTCCTCATCAGAATCAGAATCATCTTCTAAGGCCTTTAGTGCAAGACCTCGATCTCTCTTTGTCTCATCTTTCTGCTGAGAATTTTTTCTAAGTTCATACGTTTGGAGATTGCCAATCAGCTCATCTAGGGTGATCTTGTTCATATCCTTAGCTTCTTGGATGGCCGTTACTTTCGCTTCCCAAGAATGAGGTAAAATTCTTAGGATTTTCCTCACCAATTCTTCGGTGGTGAAGGATTTTCCCAGGGATTTCAACTCATTCGTTATGTGAGTGAAGCGAGTGTACATGTTCATCATACTTTCACGATCAACCATCTCAAACAGCTCATATTTTCTCATAAGCAATTCAATCCGGAATTGCTTTACCTGATTGGTCCCTTCGTGAGCTACTTGTAAAGCATCCCAGATTTCCTTGGCAGACTCACATTCAGATATGCAAGTATATTCATCAGGACCTAGGTCGAAATATAGAAGTTTCTTGGCCTTGGCATTCTTCTCCATCATTTTGTAATCTTCAGTATTAAATTCTTTAGGCTCCTTGGGGATTGACTTTCCATCTTCAGTTGTTTTCTTAGGGATGAGTGGTCCATCCTTGATGAGCATCCACAACTCATAGTCCTCGGCTTGGATGTAGTTTTCCATCCTATTTTTCCACCAACTGTAATGTTGGCCATTAAAGTATGGTGGTCGAGTTATGGATTGACCTTCAAGTATGCCTTGTGGAGTACTCATCTTCAAGGATCTCTCAAGGTGTTAGCTTTCAAAGGAGAACCTGCTCTGATACCACTTGATAGAAATGAGAGTACACAAACACAAGAGGGGGGTGAATTGTGTTGTCAAATTTTCGCAGGTTTCTGGGAAACAGGCTTAGACCCTGTTTGCACAGACTGTTTCTGATACGTCCAGTAGCGAAAACTCAGCGAAAATGAACACAAGAAATAATGGACACAGGATTTTTTACGTGGAAACACCTCTAGCCCAACTGAGGTGAAAAAACCACGACCTACCTCCTGTAGGATTTACACACTTCACTAAATGGGCTAAACACGTTACAATAGTAACACACCTTGTTACAACTTGTAACACACGTAACCGTCTTCCCTAAGACCGATTACCCCACGTCCAAAATTTCCTTGATTTGGACACAGTCAACTCACTTTTATAAAAGAAGATAATAAGATGGACACCTTACTTTTGAATGCTTCTCAATAAGCTAGTGTAAGGTACAAATATGCGCCTAGTATGCCAATTTTGAAAGCTCAATCTTTCACACACTCGGGTCAGTTTTCTATCTGAAAAATATGACTCTTAAGTTCTGGAATATTGCTGTGAAAACTGATGAAGAAAATGAGTGTGGAGTCTTACTTAAATAGAAAACCAAGTGGAAAAATATTTTCTAAAAAGAAAAAGCTTGGGCCGCAAGGAGTGGAAAGTGTGAGCTAAAATTCCCACTAACTACTTGAGCTACACGGTTATTTTTAGCCACAAAAACTCAGTAAATCATCCCATGATTTTCTCCACAAATTCAGCAATTTTCTAAAAATAGAGATTTTGTTACTTGGTGGATAAAGCACTCTAAAAATAGACTTGTACTTCTCCCCAAGTTTCTCATAGCCAAAAATAGTGTCTTTGGACTAAATAATCAGCAGAAAATCTTGCTCAAAAATCTCAGAGACGTTAGCCAAAAAATCAGAGAAGAATTCGTGAAAAATCAGTTTTGCAGTTTTGGCTTGAAAACACCTTGAACGCCCTGTTCTCAGAACTGTTCTGAGATAGTGTTCTAAAATTTTTCAAAGAGCAAAACCATTTCAAGTAAGTGTTAAATCAAGACTTTCTAATTGACATATTAACAAGAATCTAAGAAGATAAAACCTATAACAAACCAAGACTCTTATTGAATCAACCGGACATCTTGTAGAAAAATAACTTGCTGCTCCAAACACCTTGCAGAACTGATCCCCAGACTGTTCTGGATTTCTGAATCAACTGATCTTGAGAACCTGTTCATAAGACCTGTTCTTAAGCATAGTTAACCAAGCAATTTCAAAGTATTTCAAACAACATTTGGAATCTGTTTGAACAACACACTCAAGCATATATTACATTTGTGTTATCATCAAAACCTTACATTACATAAGGATAGGGTCAACACATACACCTAGTTCCTCGACTGCTAGTCCACAGTTTTGGAATTTCCTTGCTTAGGACCCTCCCCCTTCTCATCACCCGTGGATGGTCCTAGGCGATTTGAATATAATTATGGATGGAGAAGAAAAACGAGGAGGTAGGCCTTTCCATCCTTCTCATTGTCGCTCTTTTCTGAATTTTCTTAATTCATCATCCCTAATTGATTTGGGCTTTTCTCGGAATGTGTTTACGTGGGATAATGGTCGAACAGGCACCATTCATATTCAGGAACATCTGGACCGTGTGCTAGCTAATCCCAGCTGGTTGCAAATTTACCTTCATACGCAGGTAACTCACTTACCTCGACTATTTCTGGCCCCACCCTATATTGATTGACGTCACCCCCGATAAACCATGACTGATTCATCCATTCCGGGGCTTAGTTGCATGGACTAAGCATGAGGATTTAGAGCGATCTTTTCACACCTGTTGGCAGCCTCACGAGACTTTTATTCAGAATCTTCATGTGTTTAGAGCTAGGGCCTTAAGTGGCATAAGCTTGTTTTTGGAAATATTCATTCGAAAAAACGAAGAATTAGGGCCCGGTTAGATGGAATCCAGCGAGCGTTGGCCTCTGGACCCAGCCCGTTTCTTGAAAACCTTAAACAAGAATTGGCCCGTTTATATAACAAACTCAGTGAGATGGAAAAAGCCTCTGCGCCCGACGTGCTAGGATTTGCAACGTTCTGTATAAGGATCTTAATACCTAATATTTCCACTTGTTAAAATTCGAAAATCTAAACGAGTTACTAAAATGCTTAAGGATTATTTTGGAAATTGGATTTTTGGTCATCATGCTCTAGCTAACCTTGTGTCTACTTATTTTACTCAGTTCTTTACATCTAGTGGATCTTGTGATTCAGCTAGTATTGGGCCTCATCCATCGCTTAAATTCTTCACACATAAAACTCATTTGGATGCGCCTTTTTTGAGGCTGAAGTGAAGAAGGCCTTGTTTAGCATGCCTTCTTTTCAAGCCCCTGGCCCAAATGTTATAAAGGCCCATTTTGTGAAGTATGGTTGGGAGGTGATCAAGGTGTCTTTGCTAGATTTTGTTAATCATGTCCTTAATCATCTTGAAGCACTCCTTGATGTTAATCATACCTTTCTATCTCTTATCCCCAAAAAAGAGGCAGTGGAACATGTTGTTGATTTTTGGCCACTTAGTCTTTGTAACACTTCTTATAAGCTTATTTCTAAATTAATTGTGAACCGGACCAAGCCTTTTTTACATGACTAAATGATTGCATTAGTCCTAGTCAATCAAGCTTTGTCCTGGCAGGAATATTATGGACAACATCATATTGGTAAAAGAAATTGCCCACTCCATTGTTAAGAGTCACACTGAAATCAAACCAATGGCTATTAAGATTGATCTATATAAAGCTTATGATAGCCTAGAATGGCCTTTCATCGAGGATACGCTAGCCTTTTAATGGTTTTCTTTCTAAGATACAGCAGCTCATAATGAGTTGCATAACATCAACTACGATATCCAGCCTTCTAAAGGTATTAGGCTAGGTGACCCATTATCCCCATATATTTTTGCGTTATGTGTGGAATATCTTTCGTATCTTATTGAGTCAGAAGTCAATCAGAAGAATTGGATTCCTTTTAAATGTCGTCAATTTCAAGCCTCTCATTTATTTTATGCGGATGATGTGGTGTTATTTGGTGCAGCTACTCTTGATAATTTGGGTACCATGATTTCCACTCTTAAACAATTTGGCAATGCTTCTCGCCTTCATATTAATATGTTAAAATCACGACTTATTTTTCCCAAGACATTACATTATAGACTTTGTCATATATTGTCCCATTCGGTTCATATCCTTGCTTCAACTTCGTTTGGAAAGTATCTTAGTGTTCCTCTTGTCGCCCATAAGCCTAAAACGACTGATTATAATGAGTTCTTAAGTAGATATACCAACCGCCTTGCTGGATGGCAAACCTAATTATAAATTTTGCAGGGCGGGCCACGCTGATTAAGTCTATTCTTACTTCTGTCCCAATCTATGATATGCAAACCACCCATCTCCCTTCCAAAATTCTCAATGGTATGGAGCAAATTATGAGGAGATTTTCTACGGAATAAAAAGGGGCAATCCAAATATCTAGCTTAGATTAATTGGAAAACTGTTTGTTTGTCACTTCAGTGTGGGGATCAAGGTATTAGAAATTTGGCTCAATGGAAATAAGGCCTTCTTGGTCAAACTCCTGTGTGTGTGTTATCAAAAACGCAAACTTCGGTGGGTGAATTTAATTTGGGCCAAATATTTACATAACACGACTTTTGAAGAAGCAGAACCTAAAGCCCATCATTCTCCATTTTGGAAAAGCCTATTAGGTTTAAAGGATATTTTGCTTGATAACTTGTGCATTAATATAAGCTGGGTTATGGTCGGAGTACTTCCTTCTTGTATGACAAATGGTTACCATCTGGCGCTCTGGCTACTCACTACTCACATAGATACAGACCCACCTTCCAGTTGCTCCCATCTGCGGGTTAGTTTCTTCATCACTGAAGGAAGATGGGATATTGGAAAGCTTATCAACTGGGTGCCTTCGCATTTCATTGATAATATTGTTAAGTGTCCCTTATCCCTGATCCTTTGCAAAAGGACATGATGGTGTGGAATTTGTGTTCCTATTCTCCTTTTTCCATTTCTAGGGCATATGCCGCATTGAATGTTACACAGCACCCTTTAGACTTGGTTGCTAAGAAAATCTGGTGCTTTAAACTTTGTGTTAAAATGAAATTTCATCTTGACGTCTACATTATCAATCTCTTCCTGTGGTGTCTTCTATAGCTCGTTTTATCCCTAGCTACATGTGTCATATGTGGATATGATACTGAAGACCATATGCATCTGTTCCGCAACTGTCCTTTTGCACGTATGACTTGGACGAAGTTTCTCCCTCAGTCCTCTCCACAGAACTATGAGCTTTTCTTCAGATTGAAGCGGAAAGAATGGATTCGTTTTAATCTTACTACTAGCTTCTCGCCATATTAGCCCATTAAATTTGCTATTGTGATGAAACATTTGGTGTTGCAGGAATCGATGTGTATTTGATAAGGCTTGTTCGTTCACTAAACTTATTTGGAAATATATCTATTGGGATCTTGTTGATATTTTTAAAATATAGGACCATTTGTATACCACATAACAGCGTATCATCTCCTGGAAACCTCCGAGAATGCCAGCCTATAAACTCAATGCTGATGCATTCCAAAGTTAGGACAACATGTACGTGGTTGGTGCTGGCATTATCCGAGATGCTGATTTCAAGTGATTTCTTGGGATTACTGGGAGGATTACCTCCCCATGTTTGCTGGAAATCCAGTTAGTTACACTTCGGAATGCTTTATTGCACGCTTGGGGCTACCAGATGAACTCCTTGGAGATTGATTTGTGTCAGGAAGTTATTGAGGAACTCCAAGCAGGACCTTTGACATGTCGATCGAACCTGTGAGGTGTTATCACTGAGGCACAGCAGTTGCTTCATCGAAATTGGCAAGTCATTCTCAATTATGCACAGCGCCCCGTTAACCTAGTTGCTGCCGTCTTGGCATGTCTTTGCAAGGAACAACGTCCAGCTCTTGCCATTCATGCTGAGCCACTTGCTTCTCTCCTTCCTGCCTTGGAATTGGACCATGACACATTCTATTATGCCCAACAACTTGAAAATGATGAGTGTGGAGATCCTGCTAATGTCGAAAGGGAACTACCCCTTGCTCCTTGATGTATAAAGGAACGATAGGAGAAGATGTCTATGTATGGTTACTGCTTATATCTATCTATGGAATGATGATGTCTCGCACACCCTTTCTTGCTCACTTGGGTGTATGGACTTTAGGGCTTAGGTTGCTGCAATTTTGGGGATTACTGGTGGTCCTTAGCCCTGTGTATGTTTTCTTCATGAATTAATTAAGGGTTTTTGGAATATAATAATCCCAATTTATGGAAGCATGGAAGATAATAAGCTGAACTTAGAAAATTGTTGCCAGTGAGCTTTACTTTGAAGGCATTTATTTTTGGTATACCACCACCGAGTCGGACTCGTCGGAAAGGTGACGTGGCGGTGGTTGATGCTTATGTGTAAATAAAAAGCGAACCAAAAAAAAAGAAAAATGGGAGTTTGATCTTGTGTAATTAGTTGACCATTTAATTTTGGACACATCGGGCTCTCTCTTTCCTCATTCTCTCTCCTTCCTCAGTCTCCCTCCTCTCCCATTCTGTCCTCTTGTGAAATCTCTCTCTTAGTCTCCATCCTCTTCAAAGCAAAAAATGCGATTTTGAAGAGAAAGAAGAAAACGAAAGGCAAAAGTCGAGATCCATTCTAAGAGGTGAACATGTCTGGTAGAACAAGCATTGCTGGGTCATCGAATTCTGGGAAGACATCAAATTCAAGTAGCCAGAGCTCGATTCTAGGCATGGTGAAGTGTTTTCATGACTTAATTGCTATATATCAAACATGTAGAAGACCCCCAAATAGGGGAAGAAAGTTTTTTAGGTGTCAATTCTAAAAGGTAAGTGAAATTAAAATAGGGTTATATTAGTGGAATGAATAAAATTAGGGTTTAATGATTGGGTGCAATCTGCAATTGATGTGTTACTTTTGTGTGTTTGTAGGTTAATGAAGATTGTGGGTTTTTCAAATGGGATGAAGAGAATGCAATGACTGCTGATGAGCTGCAAATGTTAAAAGAAAAGAATGCAAAATTGAGAAGCAAGATTGTTAAGAAGAAAGAGAAGAGGAGAAGAGTTGAACAAGAAATGAAGGCAGTGAACGAGGAACTCATGGCACTAAAACTTACAGCTGCAAACAAGTGGGGGTGGCACAAAATGTGGATGTATCTGACAATTTTCTTTCTTGTGGTAGTTCTGGTCAAGAAAAATTGATGGTATGGTGTGGGCAGATGTAAGGAGTTGGTGTTCAAGCTTTGTAGCTATTTATTGGGGCAGATGAATATGGTTTGGTAGCTGTACTTTATATTGAATGAATGAAAAGAATGAAAGTGGTGAAATATTTTGCTCCAAAAGCATGTTAGCCAAAATAGTCATTACAATATTGTGCTTGGTAGCAACTAATGAAATGATCCAAAATAGTCATTACTTTCCTTGTATGTTGACAAAATGAGCAAAAAAGGTTTACATGTCACATTAAGCCTCAAGCATACACATCTGAAATCCAAATTACATAAGATTAACACACAATATAGAACACCACACCTAAATTTGACTGTTTTAAATGTGACACTTAAAGGTTGCAGGGAAGTTGGAATCTTATCTATGGAGGGCTAACAAAAGGCTGTGAGCTGCTAGTAGCTACTGATGCTTGACTGGAAATGAGAGACTGGCCTTGGTTTGTCATGGACTGTGGTCCAGATGAGACTGATCTCCCTCTACCTCTCCTGCCTCTACTTCCTTCTCTACCTCTAGTAGCTGCTGCTCCTTGCTCCCTTGGCTCACTGAGAAGCTCATGTTGTTTCCTTGGTCTGCCCTGTTGCCTTTTCTGTAGAGGAGGGTTGCCATGAGTAGACTCTACTAGTTGAGGACATCCCTTCTTGTTATGATCAGCACTCTTGCAGTTGGTGCACGCCATCTGCCTTCCATGTCTTATCAACCTGCCTGCCTTTTTTGGATCTTCATGTGAATCTTTCCTTCTGTTTCTCTTTGGTTTACCAGGCCCTCCTTTAAGTGGTGGAGGTTGCAGTGGCATGTCCTTCTCAGGCCAATGTCTCTCTCCAGCACAGGGAGATATTGAACCTTCATAGGTTACTATATACTTCTCCTTCTTAAAATAAGAATGCACATAACCTTCTGGACCTTACTTCATCCATGCTGCACATGCAATGGCATGACAACAAGGTATTCCTGTGAGATTCCATTTTCTGCATGTGCATTTGCCTTGGTTGAGATCTACCACAAGGCTATCTAGCATGTGCTTGACCTAGAAGACTTTATTGCCAGCTGGAACAGGGAAACAATTTCTTGCTTCTTCTTTTCCTTCTCTAGTTTACTTCTTATTCTAGGGCAGATGTCATCTTCAGAAGCTTCCATAATGGACTTTTTCACCACAATCCTCTCCATCAAAGCCATTCTAATATCCTCTAACAGGTCAATCAAATATTTGGTTCTTACATGGACAACATAGGTATTGAAAGTCTCAGCCATGTTGTTGACAATAGCATCACATTTTGAATCCTCTCTCATGAAGGCCCTGCAGAATAGTCTTGAATTTTGAAACTCAAAATCTTCTGCTGCCTTAGGAGTGGTTTGTCTGAGTGTCTTAATTGCATCTTTCAAATCAGTTTGGTTGTATGCCTTTGCTGCATTCCAAAATAAAAGTTTTAATTCTTCACCATTGTGAGTCTTCTTCCAATTTGCATATATATGTCGAGCACAGTGTTTGTGCTCATAATTGGGGAATACAACTGCCACAGCATGAAGAATTGCCTGTATTTTACAAATAAAATACAAGGTCAGTCATATGTTTGGAACTCCAACCCAAAAAGAGTTTACAGTAGAACAAAATCACCTTATGTTCATCAGATATGAAACTCCAACCAAAGCCATTTGTGCCTCCAAGGCAGTCCCTCACATGCTGAAGAAACCACTTCCAGGAGTCATTATTTTCACCTTCAACAACAGGCCATGCAATTGGAAATATTTGATTGTTTCCATCCATGCCAATTGCAGCTAGTAGACAACCTCCCAAAAATGTCTTCATAAAGCTACCATCAATGCATATCACAGGCCTGCACCCTGAAAGTAGGCCCTCTATGAGCCCCTTAAAGTTGACAAACATCCTTTGGAAAACAGGGATGTCCTTGACAATTTTAGGACCAGTTTTAATAATGAATGAGCTACCTAGGTTTGACCTCTTCAGCTCCTCAATGTACCTTCCCAACTTTGAATAATGGTCAAACATTGAGCCATGCAACATTCCATAAGCTGCTTGTTTTGCTTTATAAGCAGTCTACTTGTTTATAACAACCCCATGATCCTTCTTAACTGCATTCACCAACTCTTTGGCAGGCCATGTTGGATTTCCTTTGAACCTAAGCAAGTAGTGGGATGCAATCTATGTATATTTCAATTGTCTATTCTTCACCATGTTTCTTGTACAAATATGTTGGTTGTTTACTGTTCTAACAACCCATATACCTTTGGATTTATCCCATGATGCATACATTTTGAATTTACAGCCCTGTTTGCAAACTGCACCTACCCTTCTTCTTCTTGAGTCAGAGATGTCTATTTTTAAGTCATATCCCTGTGTTATTGCAAACCTTGATATTTCATCCTTAAACCCTTGAACTGTTCTAAAAGTCATTTCAATTTGCCATTTCAATTTCTTGAAATTAGTGTGCTCATCCACTTTAATAGGTTTCGCCTTTTTCCTTAACAACCTAGGAACATCCCCATCAGTCTCTCCATCAGTATCCATTTCAGCTTAAGAAGTTTCATAATCACTGTGGAAGTTTGAACCTAATTGTGTTTGCTCAATGCCACTAGTACTAGACTTATCTGCAGTCATGTCTTGCTTGCCTACCTGTTGAGCATTATCAATCTTTCCAGAACCCTTTTGTTTTTTGCACTCACCAACCTTAGCCCTGGCAGCTGCCGACTCCTCATCACTTGTCTCCATGTCCTCAACATCAGCCTCCCATTCATCTTCAATATCAGTATCCCAATTATGCTCATCACCATCATTCTCACACCCATCATCATCAACACCACCACCCACATTTATTTTTCTTTTACCTCTTGCTTTTAAAATGCTACCAGCAATGTCCTCAAAGGCCTCTAAGTCAACCTCAGTTTTAGGAACATATTCACTATCATCAGATTCTTCATTGAGTGACTCACCCTCAATTAATTTATCCTATGGAATAGGTAACTCAAGTCTAAGGTCTTCCCAATCCCATTCAGGTACATGCTCATTATTCACATTGAAATTAGGGGTTGTGTCATGTGAATGAGCCTTTTGAGTTATGTTGGTAGGGGATGGAATACTGGTAGTAGCAGATGTTGGGGTTGGGGTTGGGGTTGGGGTTGGGGTTGGTGTGGGTGTTTGATCTTGCTGAACTGGTTCTTCAATTGGGCCTTTCTTATAGACCTTTTGCTTTTTCCTACTAAAAGGGGATTTAGTTGGAGTATGCTTCACTCTAGTATCCCTTGAATTTTGAGACCCAAATGTGCTTGTTGACCCATCAAGCCCCCCTTTTGATCACATTCTTAACCATCATTGAAACTGCTGCTCATTGGGTCCACATTGGACTATTGTGTGGCCGTAGAAGGGCAAGGTAAAGTAGGCATCTCAGGGACCACTTCCTTTGGAACATCCACCATATGGACTAAATACACAACCAATCTTTTATTAACAGCAGCAATAGCAATCATATCTAATGATTCAAAATCATTATGACAAGTCCTCAACCCCTCTCTCAAACTCATTCCAGGTATTAGATAGTAAAATTCCTCCACATTGGTAAACCTAATATCTTTAGCAAGTCCAATTATCTTAAACCTAGATAACCTATCTATGTCAACAGGCTCAATCTCAGACACTCCACCTCCAACATATTCCACCTTATCACTATCCACAAATTTTCTCCCATGATGAATCTCTACAACTATGTCATCAACACTCATTTTCGTTAATTACACTGTTTACAAGACAAATAAAGCATAAAAACATACATGCATCAGGTCGACATTTACAACAGTAATCATCTTACACACCCTTATCCCCTGATCAACCCAACAATAAACAATAACAAAAATATAGTGTCGTTTAAACCCTTCAATTAATCACAATTAAGTAAAAAAAAAAGCTTACCTTTACATGTTTTAGTCCAACAAATGGGGCTGTGCTTTTCCACGTTGTCCTCCTGTTTCCTTGTCGATTTTGCCAACAACCACTTTCCACTTCCACTTTAGCAGCAACAGAAGATGAAAACACACTCAATTTTACTCCTAATTCGCAACACTCCAACTCTAGGGTTTCCAATTTTCCGATTAATTTCGAAATTTTGATGAGAGAGAGGGAGAAATTTACTTTTTGCAGGTTTTAATTACGTTAAGTGGGAAGTTTAATTTCAAGAGGAGGGAGACTGAGGAAGGAGAGAGAATGAGGAAAGAGAGAGCCTGATGTGTCCAAAATTAAATGGTCAACTAATTACACAAGGTCAAACTCCCATTTTTCTTTTTTTTTTGTTCGCTTTTTATTTACTAGGCATCAACCACCGCCACGTCACCTTTCCGATGAGTCCGACTCGGTGGTGGTATACCAAAAATAAATCCATTCAAAGTAAAGCTCACTGGCAAGAATTTTCTAAATTCAGCTTATTATCTTCCACACCCCCATAAGTTGGGATTATTATATTCCAAAAACCCATTAATTAATTATCCTTCTCTTCCCCCCCCCCCAAAAAAAACTTGGAAACTTCCTTATGGCCATGTTTGGTAATCAATTATTAGCTATTAATTGATTGTATTAATTATTTTGAATTCACAAATTGCATTATTTGTTTTTGAAAAAAAGTATTTGGTGAAAGTACCTATTTCTAACAAGGTTGTTTGGTAAAGTTTCACTTTTACGCATAACATAATTTTATTACTTTTTTACCAGTGCAATTGTGTTTATTGCATATTTATTATTTTCTTTTCAATATGAATAATAAATTATAAATTATGAATTATGTGATATATAAAATTACATTTATACCTTCACTCAAATTTGGTATTTATTATCACAATATTTTTGTTAAAAAACTTAATTTTTAAAATAATAATGGAAAATTATGTGACATAAGAATATTAATGCGTTATGTAAGTGTACTTAAGGTAATTGTCAACTTAAAGAACACCTTAAAATTAAGGTCATTTCATGGAAAAATGAGACATTTGATCACTATCTCCAATTTTTAAAGTAGGTGAAGAAATCCTTAATCCCCTTGTTTGCTTCGACGTAAAAGTGTATATTTATAATCTAAAGTAAACTTTTAGGTCTTAGATGACAGCTTTAATGGCTTAAAAATGGAAAATATCACTTATTTCAACCCAAACCACAAAATAACTACTGAAGGAGAAGAATGAGGGCGAAAATAATAAAGGGTTCTTACAAAAACAATAAATATAGTGAAAAAAATAACTGTCTTGAATTGGATGTAATTTTGTCCAAAATTATAGGGTGATGTGAAAATTTTAATTATCAAAAGTTAAAAAACTTATTTGAAAAACTCATTCAAAGGGCTTTTTACAAATTAGTTTTTTGATTACAAAAAGCTAAGCAGCTAATACAAAAACTATTTCACCAAATAGCTTAAAGAGCTTTTTAACCAAGATTAAACATATTGACATAAAAAAACTCTTTTTAAGGCAAAAAACTCTTCACCAAACATGCCCTGTACCTTTACAGAATTCAAATTTAATGGTTTTACATTTACGTAGTGTTTGGCAGGAATAAAAATAGTTTTCTCAAAAAATCATTTTCTATGAAAAATGTTTTTCCAAGGAAAATGATTTTTATGTCACATTTTTCGTTGTTTAGTACGAGATAAATCATTTTTCATGAAAAAGAGAAAAACGTCAACTAAATTATTTAAATGACAAAAAATATTGACTAAATGATCATAGTTGAGATAAATATTGGCCAAATGAAGGAATTTTGAGTTTAAAATTCATATTTGAGTTTCTTCAATAACTTCCTCTTGGATAATCAAATTTCGATATAAACCGTTGAAATTTTTTTAGTGACGAAAAATATCAATTAAATTATTCAAGTGGCGAAACATGTCGATTGAATTGTCGTGGCGGAGAAAAATGTTGACCAAGTGAAGGATTGTCATACTCAAAATCTGGATTTGAACTTATTTTAATATTTCTTATCTGATGATTAAATTTCGATCCAAACTATTGAAATTATTCTATTGCTGAAAAATATTGACTGTACTGTTTAAGAATTGAAAAATATCAAGTGAATTGCCATTGTGGGAAAAAATGTTGACCAAATGAAAGAATATTAAGCTCAAAATATGAATTTGAGCCTATTTTAATATTTTCTATATGATTATCAAGTTTCGATCCAAACCGTTGAAATTGTTTTAGTAGCGAGTTGGCTGAATTGTTTTAGTGGTGAAAAAGGTCGATTAAATTGTTGTGGTTGAGATAAATATCAATCAAATCAAGGAAATTTGAGCTGAAAATTTATATTTGAGCTTATTTTAATCTTTGCTATCGGATAGTTAACTTTTGATCCAAACTGTTGAAATCGAATTTTGAACCTAAATTTCAGCTGACCATATCATCAAAGAGTTGAAGAAAGAAAATCAATTTCCTATCAGAAAGGAAATTATTTTCATCCGTCGGAGGAAAATCATTTTTCTTGGAAAATAATTTTCATCCTTTATTATGCTAAACAATAGAAAACTAGAAAACAATTTTTCGGAAAACTTATTTTCTCCCTAACTAATGTTAAGAGAACCGACCCGGTGATTGGACTGCTCAGTCAAGTGGGTCAATGGGTTAACCAGTCGGACAATTTGGATTGGGTCAGACCGGTTGACCCGGTTTACTGTCAAACTGGGTTAGACCGGCATGATTCAGTATAACTCGAAAAAAATTCTATAATATATAAGCTATAGTAATTTTTTCAAATTTTTCAATAAACATATGCAACATATTAAATTACTAAAGAGCTCTTACATAAAATTGTGTTACATTTTACAATTCAACATATTAGTTAAAACAAAATATTAATTGGGACTTTACAAAAGTATGTGTTGTTTTGGGCCATGGAAACAAATTAAATGGAAGGAGGAGTTTAGCTGTTTGGACTTTGGGTCATCAACACATGGGCCATTTATTATTTGTTTATTATTATTTTTTTTTTGGATGAGGTTGGCACATATATTTAAATACTCTCAACTCCCAACAAAACCCTAGACCATCTAAATCGCTTAGCTGCTGCCTGCCGCCAACATTCCTCCAGTCTGTCCTAATCTCTCTCTCTCTCTCTCTCTCCCCCCATCTATGCCTTTTCCTATCACTTTGAATTTTTAGATTCAATTTTCAAATTCTAGAAGAGATAAACACAAAATAAACTCAAGGAAAGTTGCAATGTGATGCTGTGGCTGTGAGCATTGAATTTGAAAAATTTATTTATGTAAGTCCCGGTCTGACCGTGGCTTGATCGGTTCGACCTTTGACCGAGTCAGCTGGGTTTGACAGGATTTTTTCGGTTCAATTGCTCAAGCGAGTTATAATCTTTTCCGGCCCAATAAGTTCACTGGTTCCTGATCCAACTGGTTCGACCAGTTGGTCCGATCAGGTTCTCTTAACGCTGGCCCTAATCAAACACTGCCTTAGTTAGGTTTTCTTTTTCTACGTCATCCTAGGATGGTTTTACAAGTGATACGTTCATCAGCCATGAAAAATGCTAACGGAGTCTTCTGGTTTTTTTTTTTTTTATGTTTCCTTTTTTGGTCAAACTGAAATCGGTTCCATATATGAGATCTATTTACAAATTACAATCGGTCTTCATTTGGTAACATACTTGGCGAGAATGGCTTTGCATCCATTCACCTTGGAATTCTCCAGCTAAGAATTTTCTGCAAATTCATGAAAAATTGTAAGGTAGAACATAGTTGTTCATTCCTTAGAGTTGAAAACTTTATCACATGCTAAGATCGGGCAACCTACTTCGATTCAGGTTGGAATAGGGTCTTAAATAAGACGTTTTCTTTCCCGCTTGGTGAATTTATATACAGCACCACGTAGAATCAAAATTTCATCTTCGTACTGAAACCAAAAACTCAATAACTAAACTAACCTCAAAGAGGCAAACGGGATGAGTGTATTTTAATGATCAATTCAAATGGAAGTCCCAAGGGATGGTTCTCATCTTTGCACTTGCCAATTAGAAGAGTCGACTCTTCTCAGACGGAGTTGCAAAACCAAACGCATCACGTCACACC
Source organism: Carnegiea gigantea (assembly GCA_029747015.1). Lineage (NCBI taxonomy): Eukaryota > Viridiplantae > Streptophyta > Magnoliopsida > Caryophyllales > Cactaceae > Carnegiea > Carnegiea gigantea. The sequence continues at coordinate 296,452 of JAKOGI010000499.1, forward strand.
AAAACCTGCAGACGTAAGAATCAAAATACCAAAACTCAAAGCAAGTTCTTTCATTTCCATGGATGTCATGTCTTCTAATGAGAAAATCAGTACACATGTTTGTATTCTCCTGCTAATTACTTGAAACGTGAGCAAAGGATACAAATCAGATTTGATAGCATAACAAGCAATCCAAAGAACATGCGTATAAGTGTGCAAGCACTGGTCTACCCATGCATCTGGCATCACTTGAAGACAACTTCTTGGGTAGACACCCCTTCATTGGGCATCGCTTGAAGGTACCTTCTGGAAAGCAGTAAGCACATCAGATTTCACACATGAAATACTATTAATTTATATAGAATGCCCCTTGGAAAAACAATGTGGCCAAGATTCACACCCCAGCAATGCTAATGAAAGGAGCTTTTCTTTGCTTTTTTTGGGCGATAGATGTTAAGTTTCATACATCATTTGGGCTTTAACAAACAAGTCATGTATATAAGCTCAAATGAGGTTCCAACCTAAAAACAATTGACAATGGGTAGAGTAACTCACAAGCTTATATAACATGCTCAAGCCCTTTAATTTTCTCAATGTGGGACAACACCCACTTTCATATTCCTTGTATTTTAACAATGTAGGACAACATTCACTTTCATACTCCACAAATGGAGGAGAGCAGTGTTAAGGAAGGAAGCAACAGCTAATGTAGGCAGTGATTTTAATCAAGATCTCTGCTAACAATTTTCATAGACTATGCCAGTTCCGAAAATTCAGGTAGAAATACCATCGACAAATTTAACCAAAACCCGGCAACAACATCAATCAAACCATCCTAAAACTTACACAATCGAAACACAATTTGAAGAAAATGGAAGGCAAACCTGATGCTCCAAATGTTTTGTGGAATCGCAAACTTATGCCATAATCTTGGCAGATCTGACATAAAGGCTGTCCACAACCTTGCCCATATTAGAAATGGTTTCCAGTGTTGCTCCATAGATCGCATCAGTTTTGGGATCGTCAAAGACAATGAGGCAACCAGCACCCTGATCAAGAGTTCCAGCAAATTTTTTATCCAAAATCATCTGAGATAACTTTCTCTCCACATGATCAACAGGAAGTTCAATTAGCTCAGCAATGTGGGCAATCTCAACCCTTGAGAAAGGCTCAATCAACCTGCAAAGGTTCTGCTCCAACAGGGTGTCATATAGGGATGACAGATGCCTATGAACAATGGGATCTTCTTCTAGTTGCGCCTTGTAGTTCTCAAGGGCAGCCTCAAACAGTTTCAGAGACCGCTTTGAATAAGCATCAGCAACAGCTTTCATAGCATCAAGCTCCGGGCCCAAGTACTGCAAGCCTGCTTTTGAGGATATTATTCCAGCAACGTCATCAGCTTGGTTCACCATGATTTTGCACAACAGCATGTACTTCAGACTGTAAACTGCTCTGGGATCCTCAAGAGCATTAAAGGCTTCAAATGCTTCATAAAAATAGCTGTAGGCAGTTTTATAGTCTTTCTCCTCTGCATGAAGTATCCCACTCTGCAAATCTATGGTTCCCTGTTGAGCGGGAGGCACATAAATGGCATTGGCTGCTGTTCTAGCTGCAGTCAGAGCAGCCTTGGCTTTGGGAAGGTTTCTCAAAGAGAAATGAAGCTTACTTTCCAACAGCTCTATGTCAACCAAGAGAAGCTTGTCATCTAACCTTCTTACCTCCTTTATCAGATCTGACAGGAGAGACAATGCTTCAGAGTATTCCTCGGTCTCCATCAACAAAGCAGCGAGTCTTGCTTGAACTCGCTGGCGGAGGAAAGTTCGCTTCTCAGCACGGGTCCACTGCACCATTTCTTTGCAAAGTGCTATCTGGAGTTCAGTTGTGTTAGGTATTTTAGCCACTGCATCAATAATTCCACGGACAATTTTGGCAGTTTTAGCCTTGGGGATCAAGGAGAAGTATGGCCTCAGCTGGGTAAGAAGGCTCCGAAGGTCCTCGGCCCTGTTCTCTTGCCTGAGAAGATCTGTTAGTTGTGTGATTGCCTGCTCCTTTATCCGTAGGGCTTCGGGTGATGACGAAGGATCCTGAAGCACTCTGTAAAGAATAGAGATGGCTTCCGATGGGCTCTTAGCTTCCAAAGCCTGAGCAATTGAATCAGTAATTGCAGGAAGATAAGATGTGGACATGGTAGTTTCCTCTCACCACACGAATCCTGTAAAACCAACTGCAAGTATGTTATGATATATAAACAGTTGCAAATATATAACCTGGAAAGCCATTAATGTTGAAATGGTTTTGAGCTAAGAAGCTGATAACATATAACCTTTTGACTTTTAGTATAGAATCAAGCACATAGAAACCGTTAGTGGGGAAAAAAAAAAAAAACCCTGTAAAATAAATAACATTAGAAAGATCATCAAATGCATACTTTACTGCCTTTACTGTCTAGATCTATGAAAAAATAAGGCAAGCGAAGAAGCAAAATCAACATTTGCTAATCTCAATTTGTGGTCACTGTCCAAAAGCTCAGGGCTATCATGCACAATGAACAAACTCAACATAGATACTTCTATTTAGCAGCATGATGCCCACCTGTTTAAAAATGGATCAAGGAAAGGTATCACAATTACTCTTTTTTCTTTTTACACTCCAGGGGGATGTTAAGAAAATATCGTGGTTTTCGTGAAGAGTGAATTAATGAAACATGAACTAGAAATGGACAAACTGTCGGAAATAGAAAGAAAAAAAGGGAAGGAATTCACCATAGTCCATAATAAACAGAATGCTGGCTGTAAATTCCATTATGGACAGTCATTCCTGTGCAGGATTAAGCTCCATTTCCTTTCCCCCCCTTTCTTATGGCTTTTGATCAAGACACGTTTAACAGGAATCTAATACTTACTTAGCCTTGAGTGCTCTCTCCTCAATAAGATCTTAGTCTGCTTAACCCACCATCCTCCTCCATTTTAAGAACTATGGCACATAATTTGCCATATTCCCAACAGCTCTTGTTAACATGTTTCTCACCTGTGATTACTCATCACACACCCCCCCCCCCAACACACCCACCCCCAAAAATTGTTTCTTTTCACCGAGCTGTCTTCAGCATGATTAACAAGGACTAATTTGCAAACGAGCATCTGTCATTATGCTCATGACTACTTACTAGGCCCATGGTTGATCGCCTGCTCCTCAGGGATCCATGCAGATGATGATTTTGAAGAATGGCTACGCTCATGGAAATCATATTGCTCCAGTGAACCCTCCAAGCATAACTTAACTTACAACAACTCCCTTAAAATTAGATAAGAAGCACACAAGTAATGCAAAATTTAGACACTACATCTAATTTACCTACCAAGATATTTCTAGGACAGGATACCCACACATTCAATCATTTGACTAATTCCCACATCCCAAAAAGTTCACCAAGCGACCCATGTAGTCTTCAGTTTCACTATCACAACCAAACACTGTCACTGCAAGCGAGGAATGGAGTTTAAGAACATCCATGAACATTGAACCTTCAAACATATCCTTGACTAGTGTATAAATAACGGTGACATTTATCTGTTAACAGGAAATTACTTTTCTAAACAAAGTGAGTTTCCACATCAACAAAACCTTCCATGAACAAAGAGCTGAAGCGAACTTCATAAGTTGCACATTCGTGATCAAAAAGCAGTTATTGCAGTATTAAAGGACCAAATTGAAATTGTTATCCCTCAGTTCCCCGCCTGGCAAAACTAAATTTCCTACAAGCCTGCTTGAATATCTTCAATTGTCAAATTTGCAGGGAGCACATATGCCTTTTGACCCAAAGCATTCCAAAGAATGACATTACCACCCCTTCTGTTAATTTTAACAGTTTGATGGCCTCCACCTCTCTGGTTGATTGTGTTCCACAAGATCAATCACCAATTTCAACATCAGATTCATTGTATACACCAATATTTGAGTTGGTACCATTCAATAGCAAAAGTGATGCTACCTACTTTGCTCTCTCTTTCTAACAAATTATTACCAAATGTTTATATATCCCATCCTCTTTCCGAGAACACGCATCTCAAGCTTAAGCAAGCACTGTTTCAATCTCTTATACATAGAAAACCCTTTAACGCTCAAAAAGGCCACAAGAATCGCAGCTTAAACCTTCACTGACAAAAGAATCCCCTGTTGATTACACCGTTAAACTTTTCACATCAGCTGAACAATTACACCATTCAGTTTCTAAAGAATTTTTTGAATATAAACCTACTAGCACCTAAATTTCGAGCGATTGGACAACCACAAAAGTTCAGGCAAATCTCAGAAAAACAGTTTAAAAGAACATAATGGGTAATTATTCACAGAAAAAACAACTTAAAAGAAGATAATGAGCAATTATCTCTACAAATTTGAACAATCAGTTAATTGAAAGAAAACGCAGAATTAGGGAACGAAATTGCAAAGGAGATGAACATACAGATCTAAAATCCAAATGTAGAGATTGAAAGAAGAAATAGAAATTGAACTCAAGGAAACAGCGAAAGCGACAAATTCGAAAATGCAATTAGGGTTCCCAACTTGTCTCCGCCGTCGAGTGTCGCCTCTTTCTTCTCGTGCCAACTTCTGAGTTCCAGAGAGTTTCTTGGCGAGACAGCGAACTCCTCAGCGCACTTCAAATTCTCTCTGGTCTCTACTGTGGCGTTACATGTACTGGCACCCCGGGGAAAGGTTGACGGAACCATCGAAATTTGCCACGGCCCAAGCCCACTACCAAGATCTTGAAGACGTTTATCTGGGCCACATTAACGGACACCTTGTTCGATAAAATTAGTTGTTTTGATAATGGTTAGCTGTTTTATTAGCTGTTAGCGGTTTTACTTGCGATTAGCTTGACCCAATAGTGGTTAGTGATTTGCTGTTCAAACTAGCGATTTAAAATAAATACGTTTGATAAATGTGGTTGTTGAAGTAACAGATTTATGTAAAATAACTAAAAATGGCACAATAAATAAATGTTTTTAGTAAATAAAAAGAATAGTCTTGTAATTTGCAATGAATCACTGGGTAGAGGTTCTTAAAAGCTACTTTTATTAGCTTTTGAAAAACACTACACAAACTCATAACCACTACCTCAACCATTACTTTACCGAACACTTTTAAGTAGTAGTCCATAATATTTTGACCACTACAAACCACTAACCTCTACTTCAACATCTATTACTGAACACGGCCAATATCAGTTTGAGATCATTAAATAAATTTAGAGCTTAATTTGAAGGTCGTTAGATAGTAATATAGTATTTGTATAAAAGAATATTATGACAAGAATAAATTTCGAACATTAAAAATAAAAGATTTCGTACTCTAATAATATCACTTCTGAGGTTGTTGGACAAATAACTCGACGTTTAAATTTGGCTCTTAATATTCCGACCTTTGGATATATTTATTTTCTAAAACAACTCTCAATGTAGGTTTCGCTTTTATAGGGTATGGAAAGATTCAGATGTAGACACTCTTACCTCTGTAAACACTTGCGCAAGTAGAGAGACTGATTTCAATAGACCTATAAATTTTTTTAAGAAAACGTTTTATCATGATAAAAACTTTTGCAACACATTTGAAAATCAAAGCATAAAAAATTCATTAAAAAGCAGCAATACATATCATACGGGTAAATATGCAATAAGGAAACTAGGTTCAACACACTAGTAATTATAAAAGTAGAAATTGTCATCTAATAGTATGTCACAAAATGTAAAGAATAAATGGAATAGATGATGGGGAAGCGTTAAGAGGGACTGGAAGAATGACTCACAAAAAAATATGTATCAACTACATAAATATTTAAAAGATATTGGATAATTCAAGCTTAACACAATCTAAATGTTGTCGTGCACCAACCAAAATCAACTCTTGGAGACTGAAAAGTCGAACACATTCTCATCTACCACTCATGCTAGAAGACATAAGATCACTCAGGATAGCTTAAAAGTGAGTCTAAGAATTCTAACTATTGTCCACGATCTTAATTGCTGACCTCTAAAAGCTTCTAGCTTGGGTCAAGTCCTCCGTAAGTTCTACATGGGTCAAATCTAGTTTGATAACCTCTACATAGTGTTTCTAAAGCCTACCTCTGCCTCTCTTACAAGTCACAATCTGGAATGTCAATCCTCTCGCACCTGCTTATAAAAGCATTTAAACTCTGCCTTTTAATGTGACCAAACCATCTGAGTCTCATCTCTGACATCTTATCCTCATTTTGTGCAACTCCCACCTTCTCTCTAATCACTTCATTTCTTATCCGATCCAATCTTTTATAGCTACACATTCAATAGATCTTTTTCATCTTTGCTACCATCACCTTTTGGATTTGAATCTTTTTTACTGGCCAACACTCTGAGTCGTATAGTGAGGCTGGTCTAACCACTATTCGACAAACTTTCTTTTCAGTTTGATTGAGATCTTCCTATCACATAGAACTTTAGATGCTTCTCCCGACTTCTGCCACTCGCTATTATACGATGAACAATGTCCTCATCGATTTCCTCATTATTATGTATTACTGAGCCCAAGTATCTAAATTTTTTGACCTTGGAACCACAATATCACCAAGGGTGGCTTCTTATATTGTTTCATCATCTGTGATACTAAACTTTATCGCATACGAGTCATGGTATTGAAGAAGGGAATGGAAATACACAATCCACTTTTGCTACATAAGTTATCACCTCTCCAGTTTATAGGTAAACATGTTTGTGACCTAATGCTGCAATTTATGGAATAGCTAGCCTCGAAGTTCAAAAATTGATAAGGTTGTAACTTACTTATCATATTTAAATAGTCGTGCTGGAAAAGTAAAGGAATATATAATGTCATTACATAATAAACAAATTAACACGTCATTGAATTCCCAAGTCAAATAGTCGTTGACTTGATAATGGTACATTAGTAACTAATACCTCTGAAGGTCGAAACATTGAAGTTCAAATTTAAGGATCTGATTATTTTTGTCAAACTGCTCCGAAGGTGGGATTATTGCCCCCCAAAAACCCTAACATAAATCTTAATTTGCCACAAAGTTAATAATAACTGTGAAAAGGACATCTTCTAAACTTGTACAATCACTCTTGCCACAAACCGTGCCATTTAATGCCCACGTGTCTCTCTCTGATGTTAACATATAATGTGATTTTAGGGAGTAGGAATCTATTCAATAAGATAGATTAGACTCAAAGAATGTACTAATTGGGTCACAAATAAAAGAATTACACTGTTGATTGATCCTTCAATGAAAACTGAAGGAGTTAATATATAGTATTAAGCGCAAACAAATTTACCTTAATCCTGTAGCGGAAGACGATCGAACCTTGGCTTGAATCACTGGTTGTGGAAGGAACTCACAATACGGAGAACCTTCACAATCTCATAGCCTAAGAGCCTTAAGTTTTTGTGCAGAAACTATCTTTAGAGAACTCTTGATGTTTCTCTCTGATCATCTTTCTTATAGACTGACCCCCATTTTATATCAGAAGTACAGTTAAGGAACTAGGATTTCTGAGGAATGTAAGCCATAGACTTATTGGGCTTGCACCCCTTATGGGTGCATCATGCCCTAAATCCAACATTTCTCACTCACATGTAAGGGAGTGCTTATTTCCATCTTAAGAAAAACTTCTTTTTTTTTTATTTCTACACAATCTTCATATTGGGCAAATTGGCCGTGCGTCTAGCATGCTTGTGAGAGATCTATGCTATACATATGTTAAGAATATATAGCCTCTCATTAAGAACCACATGTGAGTAGTTAGAAGTATGTAAGTACCCTAAATCATTTCAATCTCATTAAGATGTCTCATTTTAATCTCATCAAATCATCATATTTCATATTCACAATTATGACCCATATATCATAACTGGTGTACTAGTGAATGGAAATTAATGAGATTCCATGAACGATCTTCTTCTTCTCACGAGACTCTTGACCAAATCCAACTTGTTTTTCTAGACATGTCCCGCCAGATCGAATCACTCATGATCCTTTAGCAACGCACTAAGATAACGAACATAGAATCGAGTCTCAAGTCACTGATTGGAGTCTTGAGGGTACAAACATGTAAGGCCATAACCTTATGGGGTCTCACACAAATACAAGTAGAGATCTAATTTGTATTAACCCGATTGGCTGTTTCTTGTACACGTGGTATGAAACATGTGCTACAGCATTCTCTCCTTTCCCATGGAGCATATGTCTTTTGACTACTTAACTAAAATGCTGTACAGATGATATTTGGACATCATATTGTCCATACTGAGTTCCCAAATATACTTATTAACTTGAACTCACATTTAGCCTCTTTAAGGTAGGCTAGGTAAAATTCATTTTTGCCCATATGTTATAATGACCTTTTGTCATTATCAAGGCAAAATTCATGATTTTAACTTAACAAGTTCTCATCATTATCCTTCTGATAATTCTACTAAAAATCCTATCTCGTCTCCCATCGATACTCAAATCAATGGAGGCGGTTACCCGTGTGAGAGGGCTAACCTCAAGTCTACCCGACATACTTTTCACATTTAATGATGCACACAAGCATCCATGGGTAAGAATGCATATTCAAGCATTCTAATGATAAGTGTGTGCAAAACAGTTTATTTATAATTCACAATATTAGACAATCAATTGTTAACATTGGGAAAACATTCAGTGAACAACATGCCAGGGCATAGTTGTCATCTATAAAGACTGTTAAACCTTTACGTGCTTAACAAGCATAGCCCCTTACCAAGGCTAGCTTAATGACTTTATAGTCATTTCCTTCGTATGGAAATACTTTACGTTCACTATCTTTGTGCGTCATCATGCCATTTACAAAATTGAACCTTGTGTCTAATTTATTTGGTCCTATGACAATACTTAAGGTTCTTGGTACATGTGATCACAAGTTGTCCCAATAAACCATTATTGAACAGTACTATTTAGTCCACCAACCAAATAATCTAAGTACCTCTTCAAACAAATAGATTCTTGCGCTTTTAAGAATTGAGCCGTAAACTCTTCTGGTAACAGGGCAACATATGACTGGTTCTTGCCACTTTAGCACTATCGCTAAATTGGATGACATATTTAGAGGTTCACTTCTCATCTAAACCCGCCACAATCAATAACATTGCATCCCTTTTGACGCAAGTTATTGACTATGTACCAAAAACGCATAATCGGAGGTTCCGCTTGGGTACCTCATGACTTAACTGTCTGCCACTATGCTAGTCTCAGGTCCATTTGATATGTATTTAAAGATACCACATCTAGGCACATCATGCATTAGACTTCTAACCATGCCTAACAAAGTAAGTTATGCTTATTAGTCCTTTTCTACTAGAGTATGACACATTTTATTGCAAGGTCTCACCTTGTTGATGTGAGTACTAATAAGGTCATAGGTGTGGGTATTAGATTATTCAAAGATCTTTTGATGTCATTCTCTTTTTGGAAAAAGAATAACCTCTTTGAATATTCCCTCAGAAACTTTATTTCAAGAGCATACACTACTTTACCCATATTAATCATCTCCAAGTTAGATGACAACAAGGCCTTTTGCCTTCCTTAGTAACTCTACACCATTTCTAGCTATTACTAAGTCATCCACATAAAATGACTTGACTACAAAATTTCTTTTGGACCTTTTGGTATCAATCATAGTGCAGCCACTAGAGATAACCACAAGTATACCAATCCATTGAAGAGTTTTTAAGGTCACAATTAACGTTACATGTCTACAAACCTCATGTTTGTGATCTGTTTCAATGAAACTTCACTTAGACCTCTTTGACATTGGAATTTACACACCCATATGATGTGACTTTAGGCCCAAACTAGCATTAATAGCTGGAGAAAGGTAAAATTAGGATAACATACACAATAAGAGGGAAAAACTCTCTGTAGTTGATCATATCCTATTGTGTGTACCATTTTACAACAAGTTGAGTCTGATGCCAACTGTGCCATTAGCCTTACAATTTAAGAACCGCTTTGTTCTCAAATGACTTTTGTGTCCTAAAAGGCCAACCAACTTCTCAACTTTATTTATTCCATTTTATTTCCATTGTCTTAGTCCACTTGTCCTTAGAAGGGTCGAAAAGAGCATCTTTGCTTATTTCCATTATGTAGGAATGTCATGAAAGTTTCATGTACCTCATTGCCCAAATGACATAAAGGAGTACTTTTTGATAACCATGTCTTAGAAGAGATTTATATAATCTCAAATCGTTCCTTTTGGGATTAATTTTACTCCTACTCAAACCAATACCAATCATCTTGCTCCCACTTGGAACTAGAATAGGATCACTTTTATTCGCTCTTGATGATAATGGTGGATCTTGATGATAAACTTATTCATAATCAATTAAAATCCTCCCACTCGAATAAAGGGATCCGATATGGTCTGGAGAGCTAATAGAGATAAGCCTTGACGTATCTTACCCTTTTTTGGAAATCTATTCTTTAGAATGTGATAAACATTGTTTAAGTTTTAGTTGTACTTCCACTGCCTTATAGCCCAATGAATGAAAAACTTTCAAGGTTAGAGTATCCCATAAAGACGCTCTTCCTTTCCCCCTTTGGCATTTCCATAGGAGGGGTTGTGTTCATGAGTCGTATACCCCTGAGGTCCACAAATTCTCATATTAGGCTCTAATCCATAGCTTATATGGAGTGATAGTAAATTACTTTACAAGTTCGAGGTCAAGATCATAGATTGCAACAAAAATAGATCTCCTTAACAGGAGATTCACAAGTCTTGTGCAATAGTTGATCCTACCATATCAAGGAGTATTCTAAGTTCTTTCCCCACAATAACATTTTGTTGTAGGCTTTTGTAATGGCCCAACCCTAAATCATGTTTATTTATTTAATTAAGTCATGATTATTACTATTTTTCCATTTAAATATCACATTTGGACATCCCGATGAGGAAAATTCCAATTAGGCCCCGCTTTGCAATTTGGGTTTTTATTATCATAAAAGTTCAGTTGAATCGATAGCCCGCCTTGATAAATATGTTTTAAAAGAAGAAATTATTTTAAATTTCAATTTAAAAAAATTTGATCTTGAGCTATGGAAAAATTTAATCGCATCTAGTGCAATTTCCTTCAGGCTTAAATTAATTTAGGGCTAAATTCTTGGCCCAACAAGCTCCTACCCACTTGTTTAGCTAATTGCGATCAATTAAGCTTAATTGTCATTAATAGAAAGGGGCTTTTTGGTGGTTAAAAACTTAGCCAAGTATTAGCTAAGTCACTCTCCACCAAGCAAAACTCAAAATATCAAGACTTGCTCTCTCCCTCTCGACCACCCTACACAGCCCCCCTGCTTCTGCTGCTGTTTTTACTAATATCTAGCCACCTACTGCCACCTTCTGGCCACCAGGTAGCTGCCAGCCCACACCACAACCGCCACCAACCATCCCCCATCCCCCATCCCCCATCCCCCATCCCCCACACCTCACACCACATACACCTCTCACTTCCAAGCATCAAAGTGAGTAACCCTAACCCTATCTTATTGATTTTGTTTTGTATTTTGGTTTTGATTCTTGTCTATGTTGGTTTTGGTTGTTGATCATGTTGGATTGGTAGAATCAAGGGTTATTTTGATATTTTTAGTTGATTGGATGACGTTGAACCATGCTAAGGTTTGGGGGCGCCCATGATCATGCAAGCTTAAGTTAAACTGTTGGATTTTGATTGTTTTATCTTTGATTTGATAATATTTAAACCTATTGATGATGATGATGGTGTGTTTGGTGATCTTGAGATGAGATACATATGTTTTATGTTGGACATAAGCTAGGGTTTGGGTGATTATGCATGGTTTGGATTATTATTCGCATCAAGCACGTTATTTGTATAAACCTTGGTGTAAAATGAACCTTAGATGTGTTTTAACTTGACCTAAAAAAAAAAAAGGCTTGGTGGGATCTTTGCATAAAGGGATGAATTATGAAAATTCCACAGTTGATTTAAAAGTGGTCATTTGCTCATTTATGCAAGCAAAGGTGATTATGGGTGTGTTTGGAGTAATTTTGTAAAGAGAGGAATTGAAGGACATATGTAAAGATAATTATGGAGTATTTTGAGATAAAATGGTTATGTAAGAAGATAAGAAGAACCAAGTATTGTTTACTGATCTTAAGGACTAATTTCAAAGGAAAATCATGTGGAAAACAAGGGGTGAGAACATGAATAGTAGGCTGTGAACAGACCGAAAATAAGGGTATGTTTATAATCAAATAGGTACTGTTTGGGCAGTTAAAAAATTGTAATTTTGGTGGGTAGATGAATCAATGAGTTATCTTTTAAATGCCTTTTGAATCACCTCATTTCGAGTTCTGTGGAAAAAGTTACCGCTGTTTTGCCAAGGCTGCGCAGGATAGACCCGAGTTATACACTGTTGTGATTAAACCCAATTTTAAGAACCATGTTGTGGTATTTGGGTTTTGCACTATAAATAAAAGTATTGCGGAACTTCTTAAGCTTTTCATATTAGAATTTTAGGTCTCAATATGAGGTTGAGAGTGAAAGATATGAATTTTCAAAGGTGGACCTTGAAAGAGTATTAAAATATCGCGAGACGGTGAACTAGTAATGTGGGAGCTTAATCAAAGTTTCTAATAATTATGGTTATTGCAAAGAAAATGCAAAGTTTAGAGAGTTCAATGAGTTAAATGGGTATGAGAATAAGATTTGAGAAATGGGGAAAATTAAGACCGAAGAATAGTGGTTATCGAGCCTAGTTGGTGTGATTCATTATGTTCCTCTTGGCCTTAAACCTTTATTATCTATCTCAGAAATATCAAAAACCCATATTCCACTTGTAACCATTAAAGCCTTCCATTTATAATCCCAATTATTCTATTTTGATAAGTTTTGCTCCCTACTATTTTACCTTGAGTTAGATTGCCTTAACTTATTCAAATCATGTTAGTGTAACTCATCTTTTATTGAATTACTTGTGTTACAAATTCCTTTTGATTATCAAATTTCTATTAAAGTTACAAATTGTGGGAATGAATGTAGTTTACTAACTTCATATGTCTATAACTACATTTTTCAAGCAGAACCGGACCTAGTCTATCGTTTCCCCTTGTGCATAAGTATTATCAAGTGAGATTGCATTTTGAAGACTTTAGGTACATTCATTGTCTATATCTTTATAAATTAACACATATTTATCAAAATTATAATGTTTTGGTAAGTATATAAACGAATCAGTTTACGCAATGATTTATTACTTAATTAGTGACCCCGTTAGTTATCATCTATAGGGCATTAGCCCTTCAGTTACCCGCGTTGCTTCAGGCTAAGTGCCTTATCGGCTTGGCAGGTGTACACTTATCCATAGATCATAACAGTATCAAGGGGTTTACCATTAAATAATAACTAGAAATGCAGTTTTACATTCATCTCCTTCACTGTTTTAACTTAAAATGAATTTCAAATCCGGCGCCCAACCAATTTTTGCAGTGATCATTTAACAATACAAGAATGCATGTAGCTTCAACTCAGAGTTCAAAATGTTTTCATGTTTTGTTTTAGGCAAATGCTCAGTGAATCACCCATATGCTAGCAAGTCAGCGGAAGAGCATGCTAGCGAGTCAGTCGAAGAGAATAAATAAGCAAGGGAAACTTAGATGAATCAACAATGATATAGACCATGCATACTTTGGAGCCGTATTTTGTAATCTTCAGTGTATGGAGTTGTAAGCTATGTGGTGAATTGCTTTACTATAGAGTATAAACCTTTTGTTGGTTAATAAGTGCATGTATATAGTCGAAGTTATGCCTAGCTATGTTATCTCTAGTACGCTTGCAGTAAGCCTTGTCCTTTGGGGACGGTGGTAAAACCCCGATAATTGGGTTTATCAGTTGTAATTGAGGGAATCAGAATAGTAGTTGCAAACAGTGAAATGTGCTTAATTAGGGGGTGTTACAGATTTTGTATCAGAGCCAGGCTTGATATTCCTTAATGGAATATGGAGTATGGAGAGTGGAGTTAGGAGAGTGAGAAAGTTGGTTAGCGAGGGTAATTGTGATATCGTTGGAGATTTATGATATTAGAGACTTATGACTGTAGAAGTGCCTGTTTATCTCTCCTATGTGTTTTTTACTTATGTTCCTCCTTGTTAGATGGATCCATATGCAGTGAATATGATGTTAGGTACTTCTGTGGCCATTCACATCTCTTTACTTTATGCTAGTATGGTAGCCCACGTGCAGACCCCATTTCAGAGTTTTATGGTGTTATGGTCCATAGACGTAGGCTATTGTGGACCTTATCTGCAGTTGGCCCTTGAGTTGAGTTTAGGATCCGATATCATGACTTTATGATGACTCAAGCTTTGGATGGGATGAACCTAGATTTCAATTTCGCGAGGCCTGTGCTAACATTATCACCGAGCTGTTATTAAGGGAGGACTTTGAGCCAACAGAGAATAGCATGGAAATTCTGCAATATATATTTTCATTACACATTATATCTCCCACACCATCACCACCTACATCGAGCACTCCTTAGCCGCCAGACAACCCAAAGTCATTAGGACCTAGACAGGGGATTCCTGTATTTGATGGATCAAATGAGATCCACATTATTATACATCTCTCTAATACACCATAGTTTAGCTTTGAATGTGACCTCATGGAAGACTCAGAGAAGGACCCAGAATTAGAGGAGCATAAGCTTGATCATGATGATAAGAATGCGAAGGTTGGTGCTTCAGATAACAGTTTTGACTCGGGCAGGGAGCCTGGAGATTAGTCTGACCTAGACTATGATCCATCTAGGGATCGTTAGATTGATTTATATTATATGTTGACGTCTCAGATAGATTACTTTATCTCAGATAGATTACTTTTTGAGCCCACATGTATATAGTACAACTAGTTGGATAGATGAATTTTGTATAGGTTATGACATCTCATATACTTAGAAAGGTCTTTTCGATTGTGTTGACTAGTCCCGCCTAGTTCTGGACAGGTGGTGGACTTAGTCTATTGGGGCTAAGTAGTGTTTTAGTTAGGGGGTAGGTGTAAAGGTTGGCCTTAGGTGGTTAGTTGGATGTGATATTCTTTATGGAACCATATATATGTATGTGCGCGAGTAATTATGACAATGGTATAATGAAATTTTGTGTTATGTTTTAATAATACTTGGGCCATGCTAGTTGTATTTGTTGTGTATGTGTATCTTATATGTTGGTTGTAGTCGATTGACTGAACTACTCAGCCGAATGGATAGCCAGAATATCGGCATATGCGTAAAACAATGCAGACATAGAAGAAAATTCAGATCATGGTCAGGGGTCAGGTGACCAAGTTTTATGTAATGTGCCGATAACCCTTAGTGGAATGCCCTTAATTCCTACTGAGTTGGTTAGCAGTATGGGAACTCTAACTATTAATAGACCTTAGTGTCTGAGCATATGAAACGAATAGACCCAGTACCTTCCAAAATCTCTCATAAAATCATAAAGTTAATAAAATAGCATATATAGTGGGCGATGCAACCCTAAAGTATATGATAGAAAATATGACCCAGTGGAACTAGAAGCATAGATTAGAGGGATTGAAAAGATTTTCATAATAGTGGAGGCTCCAGCGAATAAAAAGGGAAACATTAGAACATTTTAACTAACTAAGGAAGTGGACCGAGCAGGGAGCTCCGAGCGATAGTGTAAACTAGTAGAAGCCTGCTTCCGCTTATCCCAAGAGTCATCCTACAGGTCTAGCAGAACCCTATGGTAAATGTGGAAGAACCAACCACATCACTCTTGAATGTTAAGTGGGAACTAATAAATGCATGTGGTGTGGTAGCTCGGAACACTTCATTGCTACCTGTCCTAGAAGACTAAAGGTTGTGGATAAGGGTTCCCACCTTCAAGGCTTGCAGCTATAGGAATGGCGCAAATGTTGAGCATGAAGGAAGCTGTCACTTTTGGTACGATAGTTACTAGAACTCTCTTTTTAATTTCAAAACCACTTTGTGTATTGGTTGATTCAGTTGCCATTCATTTATATGCCATGTAATTGAACCTTGAAAATAAGGATACAGAAACCAATTATAGAATCAAGGTACCCAATGACTCTAGAGTTTAGTGTCCTATCTCTTATAAATGTGCTCTAATTACTATGGGTGGGATAGTATTTCCTGGAGTTTTAATTCAGTTTGACTTGTCAGACTTTGATATCATTCTGGAAATAAGCTGGTTGTATACTTATGGGATCAAGGTAGATTGTGCAGACCTTAAGGCTATTTCAAGGAATGAACGAGGGAGAGAAATATGTTTTATGGGCAGAGAGAGGAAATACCTTGTCCTTTAGATTCTGTTATGAAAGCAAGTGATCTCTTATGTCAAGGATATGTTGGGTATTGGTGTTGTGTTATTGACACTCAACCATAGGAAGAAGAAGTAGAAGACATTTGTGTAGTTTCTGAATTTAGAGATGCTTTCCTAAAGAGTTACTAGGACTATCCCACAAAGAGAAATTGATTTTGACATTGAATTAATCCCTGATACCCAACGTATCTACAAAGCCCCACGTCATATGGCCCTAACAGAGCTTAAAAAACTGAAGATTCAGTTAGATGAGCTATTACAGAAGGGATTTATCATACCAAGTGTGTCATCATAGAGTGCCTTAGTTCTATTTGTGAAGAAGAAAGAAGGAGCCTTGAGGACGTGTATCGGTTACAAGGAGTTGAGCAAGATCACCATCAAGAACAAATACCTATTGCCTTAAGTAGATGGTTTATTTGCTTGATTGTTAGGAGCAGTAGTTTTTTCCAAGAATTATTTGAGATCAGGATACCGTCAACTTAAGATGTTACCTGAAGACATTCCCAAACTGCACTTAGGACAAAGTTTGGTCACTATGAATTCACCATGATACCTTTTGACCTGACAAATGCCCTTATGGCCTTCATAGATCTTATGAATAGAGTATTCAGACCCTATTTGGGCAAGTTTGAGGTGGTATTTATAGACAATATCTTGATTTACTCCAAAGACAGAAACAAATACATTACCCATTTGAGAATGGTGTTGCAGACCTTGAGGGAACATTAGTTACATAGCAAATATAAGAAAAGTGAGTTTTGGGTAGAAGAAGTGGTATTTTTAGGACCGGTGGTTTCAAAGGAAGGGATTAAGGTTGATTTAAAGAAGGTGAAAGAAATCACCAATATTACTAAGGTCAGAAGCTTTTCCGTTTTAGCAGGGTATTATCGAGTTCAGGAAGGATTTGTCAAAGATCGTCTTCCTTGACCAATTTGTTAAAGAGAGCTGCAAGTTAGCAAGAACATAAAGTGGTAGCTTATACCTCCCGACGGTTCAAGCCTTATGAGAGAAAAACACCCTACCCATGACCCAGAACTAGTGGTTGTGGTTTTTACACTCAGAATTTAAAAACATTACTTATATGGAGTATCCTGTAAGATCTACACTGATCATTAAAGTTTGAAGAATATCTTCACTCAGAAAGAACTCAATTTGAGACAAAGCCATTGGCTAGAGTTGCTTAAAGATTATGACCTGCAGATCCAATATCACCCAGAGAAAGAAAATATTGTAGTAGATACCCTGTGTAGAAACTCACAACATAGCTTGAGTGCAGTAGTGATTACTCAGCTGAACCTCTTGAGAGGGCTTGAAAACTGGTATTCAATTAGTGCCACATGGGCAAGCAAATGACCAATTGTCATCAATTAATTTACCCTACAGCCCTCTATAATAGAGGAAATTTAAAATAGTTGGGGAGTCAAAAGACTGGCCTAACTATATGTTGAGGAGATAGTTTGATTCCATGGAATTCCAATAGATATGGTATCAGACTGGGATTAGAGACTTCAAGCCCATTTTAGCGAGCACTTCAAGAAGCCTTTGGAACCAAATTGAATTTTAGCAGTTCTTATCATCTTGAGATAGATGAGCACACTGAAAAAGTGAATCAAATTCTAGAAAACATGTTGAGATTTATATACTAGAGTTCCAAGGGATAACGGGAAGATGACTTACCATTGATGGAATTTTCTTACAACAATGGTTACCAGTTCCCTATTAAAATGGCCATTAAGGCTTTATATGGAAGAAAATATAGCACTCTTTATACTAGAGTGACTTAGATGAGACATTGGCCTAGGACCAACATTTTACATTTGAAGAAGGCATAAAAACCCTAGCATCCCAATGTTATGGAATTGCTAGCAGAGAAAATCCATATAAAATATCAGGGCAAAATAACAGCAGACATTGTCGATAAAATTGTCTTTTGGGTCATGAAGATCATCTTCAGTGCTCAATGAGATCATGAAAGTCATCAGTAGACTCTTGAAAACAGAATATCGGGGTTGACAGAAAAGCTATGCTTATAATAGAAGGAGTCCTCTGGAGTTTCAGGTAGGTGATAAGGTGTTTCAGAAAGTTGAATCATATGAGATCATTGAAGGATTGAGCTTTGTAACTTATCAGCTAGATTTGTTTTAGAACTTAAACATGTGCATAGCGTGTATGATACCTCACAACTCAGGAAGTACATTCCAGATCCTGACCCCGCTGTCATATCTGAAACCATTGCAAATAATGATGATCCATTGTACGAAGAGCACCCAGTCTAGATACTAGATTGCAGGATTAAGCAATTATGCAACAAGCAGATATCTTTAGTCTAAGTGCCTACGCAGACCATGCATATGCTTTCTCAGAAGCCTCTTGGGGAACCGATAAAGAAATGAAAGCCAAGTACCTATATCTATTTGTTGTAAACATGTATGCATCAGCAAATTCATAAGTTTCGAGGACGAAACTCTTTAAGGGGGGAAGGCCATAATGGCCCGACCCTAAATCATGTTTATTTATTTAAAAATATCGCATTTAAACATCTCGATGGGAAAAATTTCAATTGCGCCCCACTTTACAATTCAGGTTTTTATTATCATAAAAGTTTAGTTGAATCGATGGCCGACCCTGATAAATATTTTTTAAAAGAAGAAATTATTTTTTATAACGACTCAAAAAGTTTGATCTCGAGCTATGGAAAAATTGAATCACATGTAGTGCAATTTCCTTTAGGCTTAAATTCATTTAGGGCCAAATTCTTGGCCCAATAAGCTCCTACTCACTTGTTTAGCTAATTACCATCAATTAAGCTTAATTGTCATTCTCCACCAAGCAAAACTCACAAAGTATCAAGACTTGCTCTCTCCCTCTCCACCACCCTACATGGCCCCCTCCTTCTGCTGTTGCTTTTGCTGATTTATAGCCACCTACCATGACCTTCTGGCTACTAGGTAGCTACCAACCCCCACCACAACCACGACCAGCCATTCCCCACACCTCACACCACATACACCTCTTGCTTCCAATCATCAAAGTGAGCAACCCTAACCCTATCTTATTTATTTTGTTTTGTATTTTGGTTTTGATTCTTGGTTGTGTTAGTTTTGGTTGTTGATCATGTTGGATTGGTAGAATCAAGGGTTATTTTGATGTTTTTAATTGATTGGATAAGCTTGAAGTATGCTAGGGTTTAGGGGTATCCATGATCATGTAAGCTTAAGTTAAAGTGTTTGATTTTGATCATTTTATCTTCGATTTGATAATCTTTAAACCTATTGATGATGATGATGGTGTGTTTGGTAATCTTGGGATGAGACACAGATGTTTTAAGTTGGACCTAAGTT
Source organism: Carnegiea gigantea (assembly GCA_029747015.1). Classification (NCBI taxonomy): domain Eukaryota; kingdom Viridiplantae; phylum Streptophyta; class Magnoliopsida; order Caryophyllales; family Cactaceae; genus Carnegiea; species Carnegiea gigantea. The sequence goes on from JAKOGI010000499.1 coordinate 316,160, forward strand.
AGGATTTTAATTGGTGATTATGCATGATTTGGATTATTAGTCACATCAAGCATGTTATTTGTATAAACTTTGGTGTAAAATGAACCTTGGATGTGTTTTAACTTGAAACAAAATGGCTTGGTGGGATTTTTGTATAAAGGGGTGAATTATGAAAATTCCCCAATTGATTTAAAAGTGGTTCATTTGCTCATTGATTCAAGCAAAGGTGATTATGGATGTGTTTGAAGTGATTTTGTAAAGAGAGGAATTGAAGGACATATGTAAAGATAATTATGGAGTATTTTGAGATAAAATGGTTATGTAAGATGATGAGAAGAACCAAGTATTCTTTACTGATCTTAAGGACTGATTTTAGAGAGAAATCATATGGAAAACAAGGGGTGAAAATATGGACGTAGGCTGTGAATAGATCAAAAATAGGGGTATGTTTATGAGCAAATTCATATTGTTTGGGCAGTCAAAAAATTGTGATTTTTGGTGGGTAGATAGATCAATGAGTTATCTTTCAAATTCCTTTTGAATCACCTCATTTCTAGTTCTGCGGAAAACGTTATGGCTATTTCGCTAAGACTGCTTTGCTAAGACTGTGTAGGATAGACCTGAGCTATGCACTGTTCTGATTAAGCCCAATTTTAAGAACCATGTTGTGGGATTTAGGTTTTGCACTGTAAATAAAAGTATTGCGGAACTTCATAAGCTTTTCATATTAGGATTTGAGGTCCCAATTTGAGGTTGAGAGCGAAAGATATGAATTTTCAAAAGTGGACCTTGAAAGGGTATCAAAATATCGCGAGACGGTGAACTAGTAATGTGGGAGCTTAATCAAAAGTTTCTAATAATTATGGTAATTGTGAATAAAATGCAAAGTTTAGAGAGTTCAACGAGTTAAATGGGTATGAGAATGAAATTTAAGAAATGAGGAAAATTAAGACTCAAGAATAGTGGTTATCAAGCCTAGTTGGTGTGATTCATTATGTTCCCCTTGGCCTTAAACCTTTATTATCTGTTTCAGAAATATCAAAAACCCATATTCCATTTGTAACCATCAAAGCCTTCCATTTATAATACCAATTATTCTATTTTGATTAGTTTTACTCCATACTATTTTACCTTGAGTTAAATTGCCTTAATTTATTTGGTTTTCGAATCATGTTAGTGTAACTCATCTTTTATTGAATTACTTGTATTACAAATGCCTTTTGATTATCAAATTTCTATTAAAGTTACAAATTGTGGGAATGAATGTAGTTTGCTAACTTCATATATCTACAATTACATTTTTCAAGCAGAACCGGGCCTAGTCTATCGTTTCCCATTGTGCATAAGTATTATCAAGTGAGATTGCATTTTAAAGACTTCTGGTACATTCATTACCTTATCTTTAGAAATCAACAAATATTTATCAAAATTATAATGTTTTGATAAGTATATCATTGAATCAGTTTACACAGTGATTTATCAATTAATTAGTGACCCTGCCAGTTATCATCTATAGGGCATTCGCCCTTCAGTTACACGCGCTGCTTCAGGCCACGTCCCTGATCGGCTTGGTACGTGTACAGCTATCCATAGATCGTAATAGTATTAAGGGGTTCACTATCAGATAATAACTAGCAATGCAGTTTTACATTCATCTCATTCACTGTTTTAACTTATAATAAATTGCAAAGTGAGCGCCTAACCAATTTATGCGGTGGTTATTAAACAATACAGGACTGCATGTACTGAGCTTCGGTCCATAGTTCGAAATATTTCCATGTTTTGTTTTAGGTAAACACTCATTGAATCGCCCTCATGCTAGCAAGTCAGCCGAAGAGCATGCTAGCAAGTTAGCCAAAGAGAATAAATAGGTAAGGAAAACTGGGATGTATCAACAGTGATATAGACCATGCATACTTTGGAACCATATTTTATAATCTTCAGTGTATGGAGGTGTAAGCTCTATGGTGAATTGCTTTACTGTAGTGTATAAACCTTACATTGGTTAATGAGTGAATGTACATGGTTGAAGTTATGCCTAACTATGTTATCTCTAGTACACTTGCAACAAGACTTGTCATTTGGGGATGTCGGTAATGCCCAAATCATTGGGTTTATCAGTTATAATTGAGGAAATCAGAATAGTGATTGTAAATAGTGAAGCATGCTTAATTAGGGGACTTCACAACTTTTAGGATAGTTAGCTAATAAACTATCCATTTTTAATCATAATATCCACCAAAATAATGCCAATAATGGTTTTTGAGGCCTTATCCTCTTAGGTTTATTTGATTTTCAGTCAAGCTCACATGTTTTCTAAAGCAGCTTATCACTTCAGACTCATCAGAGCTCAAATAAATAGGACCAAATCAAGTGAAATGTGATGAAACATAGAAGCTCTATGCCTTATTATCACATTGATTGGACTCTGAATATTTGAATGAATTAACGGCAATGGAAATAAGGCTCTTGGTAACCTTTTAAAAAATAAATGGTTTTCTTGTTGTTTTTTTTGCCAGACTATGCTCTCAAGTGGGCTAATCCACTTATGTTTGCTAACAATTCTTATGTTTGCTATCTTTTCCATATATGTTCTTTTGACCCTTATGGTCTAGTCTAGCATGACAAATAAACATTTAACATCAACTTAATTATGTGAATATGGAGAAACAAACACTCAAAATAATAGAACAAAATATCCCATCCAGTACAAGTAAGCCATTTCTAATAAACTAGAACCAAAACTAAAGGCATTCTAACTAGGCCTCAAAGCCATGAACATATTCAAATGAAACCAACATAGCAAAATTATTCTAATGAATCTTAGGCGCAAGTAGGTTTTCACATAGGATAGGTTATCGGCTGCTGTGCAAGACTAACTTGCATGTTTCGATTCCTCCAATGACCACATTGTTGTTGTCTCCACATGTGTTCTCATCGAACCATATAAGAACTGGTTGGAAGCCCAATAAAGCTTCTTGGTTCCTAACTCTTTGGTTCGGATTCCTGAACCTACAATCCACATGGGATTAATTTCAGAAAGAAGAATGCAACTAGCAGCACAAAAGTCACTAGGATATATTGCTAAGTACCTTCCTCGGCTCAGTGTAATCACGAGCTTGGTGACCCATTTAGTCACAGTTGAGGCACTTAGCTTCCATTAAATCCTTCTTCCTTGCACATTTTTCTTTTCCTTGTTGGTCATGCTCAATCTCCTCATTTGACCGAGCTTGCCAATTCAGTTCCCTTGGTCCTTCCTTCTAGAACCATTCCTAGAATTAGAGGTTAACAAGTGCACTTCTGCACTTGTCATTTCAACGTCATCTCACTCTCTAACTCAAGTCGTCGCCTAATGTTCTCGAAAGTAAGGATATACTTAATTCGAGACATGACCATCTTAATATGGCCCAAGTCATTAGGTAGAGAACATATCACGGCATGAACTTGTTGCTGATCGGTCAATTCATAACCCATTTCAGCCAATTCACTAATCACGCTTGACATGTGCCTCAAGTGCTCCCTTATGGAGACATATGGACTCTTTTTATGATTTTCAAACCTGATAGTGAGAGACCTATCTCTAGCAGTTGCGATAGCTGACATGTTGCTTGTAAAGCACAAAAGTGTTACAATCAGCACAAAAACATACATAAGTCTAATATTTTAGTATACACTTATCCATGTAACTTGGCAATAGACGACAGAGTTAATATACACAAACAAAGAGCCCAGAGTTGAAAGTTCACATATAGTTCCTAATTATCGTCGCAGGAATGAATGTTTTAGTGTAATTAACTTTGTCGTTTCATTCTAAGTTATGAAAATGAATTTTAAGAAAGTTCAACATATATCCATAAATATATGAAAATGAATTTAATCATATTAGGCATAATTTGCAAATTTAACAAAATTCTCAAAAACATATTTTTGAGAAATTTCAATGTCCTCTCACCCAACTTATTTAGGAAGTGTACATATATAACCTTTTACATGTAACAGGTGAAACATATTCTTATAATATGTAACATAGTATTTCATGAGTTTCAATCAAGCATATAGATACTTATTACATATAGCATGAAATTCAATTGAAAACGAATGAACTAAATATCATAAAGATTTCATGATATTTTTAGTCAAAATAATCTCAATGATACCAATGTACTCCTATTTCTCACAAACTTCAATAGAATAAAATATGTTCAAATAAAAGATTATCTAAGAATCACATAATATTCCATTCTCAAAACATTGATAACAAGTATCATAAATATATATCCACAAAAAGAGAATATTTGAGAAATATCAGAAGAAATTTTAATCAAATTATATAAATTCATATGCCCAAAAATTAAACATAAATTAACCCTTATGGTCAATTTAATCAACCCTTTGCGTAACAAGTCAACCCTTTTGGGCAACCTAAGTCAACAGTCAAACCCCTTTGATTTTTTATTTGGTCATTAGTAATTTTTTTAATTTTATTTTACTGTTGCTGTTGGTGGCGTGGCTAGGAGCCTTGCGCCCACCGCACTGGTCCCGGGTTGCACGACCCAAAACCATAAAAACAGGTCAAGTGAACCCCCCAAATGAACATGGCCATGAATCGCGATTTTTTGTGCTCGTTTTCATCAAATTGATATATAGAATCTATCCTAAACTCATTTTAGGATCCACTGAAACCATTAATTGCTAAAAAACAAGCAAAAACTACCCATAAAATCAAATAAAAAAGCGTCAAAAATTCACCCGGTTACCGCCGAATGATGTTTGCATAATCCAGGCCAAATTTTGGTGTGTTGGCAGAATGTAATAGAGGGATTTTGTTCAAAACTTTATGGGAAAAAAAGCACAAAGAAATCGCAAGAAATAATCACCAAAAATAGATCCAAAACGAGTTCAAAGCATGCATGCTAACCCTAGAATTTTCCCGCGAAAGAATGCCAAATTCCGGCAACATTCTGGCATTTCTTAGGAAATTGTTTGAGGGTTTTTGCTTCCAATGATGTTCTAAACCTTTTCCACAAATCAATTGCTTGAATTAATGACAAAAATGGCTTAAAATTGATCAAAAATGGTTCGAAAACATGAACCCTAACCATCCAATGAACTTGGCAGCAATGATTTGCAAAATTATGGCCAAATTTCAGATGGATTCTCAAAATTGATGTAGGGCTTTAATTTATAATTTTATGGGTAACAAAACACACAAATCAATTGAAGGAAACAATGGCCACAAATAATTAAGATCGGATTGCATATGTCTGACCTAAACCTTAAAATTCACAGCTCATAATTTGTAAGAATTTGGGCAAATTTTCGATCAAACCTAACAATAAGTTGAGGACTTATGATCTAAATCAAATGACCAAGGCAACAGGTGCATCAATCACAAGTTCATTAAATGAAATCACTAATTTTAGAAATCAAATTAGGGTTTTACAAGTGAAGACCCTAGAATTTCGAAACACAATTACACCCAAATTACACAGCCAAATCATGCGTATAACATATCAAATTATAGCTCTCTTCAAGCTCTATCAGAATCTAGAATTTGTATGAAAATTCATATAGGATTTTACATAAATTAAGGGCATAAAATTTTGAGTTTATTCGTGATGAATAAAAGTATAACATAATTTCTTAGGCACGATTTTTAAGAAATCATACAGACAATCCAACAGGAAAACAAGCTGATTGGCTCTGAAATCAATGAAGGAGTTAATATAAAGTATTAAGCAATAAACAAATTTAGCTTAGTCCTGCAGTAGAAGATGATCGAACCTTGACTTGAATCACTGGTCGTGGAAGGAACTTACAATACGGAGAACTTTCACAATCCTACAGCCTAAGAGCTCTAAGTTTTTTTGCAGAAACTATCTTTAGAGAACTCTCGATGTTTCTCTTTGATAAGTCTTTCTCATAGACAGACCCTCGTTTTATATTAGAAGTATAGTCAAGAAACTAGGGGTTTTGATGAACTTAAGTCGTTGACTTACTGGGGCTGCACCCCTTATGGGTGTATCATGCCCTAAGTCCAACAAAAACAAACAAATACAAAAGCTAAATGTATATTCATTTAATTATAAGGTGTCTAAAACATGTACTCTCTAATTTACTCGTTGCTGAAGTTGCTAGATACTTGTACTATTGATTAGAAAAAGATCGAACATGGTAGAAAAGTAACCCAACTGTCACAAAAATGAGAAAAATATATTAACCTTGTGTTATAATATTACTAAACAATACATTTAATGAAAGAAAACAAAATAAAATAGGGGCTTATCACTTACCATAATGATAGTGTTAAACTAAACAATCTAAATAACTAGGAGAAAAAAAGTGTGGAGAAAATTAACACACATGAGAGAAGGTTTAACTTAAAGTCATATTTTAACATGGATATGTCCAAATTGTTCTGAATGTCTAAGTCTTTCATCATGTGGATCCTATTTCAATAGCTATTAATAACAATTCGGTCCCCCTGTACATCATACTACTATATTGAGAGTCACTCCCCTTGCTTAAAGTTAGACAAATAGTAGATTTATCTCTGTTTATTGTTTTACACACACAAATTACATTGGTTCACACCCTATTTCATTAACAACTTAATGAGTAGATCAATTAACACATCTTACTTTCACTAATAATATGTTCAGGATCACTTTATGCATTGCTGAATGCAAGACATATAGTAATTTTATGTTTTCCCTATTCTTGAATATTTCTATGGCTTCAGATTGACATTGCCACAACAAATCTTAGCCAATGAGTCAACTTCATAGCAATGTAATTATGATTTCATGGTCAAATACCTTGCTCTAGCTTTACTACTTAATGTCCTCTAACATGTATAAGCACAACGAAATATACACTTGTTAAATAAAAGACATTTGAAATATAATGAAATCATGACCTAATGATTAATATTAGGATTTTTTGGGTAAGAAAGGTAAGTAAAATATCTAGGCAGCTCTTCTCTTAAGAGTTCTTCCTAGGTTATCTTCATAAAGGATAGAAAGAAGGTCCATGGGTAGGATCACATTCCACACAACTGTGGAATGTAAGGAATGATTAATATTAAGATGTTGAGGGGTTTAGGTAATAGCTTTCATGTTCATTCCATAATTTAATATGTTATATTGACCTTTATATCTAATTCAAATAAAAAGAGACAACACACAAATGGGATTGGACAAGTGAATCGAATCATCATCAATTGAAAAATAGGTCATCATATCAATGATTGAGTTTTGATTTGTATCCTAAGTCCATATTCAAAAGGGGTTTCAGTACAAGCATTTTTTGTATAGTTTTTCAACCAAAAAAAAGCTTTTGGGGGAAAAATGAGCTAACTTGGGTGCTGGTGAAATAGCTTTTTTGCCCAAAAGGCCCATAGAGTGTTTGACAAACAGCTATTAACTAGTATACATTTGTATATATTGTTAACTGTTAGTTATTCATATTTACTAGTTGTATTAGGAGTTTATATTAGTTGTCTCAAGAAAAAATGTTTTGTAAAATTAGTAATTTGTGACAAACTATTTTTGAAAAGCTCATTCCAAAAAGTTCAAAATTTGAACTTTTTCAAATTAGCTTTTTAAACCTAAAAACATCCTTAAAAAATCAATTTGCCAAATACTTAAATTAGATTTTCAATCAGGTCTAACAACTAATTTAGATTAAAAAGTTGCTCTCGATTGAAAAGATTTCCAAAAAGCTTTTGACCAAACACCTCTGTCATTTCAAGACTAATTAGTACTTTTTGTCCAATCATTAATTACTAAATAATCTACCATTTGTAATTTCCTATTTATGTGCATGTAAATACAAATGGAATAATACTTGCAAAGCTATTTAATCATCTTTTCTCATTATTATTCTTGTATATCTTTTACTAAGCGATTGTTTCCCCTCTTATTAGAATAAGTACTAGTTCACCTACTCTTATTTTTCAAAAGACCATGTGTAATTAATCTATATAAATGGAATAAAATAAAAACAAACTCCTTTCTTCAATTTTCACATGTCACTTCAATATAATTGCCTTCTTTTTTTTCCATTCCTATTATTAAAAGTGTTTTAAAATAACATTTTGATTCCTTTTTTGGTGCCATTAGTGTTATTAATTTTGCATTTTCAAGTAAAAAATAGTATGCATAATAGAACATTCTAAGTGTTAATTTTAACAAAAATTTGGCAATAGTTGATAACATCAAAGTTATTTACAAAGATTTTGATAAGAAAAGTTCTAATTTTCAAAGCTATGTATAATTCTAATTCCAAATCTCATGATATTAATATGTTCCATAATAACCATAGTTATTAGTGAAGAATCAATTGTTATGACAGTTACAAAGTAGAGTATTACATTTGTGATTTATGTTTTAATAACAAATATTAAAGTATTATCATAGTAAAAATTATCAAATTTTGTAATTAAAGAGCTAAAAACTCACGATCTAAAATAAAAATAGTTAGATTTTCAAATCCCATGTGCTACATTGATACTTAACGCTAGTTCTAATAAGCAATCATGTTCTTAGTAGTAAAACTTATTTGTACAACAATCTATTCTATAGTATGTTGCATATAAAATGTGGAAACAATAATTTATCTTAACCCAATAGTGTTCTCTTATATTACTATGCATATGGTTCTGATTAAGTCTATATGTAGGCAAATTCATAGTGATTTAGGTCAGCTCTCATCTTCTTGTAGTTATTTATAGGAAGGAAGGCCAATGAGAACATGAGCAAATTTCCAATTTAGAAGCTGATGAAATGCATATGGGATCCCCCGGAGGGCTTAACTCTTAATTGGGGGTGGTAGAGATGAATCAAGAAAATAGTAAAAGGGTGGCATCTTAGAAAGACACACTCCACAGGAGCAACCCCAACTTAACTTTAGAGAATGAGGACAATTCTGTGCAAAGCTTAGGTAATTATGACTACATGTATGTGGATGATGGGTCATTAGCCGAGGAGGAATTAACATACTTAACTATTTTTGATGGCTTTAGAGAAGTGAATGCTATGTGAGTTGAGAAGGCATATGCTAATTGTTTACTTGTTTGATAAAGGGGTTGGTTATATACAACGAAAAAAGAGGCCCAGGACAAAATGGGCACTCAAAGGTAATTTGTTGTGATTGACATAGGTTTCAACTACTATGTGACAAGATTCACAAATAGTGAGGACTATGATCATGTGCTGCTAGCTGGCCTTCTATGATTAGAGATAATTATCTAGTGCTTTGCCAGAGGATGTCCAATTTTGTACCTTAAAAAGACAATATCACTAAATTGATAAGTTAGGTGAGAATTCCCTAGTTCTCTTGGGTATTTCAACACTTTCTATTATATAAAATTAGGATGAAAATTAGACTGTTTATACGCTTGGATACCACCACTGCCAACATTGAAGGGGCAATACACTAGATTATGTGTTGAGTTTAGCCTTATGAAGTCGTTGTTCTCCAAGTTATAGCTTAATGAGCGAATATGAAGGATCTGATATGAATGCCTCCCATCTGCTTCTAGTATAGGAATCAAGAGCATAAAGAAGATGTTTTCCCATCTAAACAATTATACACAACTCCTGTGGAGGCTCCCCAAGAGCAACAGAGATAAGAGGTCAGAAGTCTAAGGGAAATGGATGCTTGTCTACAAGCCTGCAAGAAAAAAGACCATCAAATAAGAAAACCAAGCTGGAACTAGAAACTGGGGATTGGTTAGGATTGATCATGGTCTAGGGGGTAAAGTGACTAATAATATAAGTTAAGGTGCTTGATAAGTGTTGAACTGAGTTCCTACTAGTGGAGCTATGTAATTAGCTAGTAGGCCAAGTAGCTCGAATATAACCTAATTTGGCAAATGTTAGATCCAAGTTTCAATCCTTAGCTAATTTGGAGCTTAAAGAGGAAACTGAGTAGACAGGGAATTACAAGAATGTCATGTGAACATGGAGTCATTTGCCCACCAACTTAATAACCCAGCTGTGGTAAAGGATAATATCATGCAAACTAGAAGAGATAATATTTGTACTAAAGATAGGGATAATGTTTGAGATAAGGAGAATCTTCTAGAAGTTGTTTTGAATATGTCAAGAGTGGTAGCTCTAGGTTGTTGTAAGATAGGCCCTATTCAGGTTTAAATAGTCCAAGGTTAGTTATGGTTGATGGTTGGTAGGTCAGTTATATAAAAATGTTGGTTAAGGTGCTCGAGCTTATCAAACTCCATAGCTACAGTTGACAACTAAAATGGACTTAGATTGGCATGTGTGGCATGCAACACCTCCATACCCATGCTTGTCTAATGCTTACGAGCAAATTTTAAAGGAGGGATGAGAGATCTTCATCCATTCCAGGGGGCCTAAAGGCCCTAAACAAGTGATCTACAGGATAGCTCTAAACCAGACTCGACAAGCATTACAATGGTGATGGAAGAGGAATGCCCAACTTGGTAGGATTTAATTATAGGCAGTGTAACTAGGAATGGGAGTGCCATGCAGCTGGGCATGAACTAAGGCTCATCCTTTAGGGTGCCCGTTTGTGTCATGATTATTATGAATTAAGACATTGCCTTGTTCGGAATCCTAAGCCGTGGTGGACAAGGAGTGCGGGCTGTAAACTCTTGGTTTGGAATGTTAGAGGGATAGAAAAATCTAATGTTTTGGATGAATTGTATGAAGATTTGCATATGCGAACTCAACTTAGTCCTCATAGAGACTCGTATTAGCAGGGCAAAGGTGGATGAGGTTTGTAAAAGGATTGGATTTAAGTGACATACTTGAGTGAAAGTATAACAATTCTAAGGGGCATCTAGTTGCTTTGGAATTTGACTCAAATTCATTTAGAGATGGTCTAATCTTACGATTAGTTCATTACTGTTTCAGTTATGGATGAAAGCTCATTATCTTAGTTGTTCATAATGACATATGCGAGTCCATATCAGCATGTTAGGGAGGAATTATGGTCTCGTATACAACAATTTGCTAGTGTTGTACGGGTCCCTTCGCTCCTTGCTAGGGATTTTAATGAGACGGTGGGCTTAGACGAAAGGAATCACGGTAATATTGAGATGGTAAAAAGGTAATCTAGGCTCAAACACTGGGTTCATTAACCCAGGCCTTTTTGGGCCTCTATTCACCTAATTTAGAGGTAACAGTGTACAAATATGGAAGATTACTGGACTTAACTAAGCCTTATGCAACTTATGTCAGTGAATGCATTTTCAACAAGGAAAAGTTCAGCATCTAATGCACAACTATTCTGATGACATGCTAATTCTAATTGATACATAAGGGTTTTCAGTCATTGTAGGGGATCTTAAGCCTTTGTTGTTTTCAAGCTACTTAGTTTCCTACATGGGTCTTAATGAAGTGGTGCATAATAGTTAGAAGATTGATTATCCGTCGCTATTAGAACTACACCCTTGGTAGCTGACTGGGTCATTCAAATAGGGAGGTGTTTGATAATTTATTTTGATGGGAGCCTAAGCTGCGGCTAAATTAGGTGTTCAATCCAAGCTTGCCATTAAGGGGTAAAATCATCTACTAAAGTTGGAAAATAAGTTGAGACTAGAGCGACAAGTGCTCCAAGAAGTCCTAAATTAAAATAAGATTTTTTGTTCCAGAAATCTCAAATGGAGGCCATTCAGAATGGGGATAGGAACTCCCATTATTTTAACAAAAGCACCATTACTTGACACTGTATTGGCAAGATTGAAAATATGTAGATGTAGGATGGACTTAAGATAGTAATTTGGACCAAGTTAAAGGACCAATTGTGGAGTATTTCATTAATTTGTACTCTAACTCACATCCTACTTTTGACATAACACTATTACCATGGGGTATGTTTCCTCATCCTGATGAAAAGTTATTGAGTACAACATGATATTGATTTCGATGAAGTGAAACCAATTGATGATGATGATATGTGAAGTGCCTAATCCATATCATATGTTTATTAGTCTCCTTGATTTTTGAGCTTACATGTGTTTGACATTCTTGGTAAATATTATATAGATTCCAAGCATTACATTGATTCCATGATGCTTAGTTACCTTGGTTTGATAGCTGAATGAGTTACTTTGATTATGGGCTCACTAGACCTTAAAATGATCTATAAAAAATCTCATGGACATTGAGATGTTCTTAAGAGTGAACTTTGTTATATACACTTCATGCCAATAGCTACCCACCTTAAGCTAGACTTTGAAGTAGAAACCTTCCATAGATAGCTCTAAATTGTTCTTTACAATACAATTAAGGTAATTTACATCATTATATTTGTAACTAAGCTTAGATGCATTGGTTTTATACTGAACTTTGAGTTGTATCTAGAGTAACTTGACCTTGACTTGCCTCCAAATATGCCTGAAACTAACCTATCGTGAAGGATCTTAACATGGACCCTCCTTATATCACTCAAACATGTTTAAGTGATTGGATGATGACTGAATTACTTGAGTATTAATCTTATGCAAGAAATATGCTTGATCATACTTACTAAGCTAAAGAAGCCATGTGAGATCATGTGTGATATTGATTACTTATGTGAATCAAACCTTGTTGGAACATACATATATAGGATAAGCTTATCAAGCTCTTAAGTCTTACATGAATTATGTGATGTAAGTGCTTTAAATGCATACACGAATGTATGGAACATATGATTGAATATATCTCGTTGCTCGGATCTCATTCATATTTAAAATGAACATAAATAACTAGCATATCAAATTTCCAAGTCACTACATACTTCGAGCTTCAAGGCCATAGTTTTCTATCCCAAAATTATATCAGTCAGGGACCCTGATAAGCATGTTGATGGACTATCTAGATTGGCGTCACAAAATTCAACAACACAAGGGAAAATGTAGATCAAATCAACAAAGTAATAATCACGTTGCTACGACGGATAGCCAAACTAAGCTTGGTGGCGCAAAGGAAACACCGATAACTGAATAGCACCCTTTAAGGGAGTCAATTGGCTGGAACCTTTATGGCCTTCCCAGATCGAGATGGATGGAGTATGTAATAAGCGGACCCTAAATCATGTTTATTTATTTAATTAATCTATGTGATTAGTTTTATTGCATTTACTTATCGCTTTGGATCATTCCAATTGAAAAAATTTATTTGGGCCCTCACTTTGCAATTTAGGTTTTTGTTATCGTAAAATTTGGGGGAAAATTGAGGGTACACCTCGATAACTAAAATTTAAGTGATTAAATTATTTTTTCATAACGTCACAAGAAATTGAAATTTTGAGCTGCGCAAAAGTTTTATCGCAATGGAGCGCTGTATTTTTGAGCCCAACTCATTTCGGGCCCAAGTTGAAGCCCAACAAGTTACCTAATTAAATTTACCTAATTATCATTATCTAAGCCTAATTGTGCTTACTAAAAAGCTACTTTTTGAGTGGATAAAATTAGCCAATTTAGCAAGAAAATTTAAGAAGTAGCCACCAAAAGCAAGCTAGCCATCTTCTCTTCTCCTTCTTTCTTCCTCACACACGACAGACCCCCTTCCTTGGCTGATCTGCCACCCTCCAGCCACATTGCCACCACCGGCCATCCACCTTCTAGCCATCAGCTGCCACCCAAACACCTCCAACATCAAGCACCATCTTCATCTCTCCCTTTTGATCACCAAGTGAGGTATAACCCTAACCTAATTTTGTTTAGCTTTGGTTTTATGTTGGATTTGATTATAGATCATGTTATATTGATAGAAATAACTGTTAGTCAATGTTTATGTTGATTTTGGATTAGTTTAAATGTAAAAATAAGTTGATCATAAGTTAGGGTTTTGGTGATTATGCATGGTTTAGCTTATCCTTAGCATCAAGTATGTTATTGGTATATTTTTGGATGGAAAATGAAGTTTGGATGTGTTGTTTAACTTCAATAATGCCTTGGGGTGATTTTTACAAAAAGGGGTGGATTAAGGAAGCCTTTCTCAAATGATTAAAAGAGGTTGTTTTGTACATCTATGCTAGTAAGTGAGATTCAGTATGCATTTCAAGTGTTTTTATAAAGAGAATAATTGAAAATTAGATGAAGATGATTATGGAGTAAATTTGAAAAACATAGCTTTATAAGGTGAGGATAAGGAACAAATCATGGGTTAGTTATTCTAAAGAGTGATTTTAGGGGGAATTATGTGAAGAAAAGGTTGAAAACATGGGCAGTAGGGTCGTGAACAGACCCAAAACAGGGGTGCCTTTGCCATAAAACTGGTACTAATTGGTACATTGGAAAATTATGAATTTTGATGGATAGATATACCAATGAGTTATCTTTCAAATGCCTCTTGATTCACTTCATTCCAAAATTCGTGAAAAATGTTATAGTCGATTTGCTAACACTGCGTAGTATACGTGGAAGCTGTGCACAGTTTTTTTAAGCTTGATTTTAAAAACCATGTTGTGGTAATTGGATTTTGCACTATGGATAAAAATGTTTCAGGACTTCCTAAGATTTCCATATTGGGATGTTAGGTCTCAATTTGAGGTTGGGAGTGTAAGTTATAAATTATTCTTCCCATACCTCTATTAAGCCTTACTTTATAAACTAAACTATTTGCCTTGGTTTATTTTACTTTGAATTATATTATACTAACTTGATGTAAACTAAGTTTCCATAGTTTATACAGGTTTATCATCTTTATTTAACCTATCTTATATCTATTCATTGGTTTCTGAAAACCTTTAGTAAATTAGTTCTATTTAAAGTCATGAATTGTGAGAATAAGTTCATTGCTGACCTCATTTACCCATAATGATGATTTTGAACAAAATCAAGGCCTAGTCTATTGTTCTCCCCCTCTTGTGCATAAACATTATCTATTGCTATTACATTAAAAGTCCTAGGTATGTCCATTGCCTATATCTTTAGAAATCAGAACGTATTTATGAAAATTATAATGTTTTGGTGAGTACATCAATGAATCAGTTTAATTAGTAATTTGTCACATAATTAGCTTAGTGACCCCATTAGTTATCAATTACAGGGCATTGACTTTTAATACCTAGGCGGCCTCAGATCAAGCCTCTCGATCGACTTGACAGGCGTACACCTATCTACAGATCATATCAGTTCTCAGGGGTTCACTACCAGATAATAACTAGCAATGCAATTTTACATTCATCTAATTCCCTATTTTAAATTAAAATGAATTGAAAAGTGTGCTCAATTAATGTTTCAATGATTATTTAACAATACAGGAGTGTATATACTGAGTTTCAGCTCACATTTGAAAATATTTGCTATATTTTGTTTTAGGCAAGTGAGCAGTGAATTGCTCCCATGTCAGCAAACTTGTTGAGGATGATGAGTGAGCAAAGGACCCTGATTGGATTACTAATGGTGCACTGCACTTATGTTCTTGGAGATGTACTTTGAATTACCTTATAACTGTAATAGATAGTGAATTACCTTTTGTGATGTATAAATCCCATGTTTGCTATCATCTACACATGTATGATTTTGGATGGTATGAATGGTTTGGATTTGGTTTATGCTCAACTATAATACTCCTAGTGTAATTTCTTTAAGCCTTGTCCTTTTGGGATGGTGATAACACCCTAATTATTGAGATTGTCACTTCTAATAAAGGAGATTATTTAAGAAACTACAATGACTGAAGCATGTTCATTTTGGGGTGTTACAGATTTGGTATCAAAACCAGGTTCTATTTTTCTTGATAGGTTATGTAGTATGGAGAGTAGAAATAGGTGGGAGAGGAGCTTGGTTAGAAAGGGTTATTATTATGTCATTAGAGATTCGTAATAATAAAAACGTTTGGGTGTATCTCATACATGTTTTTCATTTATGTTTCCTTGTTAAATGGATCCATATGCGGTAAACGTGATGCCATGTACATCTGTGGCTGCCCATCTCTCTTCTTCATGCTACTATGATAGCTCACGCAAAGGACCACTTTTCTGAGTTCCATAGCATTACAGTCCATGCGTATAGATTGTTGTGGTCTCTACCTATGGTTGTCGCATGGACTGAGTATAAGATTCATTATTATGATTTCATGATGACGGGAGCCCCAGGGTGGGACGGACCTATGTTTATAGTACAGAGGGCCTGGGCTACCATCACTTCTGAGTTGCTGCTCAGAGAGGAGTTTGAGTAGAGAGGGATCACCATGGAGATGCTGTAGCATATTTTTCCTTTACACCATGCACCTCCCTTGCTTGTAGGACCTGCCTCTGCTCACGGATCACCCTCACCACCTACACCGGGCACTCCTCAGATGCTTGATAGCCTAGCGTCATTGGGGTCTGGGGACGCTCATGAGGTTATTCATCTCCCTAACACAATAGAGATAGTGGTGTTAACTCTGATGACAAGCCCATGGAGGACCCGAATGAGGACCCAAAGAGGGACCCAGGGTTCGAGAGTATCAGATTGATCATGAGGTTGAGGAGGTAGAGTCAAGTGCATCTGCTAGGAGTTTTGACTCGGGCAAGGAACTAAAGGATGAGTCTGACCCAGACTACGATCTATCCAGGGATCGTTAGTTTGGTTTAGGTGATGACTTTTTTTTGATAGGATGGTCATATATTGAGCCCATGTGTATATAGCCCAGTCAGTTGGATAGATATATTTTGTGCACGTTATGTCATTGTATATAGTTAGATGTATCCTTCTGGCTGTGTTCACTAGTTCCATCTTATTTTTGGGCATGTGGCGGGCTTAGTGGTTGGAGCTTAGTAGTGTTTAGGGTAAGTTTAAGGAGTAACATTAGTGAGTCATGTTAGTTGTGATAGTCTTTTATTGGTCTTGTATGTGAGCAAGCAGTTATGTATATAAGCAAACAGTTATGAGATGATAAATGCATTCTTAGTTTCTGTTTTAATAATATTATTAGTTGTATTTGTTGGGTATACTTATCTTATATGTTGGCTTTGTGCAAGTGATTGAATTATTTCATTTAATGTTTGATCAAAATGTCTGAATCTATGTAAAATAATGCAGAGACTCATATAGGAGATAACTCGGACCATGGCCAGGGATCGGGTGAACAAGCCTCACGTAATATGCCACCAAATTTTAATGAAATGTTCCCAATTCCCCCTGAGTTAGCTAATAACATTGGGAACCCGAACTACTAGCCTACTTTGGTAGCTGGACTGATAAAACGGATTCCTCTAGTGCCCGCTGAAAATCCTCATAAGGATGATAAACCAGTAGACAGGGTAGCACGACGCAACACTAATGTTTACGATGGAAAGTATGACCCAGTGGAATTAGAGGAATGGGTGAGGGAAATAGAGAAAATTTCTACAGTGGTAGAGGTTTTAGAAGAGAAGAAAGTGAACATTGGGACGTACTATTTGACTAGTAAAGCTGATATCTGGTGGAACACCATTATAGGTAGGAACGTAGGCCTGAATTCACCTGGAGTAAATTCCTAGAGGAATTAAGGACAAAATTTTACCCAGCTGTGGTTCAAAGACAAAATGAGAAAGAATTTATGGAACTGAAGATGAGTGGTAGTATGACTGTATTGCAGTACGCTCGTAAGTTTATAGAACCGTCTAGGTTCGTCTCTGAATTTGTGTCCTCTAAAAGATTGAAGATGAGGAGATTTGAAGAGGGCCTCACTCTGTGCATTCGTAGCCAGCTAGCTGGTCAACCAATCTCGACCTCCTAGGAGTTATATGAGCGAGCAGTTGAAGTGGATTGAGTAAAGACTGAGTTGAGGGCCATGAACCCAATAAATCAAAAGAGGAAAGGGATAGAGCAGGGAACCCCAAGCGAGAGTGTAAATAAGAAGAAACTAGCTCTCGCTTCTCCTAAGAGTCGACCTGTAGGTCCAGTAGAGCCTTGTGGCAAATGTGGAAGAATTAACCACACCACCTAGGAATGCCGAGTGGGTACTAACAAGTGCATGTGGTGCGGAACCTCACCTCGCCAAGGGCCCCCACCCCCAAGGCCTGCAGCAGTAGAAAGGACGTATGTAATGAGCAAGAAGGAAGCTACCACCTTTGGTACGGTAGTTACTGGAACTCTCTTTTTAAATTCAAAGCCATTTTGTGTATTATTTGATTCGGGTGACACTCATTCATTTATATCTACCCGATCTATTATGTAATTGAACCTTAAGAATAGCGAAGTCAAAAGCCAATTATAGAGTCAAGCTACCCAATGATTCCATAGTTGAGTGCCCTATTTCCTACAGACTTGTTTCTATTACTATCGGTGGAGTGACATTCTCCTGGAGACTTGGTTCAATTTAATTTGTCAGACTTTGACATCATTTTAGGGAAGAACTTATTTTGTACTTATGGAGCCAAAATTAACTGTGAAAACCTTAAGGTCATTCTAAGGAGTGAAAGTAGGAGAAAAGTATGCTTTTATGTGTAAATGGAGGAAAAACCACATCCCGTAATTCCTGCTATAAAAACAAGTAAGTTGTTATGACAAAGGTGCATTGTGTGTTGGTGTTATGCTATAGGAGCTCATTCTAAAGGAGAAAAAACAAAAGATATTTCTGTAGTCTGTGAATTTGAAGATGTTTTGCCTAAAGAATTACCAGGTCTGCCCCCGCAGAGAGAAATTGATTTTGAGATTGAACTAATGCCTAGTGCCTAACCTATCTCTAAGGCCCCATATAGAATGACTCCAACTGAGCTAAGAGAACTAAAGATTTAGCAAGGCGAGTTACTACATAAGGGATTCATCAGACCAAGTGCGTCACCATGGGGTGCCCTAGTGTTGTTTATAAAGAAAAGGATGGAACCTTAAGGTTATATATTGATTACAAAGAGCTAAACAAGATTACCATCAAGAACAAATACCCTCTGCCTCGAACATATGATCTATTTGATCAATTATAAGGAGCAAGAGTCTTTTCTAAGATTAACTTGAGGTCTGGATACCATCAACTCAGGATTAAACCTAAAGATATCCCCAAGACCGCGTTCAAAACCAGGTATGGTCACTACGAATTCAAGGTGATGCCTTTTGGCCTGACCAATGCCCCTGCGCTCTTTATGGATCTCATGAATAGAGTCTTCAAACCCTATTTAGGCAAGTTTCTGGTAGTGTTCATAGATGATATCTTAGCATACTCTAGGGATAGAGATGAAAATACTGTTCATTTGAGGACAGTGTTGCAGACCTTGAGGGAACACCAATTATATGGCAAATTGAAGAAGTGTGAGTTTTGGTTAGAAGAAATAGTATTTTTGGGACATGTAGTTTCAAAAGAAGGGATTAAAGTTGACCCCTAAAAGGTGAAAGCAATTACAAAGTGGCCAAGACCCACCAATGTCGCTGACATGAGAAGTTTCTTGGGCTGAGCAGGTTATTATCGGAGGTTTGTGAAGGACTTTTCGAAGATTGCATCTCCTTTGACTAACTTGTTGAAAAAAAGCCATTAAATTTGAGTGGACAGAGAAGTGTGAGAGGGCATTTTAAGACTCAAGACAGCGATTAACCATTGCTCTAATTCTAACCCTACCAGTAGAAGGTAAGGAGTATACTGTCCACAGTGATGCCTTAAAGAATTGTCTGGGGTGTGTTCTAATGCAATAGGAAAAAGTGGTGGGCTCAAGCCTCATGGGAAGAATTACCCTGCCCATGATCTAGAGCTAACAGCTGTGGTTTTTGTGCTGACAATTTGGAGACACTATGTATATGGGGTACCATGTATGATCTTCACTAATCGTCAATGCTTAAAGTATATCTTTGCTCAAAAAGAGCTCAATTTTAGACAAAGGCATTGGCTAAAGTTAAAGATTATGACTTGCAGATTCAGTATCATCCAGGAAAAGCAAATGTTATGGCTGATGCCCTGAGTAAGAGGACACAACGCAGTTTGAACACTATAGTGATTAAATAGATAAACCTCTTAAGAGAGCTTGAGCAGTTGGGTTTCCCATTTGTGTTGCATGGGCACACAAGTGTTCAGTTGTCAACACTTATCGCGTAGCCCTCTATAATGAAGAAAATACAATTGAACCAAGAAAGTGATCCTGAGCTCCAAAGAATAAAGCAAAATCTTAAGAAAGGAAAGTCACCTTGGTTTGTAGTGCATGAAGATAGGAACTTGCGATTCTAGAATCGCCTGTGCTTGCCCAAAAATGAGGAGTTAAGGAAGAAGATCTTGGAGGAAGCTCATAACGCCCGATACTTGGTGCATGCAGCAGGCATAGAGACCTAAGGCAATACTTTTGGTGGAATAACATAAAGAAAGAGATTGCAGAGTATGTTGACAAATGTTTGATTTGCCTAAAGGTTAAAGTTGAGCATCAACGTCCTGTAGGAGAATTACGGCCGTTAGAAATTCGAACTTGGAAGTGGGACTCAGCCTCAATGGACTTTGTTATGGGATTACCTCTTCCTGCTTCAAAGAAGAATGCCATTTAGGTAATAATTGATTGACTCATTATATCAACCCATTTTCTATCATTTCGGGATACTTGGGGAGTTAAAAGACTAGCTTAACTGTATGTTAAAGAAATAGTTCGGCAACATAGGATTCACTCAGACATAGTATCTGATAGAAATCAGAGATTTTACGCTTGTTTTTGGTAAGTGTTTCGAGCCTTTGGAACCAAATTGAACTTTAGCAGCATATATTAGTGTGAAACAAATGGGCAAACAAAGAAAGTCAATCAAATTCTAGAGGATATGTTGAGGGCTTATGTTTTGGAATTTCAAGGGAAATGGGAGGATGACTTACCATTGGTGGAGTTTTCTTACAGCAATAGTTACCAAGCCATCATTACAATGGCCCCGTACGAGGCTTTATTTGGAAGAAAATGTAGAATCCCTTTATGCTGGAGTGATCTAGATGAGGCGTTGACTGTGGGCCCAAAACTAGTTTAGGAAACCGCTAAAACAATAAGGAAGATTTGAGCCATATTCGGGTTGCCCAGAGTCCATAGAAGAGTTATGCTGATAAAAGAAGAAGGCCTCTGGAGTTCCATGTAGGTGGTAAGGTGTTTCTGACAGTTTTCCCAACTAAGGGTATCGGGAGATTTGCAATACGAGGCAAACTAAGTCCCAGATATATTAGGCCATATGAAATTACTGAAAAGTCAAATCCTGTGGCTTACCGACTGGATCTGCATGTGGAACTCGAACACGTACATAACGTGTTTCAAGTTTCACAACTTCGGAAGTAAATCTCAGATCCTAACCATGCGATCATAAGGAACCTATTGAGGTCACTTGGGATCTAGTGTATAAAAAGCATCCAGTGTAAATACTAGATTACAGGACTAAGCAGCTATGCAACAAGCAGATACCCTTAGTTAAGGTGCTTTGGTCAAATCATACCTCCTCAGAAGCGACTTGGGAAACCAAAGAAGAAATGAAAGCCAAGTACCCGCACCTATTTGAGGTAACTTTTCATGTTATGGCAATGTTCATAAGTTTCAAGGACGAAACTCTTTAAGGGGGCAACGCTGTAATAGCCTGACCCTAAATCATGTTTGTTTATTTAATTGAGTCATTTCATCGCATTTAATTATCGCATTTAATCATTCCTATTGGAAAAATTTATTTAGGCCTTCACTTTGCAATTCGGGTTTTTGTTAGCGTAAAATTTTGGGGAAAATTGATAGTAGGCCTCAATAATTAAGATTTAAGTGATTAAATTATTTTTTATAACATCACAAAAAATTGAAATTTCGAGCTGCGCCAAAGTTTTATCACAACAGAGCGCTGTATTTTCGAGGCCAACTTATTTCGAGCCTAAGTTGAAGCCCAACAAGTTACCTGATTAAATTTCCCTAATTATCATTATCTAAGCCTAATTATGCTACTAAAAAAGCTACTTTTTGAGTGGATAAAATCAGCCAATTTATCAAGAAAAGTCAAGAAGTAGTAACTAAAAGCAAGCTAGCCATCTTCTCTTCTCTTCTCCTTCTTTCTTCCTCACACATGGTAGTCCCCCTTCCTTGGCTGACCTGCCACCCTTCAGCCACCTTACTGCCACCAGCCAGCCACCCTCTAGCCACCAGCTGCCAGCTAAACACCTCCAACATCAACTACCATCTTCATCTCTCTCTTTTGATCACCAAGTGAGATATAACCCTCACCTAATTTTGTTTAGCTTTGGTTTTATGTTGGATTTGATTATGGATCATGTTATTTTGATAGAAATAAGTGTTAGTTGATGTCTATATTGATTTTGGATTAGTTTAAATGCAAAAATAAGTTGATCATACGTTAGGATTTTGGTGATTATGTATGGTTTAGCTTATCTTTGGCATCAAGTGTGTTATTTGTATATATTTGGATAGGAAATGAAGTTTGGATGTGTTGTTTAACTTGGATAATGTCTTGGGGAGATCTTTACGAAAAGGCGTGGATTAGGGAAGCCTTCTTCAATTGATTAAAAGAGGTTATCTGGTACATCTTTGCTAGTAAGTGAGATTCATTATGTATTTCAAGTGTTCTCGTAAAGAGAAGAATTGAAAATTAGATGAAGATGATTATGGAGTAAATGTGAGTAACATGGATTTATAAGATGAGGACAATGAAAAATCATGGTTTAGTGATTTTAAAGAGTGAGTTTAGGAGGGAATTATGTGAAGAAAAGGCTGAAAACATGGGGATTATGGCTGTGAACAAAAAAACAGGGTTGCCTTTGTGACAAAACTGGTACTAATTGGTACATCAAAAAATTATGAATGTTGGTGGATAGATATGCCAATGAGGTATAGCTCAAATGCCTCTTGAGTCACTTTATTCCTAGTTCTGTGGAAAACGTTATAGCCGATGTGCTAAGACTGCGCAGCATACATGGCAGCTATGATAGTTTTCTTTAAGATGGATTTTAGGAACCGTGTTGTGGTAATTAGTTTCATACTATGAATGAAAGTGTTTCAGGACTTCCTCAGCTTTTCATATTGGGGTTTTAGGTCTTAATTTGAGGTCAGGAGTGTAAATTTTGAATTATTTTTCCCATACCTCTATTAAGGCTTACTTTATAACCTATTGCCTTAATTTATTTTACTTTGAATTATATTATATTACCTTGATTTAAACTAAGTTTCCATAGTTTATGTAGTTTTCATCATCTTAGTTGAACCTATCGTATATCTATTCATCGGTTTCTAAATACCTTTAGTAAACCAGTTCTATTTAAAGTCATTAATTGTGAAAATGAGTTCATCGTTGACTTCATGTACCTATAATGATGATTTTGAATAGAATCAAAGCCTGATCTATGGTTTCCCCTCCTCTTATGTATAAATACTATCCAATGCAATTACATTAAAAATTCTAGGTACATTCATTGCCTGTATCTTTAGAAATCAGAATGCACTTATCAAAATCATAATGTTTTGGTAAGTATATTAATAAATCAGTTTAATTAACGATTTGTCACATAATTAGCGACTCCATCAGTTATCAGTTACAGGGCATTTCCCTTCAGTTACCCACGTGGCCTCAAGTCAGGCCTCTAGATCGGCCTAACAGGTCTATGGATCGTATCAGCTCTTAGGAGTTCACTACCAAATAATAACTAACAATGTAATTTTATATTCATCTAATTCCATGCTTTAAATTAAAATGAATTGCAAAGTGGGCCCAATCAATATTTCGGCGATCATTTAACAATACAGGAATGCATGTACTGAGCTTCAACTCACATTTCGAAATGTTTACTATATTTTTTTAGGCAAATGCCCAGTGAACTGCCCCCATGCAAGCAAACCTGTTAATGATGATAAGTGAGCAAGGGACCCTGATTGGATTACTAATGGCGCACTGCACTTATGTTTTTAGAGATGTACTTTGAATTACCTTGTGACTGTAACAAGATATTGAATTACCTTCTGTGATGCATAAATGTCATGTTTGCTATCATCTGCGCATGTATGATTTTGGATGGTATGAACGATTTGGGTTTGATTTATGCTTAACTATAATACTTCTAGTGTAATTGCTTTGTGCCTTGTCCTTTTGGGATTACTAATGGTGCGAGGCTTATTCTAAGTCTCATTCGGGTCTTACGTATTCCAAATGGGGATGATACAACCCCTATTCACCTCCTTTACGTAAATAAACCTATACTTTCATCCGTGCACGAAGGAAGACTTATCAAAGGCAGACATATAGCTGGGTCGGCTAAATATGTGATACCAACCTTTACCCCAACACGTCTTATTGTTGTGTTGCATAATTTAAGCCCTTAAATGGGCAAATTACCATCCCGTCCTTAGGTGCTAACCCCAAGGTCATAAATACCCTAATATTTCTCATTTTGAGAGGACTTTATTATTTTCAAAATAGTAAACTCTCTCATTCTCTTTATTTTTTTCTCTCTGTTTGCTTCCATAATTCTTTCTGAGATCAACTTGAGCATCAGCGGAGCCTTCCTTAGGAAAAGCACTTGGGCTCGACCTTCTTGTATGTTGTCTAGGAGTGGACATGTTAGCAAGCACGACCAAGCAACACGTCAATAAAGTGTAAGTCTGGGCCATCACCACCACTCTTGGGCTATGAAGGTGGAGACGATTTGGAAATAAATCACCTCTTAAAGAACGGAGGCATAGAATACCAACTTTGTTATCTTAAGAATCCCAACATCATATGTGTAGAGCTCAACTTTGGCCTTTCCGCAGCAAGGCCAGAGCGATGGCCAATAAGGTGGTAGAGGTCTAAGTTGGGGGGATTAGGGGTTGTACATGAAGTTTCCTAAAATCGATATGCCATAAAAGAAGCTCAGCACCCTCCTCGCTGCCAAGAAAGGGAAATACGTGTTTGGACATTTTATATATGTGAATGAACAAGGCCTTAAATGGAGGCTGTGGGCATATTTATAATGCTTCAAAAGGCGAACCAAGTGACTCCACATCTCACCTAAACAACTCGTGAGGCATTCTGTTAAGATGTGAGGGGCTAAATGATTGAGATATTTAGTGAACTGTCCAAGAGGTAGGTGACACCTGGCACTAACCAAGTCAACATGGGGTTAGAGTTGACCACAAGGAGGGTAGAAGGATGCTGGAAGGGTATAATGGTTGACGATATGGGGCAGGAGAAGGAGGTGAGCGAGCAGGTTATTCAAGAGGTCTAGGACCTTTCTTCGGTGTGTTCTTCTTCTCAGCCATGCCAGCCCGACCTCACCAAGCATGTCCATCCCCCAAAGTGTATATCTCCCCCTCATAACGTAGTTATCGCATTAGAATCTTAGACCAAGAGTCAAGTGTTAGAATGGATGAAGAATCCGATGCGCTCTCATAGATGCCTGAAAATGGCAGTCGAATTTTTAATTGCCCGATGATGAAGAGATTAACCCAACATTAGCACTCATCTCTTGCCGGTAGTACCAAGCGAGTTGGTCATATTGGTGTCCAATCAATCTCAAATCTCTCTGAGCAGAACCTCTGCAAAGCCTTGTTTAGGTGATTGATTCATCCTCCCTGTTTTATAGGTGAAAAGTAGACGAACTTCGCCTAGAAAAAGAATACCGACTATTAACCATGTTAGGCTTAATGACTTTTTTAATGTTATTAGAAATCCACTTTTAACTTAACGCACCTGTGAAATTAGCACTAATATCCGAGTTGGACTTGAATTGAGGAGAAAAGGGGGTAGAAAAAAGGGGAAATCGGGCTGGCTCCTGGCTAGGGTGAACCGGTCGGCTCCTATGCCCAAGGAGCCTTGCTGACTCAAGCCACCTCAATGTGCATGTATGAGAAGGCCAAGGTCATGCACTCGAGATGCTTGAGTTTGCAATTTATAATGAATGATAGAATGGACGCCCAGGCATTGGGGACAAGTTGGGCAACTGTAATATTATATATTTGAAGATTTACATTACAATCTTAGCAAGTGAAAATCGAAGGCCATACTCTAAGGCTTCTAAGTACACACCTACACATCTCGGGTGGGGGTTATCTCCGGTATCTGTAGTGAAGGGGCAATCACCTTATAGTTGTGCCGAAACCTTAAAGTCGATGATTTTTTTTCTCAACTTATTGCGAAAGGATGGGTTGATATAGTGGGAGCCGGGCCTATCCTCTGGGTTAGACCTGGTGGGGCTCCTAGAAGGTGGCTAGATCCTACTCCGGCTCCTTGACTACGTTTGTGAGCTGCATGCCTATACCAGTAAAATGCCCAGGAAGCGGATTGGCTATAGATACCTCCCACGGATGTGATACAGGCTTGCCGAAAGAGTAGGAATTAAGGGACAACAAGCCATTCAGCTCTCCTTAAGGAAATTTGGGTTAGTCTGGAGGAAGTCCCGCAACAGAATCACCACGGGCGGACTCTGAGGGTGTCTAGTTTTCGACACAAAATTATTCACGTAATCCTCTAAGGGATCGATGCCTTCTTCAATAGGTGAGGTTGGGCGTGAATAGAAGATTATTACTAAACTTACCCTCTTTGAAGCCCAACGAGCAGCTAGAGGATGACCCTAGCGAACAAGTGTATGATGACGTAGATATGATATAAGAGCAATAAATGAAGGATGAAAGGATTCATGCCATAACGATTATTGAGGCATGAAAGTCCCATTTTCAGAGTTTCTCTCTCTAGCTTTCTCTCAGTAGCTTTCTCTCTCTAGAATTTGGGGAGGACGCGTGAATGGGAGTAAGAAATGATTTAGAGATAAGTCGCATATATATACACTTGGGTTACCTCAAGGTGCATGCCAAAATCTGACGGCTCATATCAGATAAAATGCCAAGTGTCAAAATCCAAAATAGGCCAAAAAGAAAAAGGGAAATAAGGCCTTGAAAAGTATAAGCCAGGCCCCACTGAAGGGGCCCAACTGAATGAAAAGGAACCTCTTCCATTCGGTGACCGAATGAAGAGGAGATGGAGGAATCCCTTCCATTCAGCTAATCGAATATAGAGGAACCTCTTCCATTCGGCTAACCGAATAGAGAGGAAACTCTTCCATTTTGCTGATAACCCTTCTTCTATTCGGCTAAACCAAATAGAGAGGTAACCCCTCTTTTAATCAGCTAAATCGAATGAAAATGAACCTGTTCCATTCGGTTGATCGAATGGCAAGGTGATGACCTCTTTCATTCGGCTAACCAAATTAAAAAAAACCTCTTCCATTTAGTTAACCGAATAAAGAGGTAACCCCTTTCCCATTTGGTGAAATCGAATGGAGAGGAGAGGACCTCTTCCATTTAGCTGATCGAATAAGAGGTAACCCCTCTTCCATTCGGCTGAACCAAATAGAGCGAAGAGTTTTTGATTCGGATTGATCGGATGTGGAGGTGACCCTTCTTTCATTTAGCCAACCTCTATTCGGCAAACTAAAAAAAGAGAAAAAAGAAAAAAATTAATGAATGCATCAGCCGTACAAAAGTAGGTAACGCGAGAATATCTTCACATGACATACATGGTTCAGATTATGAAAAGAAGTCCACCAGAATGAATAATGAAAAATGAATGTATAAAGGGCATATGAGTTATGATGCATCAAAAACTCATACGAAGACGAATTAGCAAAGGTTAACGATTCATTGATAATGAAAACTTCAAGTATGCGATGAAAACAAACAAAGACAATAACAAAGATACCAATGCCATGGCTCAGATACACATCAAATAAGGCCACAGACGCCCATAACAAGCAAACGAGAGTAAAATTAAAGATGCTAAGGTGCTTCAACTCATCAGGGATGAAGGAGAAGCTGTAGTTGATGTGGCATTAACACCACAAAGCCAAACTGAGCTCCATTTTGGATGAAGGAAGAGTTTTCATGTCCTTATGAAGTAGCCTTCTTTGGTTAACAGATGGGGTGCATGTCACCACCCTAGGAGTAACCTCGTCCTTTGCCTTCAGAAGGAGTCGTCTTCGCTATGGGGTGGCGCTTGATTCTTCATTCAAGGGATTGATCTCTCTCTTCATGGAAAGGTTCATCTTTTTGTCCCTTGGTAGAAACCTCGTTTGTATGTTCAGAGCAATGCCTTAGGGAAGATGAAGGGAAAATACCGAGGAGTCTGAACTCTCCATACCCTCACAACTGATTAGGGCAGAGGTAGAGGAAGTCAATTAGTAAGGCCAGAGCTGTTGAGAGATCACTTGAGAGATCGTGAGGAAATTATTACTAGTCGACTATAATCCCAAGTCTCCCATCCAAGATTAGCACCATAATCCCTCCATTTGGTTGCCCAAGTAATCAGGTGGGTCGTCTTGAGGGCAAAAATTTTATCTTTCTCCTCATGTTTTCTCTTTTCGTGCTTATTGTGTTCTTATAAGTCAATAAAGATGTAATCTTTTAGGTAGTTCCCACCCGCTGTAAATTATTTAATTTGCTTATTTTTGCATTAGACTAAATATCGCACCTTTTTACATAATTTTATATGAAATATTACTAATGTTTGCATTATTATATGTTAGCGTAATTAAGGCTTTAGATTTTCCATATTGAATAGCAGAGGTCATTAGTGATGATGGGTTATAATGTGATGCACACCATCGCATCATTTTACCTTTTTCCCGAATCTGGATCCGCAGTTCGAGACTAAGGAGTCAAGATGAGTCCCCATATTAGGGATTGTACAGGAGCTATTCGAAAACTTTTTTGAAGTTGAATAGATTCGTCCCTTCGGTGTCCCTTTGGTCGTCCCTATTGGTACGATTCACTTCGAAAAGGGACTTGGTTTGTAAGTTTTCCTAAAAACTCACTGGGCGGGTCTATTAAATTGTATAATCACAATTATTTGTATTGTTTCTTATTTTTCATGCCTTCTTTGATTTATATACTCAATAGAGTGGCACTGATTTGGATAGTAACACTATCTGGACCAGGAAAAAGGGTCCTAATCTAGCTCAATAACCAACCGGTTCCTGGACCGGGCAGGAAATCTGGTTCCTAGATCAGGCAGTCATCACTGTCCTAAATCAGGACCAAGAAAAGCGGGACTGATTTTAGTCCAAGGACCATTCGATTCCTCGGAAAAAAAGCAGGAACCAACTTCCTAGTTCAATCCATTATTTCTGCCATTTTTTTAGAAAATTAAAAAAAATAACAGTTAGCTTGTTTTTCCAAAAAATAATAGTGAAAATCAAAATAAAACACCCAACAAAAAAGAGGTAATCGAACCATTCGTGAGGGACTGGACCCTTGGGGAGGTGGATCCTTACAGTGGCGACTCCATTCTCTAAGTTGGTGAGATTTGGGATTCAATATGGGAAGTAGTTTTAAGTACGCTTGCAATGGGCATCCTGTATTGAGAGGGGCTACCCTACTTGGGATAACGACACCTCTAGGTAGCGCAAACCCATTATCAACCTTCGGGATATTAGCTGGCCACTCAGTGGGTCCACTAGGTTTAACTGAACATATAGTTGATCCACCTAGGCGTGACACACTTTTCGGTCCACATGACCTATGGAAGCAACCAAAACTCCTAGTCTTTCCATGCACCCCATGGATGAAATACAGAGCGTTTGGGTTGCGAGAAGACCATTGTAAACCAAACCTAAAACCATTGTAACTTAAAGCTTTGGTTTAGGATTGGAACTCATGTGCATGCTTGGATGTGTTGTTGGATGACTTAACTATTTAGCTCTAAGGTTTATGTATTGATGTTTTAAGTCTTAGGAGAGCTCAGGCTAGGAGAGGACGAACTTAGTGGTTAGGGTTATAGACTAAGCTGACCTCTAGGCTAATGGAGCCCTAAGGGATTCTTGACCTAGAACTCAAGTAGGTTCAAACCTTAGTCTTGGGAATAAAATCCTAAAAGGAGACCAAGTTATAAGTATGACTAGGTATCCATTAAAAAAAGAGTCTACATCCTGGTAAGAGTTTAGAATTGCTATCAGTCTAGAACTAGGAAGGGAATAAAAGTCAGTGGCCAACTAGCTTCATGGCAGTTAGGTTACATCAGGATAGATTTGGACTTGTAATTAAAAAAGAAAAGAGTCAGTATAGATGTCGACTGGCACCTTCAGATAGGTCCAGCCCGTTCTATGTCAGTTTGAGTCAACATATGGTCTGCATACTGCGTTATTGGTCTTAGATTTTCATAGTGCACAACTCAGCGTATTTCAAGTCCCAATTTCCCAAGAAATGTATTTAGATGGGCTAATCCTGAGCATTCTCCCTTATTTATTAGGATAGAGAGGCCTAAGAAGGTGTAAGAGCGAAGCCCAACAACTAGAAGACTTTTATCTAGGGAATAACCGGCCGAAGCTTTATTAGCTAGGTTAGAGTCAAGGTCAAAATCAAGTGAGAATCACGCTCCTATTCCAATGGCAGGGATTGGAACAATGAGCTCGCCTAATTGAGAAAGTACAAGCTAAGATGGAAAGAATGATAAGAAGGTGGAGTCACTAGCAGTCGCATTTCAAAACCTCAACAAAGAGACCTGAATGGAGAATAATGAACTTACTCCTCTACCCCTGGAGGAGAATGATAAAGAAAATGAAGAATTGGAGGACCAACAAGGAAAAGAACCGGAGAAGAACAATCCCCAATTTTATCCCCACGTAGATCGCATAGAGCAGTTGCTTAAGGAATCCTCGATGTTTAATTAACTATATTAATGATGATGCCGGATTCACATCAATCCCAAAAGGGAAGCTGCCGCCAAAATTCACCATGCTTGATATCAACTTTCATGGGACTGAAAATCCACACCACCACGTGAGGAATTTCATTAGTGTTGTGGCTCTAAAATGAATAAACAAGGATATCTTTTACTTAATATTCACTTGGACATTCGACAAGGAAGTCATGAGGTGGTATAATAGTACTATCCCACGAAAGGTCATGAATTAGGATGATCTGTGGAAGGAAAGCCTGAACCAATATTCTTATAACACTGATCTCCCAATCACACTCAGGGATCTAGAGTTACTTAAGCAAGAAGAGAAAGAAGGGTTTTTGTAACAGCTGGGATTCCTAATCCGAGGCTAACTGTATAGATTAATGTTTTCATTAATTATGTTCTATTTAATTGGCCATGTTGTACTATTTAATTGCGCACTAATTAAGTGTCATATTTATATGGAATATTTTTATTAATTTGCCTGATTTGATACGCAATTATGTGAAATTAGTGAGATCGCTAAAAATTAAGCTGAGGTGTACTTATGCAAAATTAGCAAATTATATGAGGGTATATGGGGTTGAGATTAGCGAAACCAGATGATTTAGGACCAAACCCAGTTTAGTAAGTGTGATTAAACAATGACAACAACAACAAAAATAAGTTAAAGGGGGGCTTCCTTCTTCTTGGGGTCTCAAATGCAGAAGGGGGCTCTCTGTGACCCGTGACCCCTGACCACCACCAGAGGGTAGAGAGAGAAAGAGAGAGAGAGAGAGAGAGAGAGAGAGAGGGAGGGAGGGAGGGAGAGGACAACGGCAGCGGTTGGTGCGGCCAGACTTATGCACAACCACAGCAAAGAGAGAAAGAGAGATCCAGCAAGAGAGACTAAGCGAAATGGCTCGAGGCACCATGACCTGCTGCCGACGATTGATAGGACTGAGGCCGATGACCAGGCAACAGTTGAGCCCGATTCCGGCGACCACCAGAAACAGCACGAACAACAGTAGAATGGGCTTGGGGCAGACTTATTTGAGGTTTGTGTTGGGTAGCAAGTTAGGAGGTGAATTTCTGGGTTCTTGAGCATCTAAATTCCCTAAATTATTAATGATTTGCAAAATATTTAAGAGTTAATTATGGAATTTGATTTGCTAGTTAGAATGGAATTTTGATGAATTGTGAATCCATCGGAAGTAGGAGAATTGTTTGGGTTGAAATTGAGACAATTTCAAGGATTATTGTGGACGGAGCTATGAGGAGGGAGTTCGGGTTGTGTTAGAATCCGTGAATTTTACAAACTGTAACTGTGTGTTTGATGCCGTGTATTATATGTTGTTCGCTTGAATCTGGTTGTAGCCTACTACTGAAATTGAGTCGTGGTTTTCTTAGCCTTGATTCAAGTGTGTACTATGCGTGCATGTCGTGATTGAGTTCTATGCCCAAGTGCTTCAATCTTAGCTGTTGAAGGTTGCCTACTCGTGTTTAAAGGTCTCATACTGAATAATTTGTGAAATATGAGTCAATTTTTCCGAAGCTCACTAGATTTAGTTTAAGCATGCACTGCCATTCTTGTATTAATGCTTTTAATTAATTAAATTCTTCAAGTAATTGGTTTAAGAGTAGTTCATTCGTTACCATGACTAAAACATCGTCCGAATTACTTAAACAAGTGACTTGAATGTTTAACAACCCCTTAATTATTTCTCGAAGTTACTTAAATGGGCCATCGAGTTGGAAACGACATGAATTATGAATGGATATGTTTGTGTTATGCTTGAAGGCGTGTGTTAATAAGTGTGCATGCGAACTACTGTGATATGACAAGCATGTTGAGTTATGTGGTTAGTAATGATTGTAGATGTAATAGCCCAATCCTAGATCATGTTTATTTATTTAATTACCTTATGTTAATGATTTTCTAATATTTATTTATTGCATTTAGTCATCTCAGTGGAAATTTTTTTTTTTTCATTTGTGCCCTCACTTGACAATTCGTGTTTTATTTATTTATTTATTTATCAACAAAAATTTTGGGAGAATTGATATTAGGCCCTAATTATTTTAATCTAAGTGATTTAATTTGTTTTATTACTGTTACGGAATGTTTTATTACCGAACCCAACTTATTTTGGCCCAATTGGAAGCCCAACAAGCTCGTCTAATTAATCTAGCTAATTGTCACCATTAAGCTTAACACAGTTAGCTAAAAGTCACTTTTGAAGATAAAAACTCACCCAAGTAATGTTGGAGCATTTCAAGCGTAGTAAAAAAAATTTCCACTCAAACCTCTCCTTTCTCTCTCCACCATACATAGCTGCCTCACCCTATTTCTGCTGTTGTTTGGCCACCAAACCACCACTAAAATAGTCCCCGCTAGCCACCCTAGCCACCACCTACATCCCCACAAGCATCAAACCTCACATATATCCCTTTTTCTTCAAGCAAAGTAAGTAAACCCGAACCTTGTTCTTGTTAATCTTGATTGTATCTTGGTTTTGATTCTTGTTTTGGTTGTTTTGATGGTTGAGCATGTTTCTTTGATAGAAATAAGGGTCATTTTGAAGTTTTGAGTGTTGGTTAAGTTTGAAAGGATGAGAGAGTTGAATTTGTTCATGATCATGCAAGCTTAAGGTTGAAAGAACGTTTTTCTTGGATTGTTTTGTATTTGATGTAGTGGTCTTAACCTAAAATAATCTTTATGGGGGTGTTTTTGATGATTTGGATGAGATGAAGAAGAAGTAAGTTGGTTATAAGCTAGGGTTTTGGTAATTATGCATGGTTTGAATTATTCTTGACATCAAGTATGTTGTTTGAATATACTTTAATGCAAAATGAATCTTGGATGTGTTCTTTGACTTGAAAAAAAAATGATGATTTGGTGTGATTTTTGAAAAAGGGGTGGATTATGGGAATTTATCCAATTGATTATAAAGAATTATTTTGCTCATTTATGCAAATAAATAAGATCATGGATGCATTTAGAGTGGGTTTGAGAAAGAGAAGAATTGAAAATTTGATGTAGATGATTATGGAGTGAAATTCAGTATTATGACTTTGTATGGTGATGAAAAGGACCAAAGCTTTGTTACATGATTTTAAGGAGTGATTTTAGATGAGGATTTATATGAAAAGAAAGGAGAAAGTAAAAGCAGTGTGGTTGTGAATTAGCAAAAAATAGGGGACATTTTGCCATTAAACTGGTAACAATTGGCCCATCTAACAATCATGAATTTTGGTGGGCAGGTATATCAGTGAGTTGTCTTCCAAATGCCTTTTGAATCACTTTAATCTAAGTTCTGTGGAAAATATTATGGCTATTTTGCCAGAACTGCGTAGGTTAGATTAAAACTGGCACCCTAGTGTTCTAGGTCAATATTGGGAATCCTATTGTAGGAATCATGTTTTGTATTGCACGTGAAAGTTTTGTTGGACTTTTAAAGCTTTTTATATTGGTGAATTAGGTTTCAAGCAGAGGTTGAAAGATTAAGTTGCGAGTTATTTATTTTAGCTCATGTTAAACCTTTATTATTTTTTTAACTAAAACTATCAGCTATGAAAACAAATACATTTGCTAATTATATGTTCCTATAACAATATTTTTGTATAGAATTAGGGCCTAATCTATCGTTTCCTTCCTTTTTTGTGCATAATCCTACTCTATGAATTTCCTTAAAAGAACTAGGTACGCTTACTGCCTGTATCTTTAGAAATCAGCACTTATTTATCGAAATTATAATATTTTGGTAAGTAATCAATGAATTAGTTTAATTAATGATTTGTCACATAATTAGCAACCCCATCAATCATCAGTTATCAGTTATACGACATTGCTCATCAATTACCTGCCTGGCTTCAGGCCAGGTCCCGATCGGCTTGGCAGATGTACACCTATCTTTAGATCGTAACAGTTACCAGGGGTTCACTATCAGATAATAATTGACAATGTAGTTTTATATTCATCTTATTCCTTATTTTAAATTAAAATAAATTGCAATGCCAACCCGTTTTTCAAAGAATATTTAACAATGCAAGAATGTATGTAATGAGCTTTAGCTCACATTTCGAAATATTTTTATGTTTTGTTTCAGGCAAATACTCAGTGAATCGCCCTCAGCCTGACAAGCCGACTGAAGAAGATAAGTGAGCGAGAAAGTTTGAAAGGAATAGTGGTGTATTAGTGTTGAAATTCTTTAACACTGTATTGTAAAATATTCTGATGTCAGAACTATATACTCTACAAAGAGTTACTATATTTTGGTGTAAACACTGAGATACTAGAAACTGTTTATGTATGGTTTTGATGATTTGTGATTGTGTGAATGTCTTATGGCAATAAGCAATGTTCCGCTTAGTTATGTTTAATTATTTTTAAGCCCTAGCCTTGTCGTTGGATGGCGGTAATGCCCCGATCATTGGGTTATCACTTCTAATTGATAAAATTAATGGAAAGAATGCAAACAGTGGATTATGTGCATTTGAGATGTTACAGTAGACCATTCATTTGATAAGGATCCTTTTAAGCGAAACTGACCATGAATAAGTTATAGACATGTAATCTTTGATGATGTTTCCTTTGAAAAGTGAATACGCATTTGGTCATTAACTCGTTTAGAAGCATGTTTCGACAAGATGAATGGTTGTATTCTTTTTAAAAGTCAAATGACCATATTAAGGCGTTTTAACCTTCATAAGAATGAAAGTGCCATTATCGTAATGCCATGAGAGCTTTGAGGCAAAATGTGTTTAAATTAAGATGCAAATGTTTTGGGCTAGTTGAATAGTGCTAAGTGCTTAGATAAATGTTTAGGGAGCAGACTCAATTTGCATGAACCCTAATTCCGAGGGAGTTAGACCCAGAAGTAGGAACCCTGGAAGACCCTAACGAGGGTAATGTGCCATTGATTATGAAAGTTTGCGGGGATAATATGAAGGGCGAGTGTAGATCTCCCTTGGGGCGAGTGTAGATCTCCCTTGGGGCGAGTGTAGATCACTCCTGTAAGCATGAATATGAGAATCCAATGCCCCTCAAAATGATTTCGTACCTATTATGTGATAAGAACTCCTTGTTTGAGGATTAAGTTCGTGCAAAGATTTGAAAAAGTGCATGCTCTTGGAAAGAGCTTTTTATTGAGTAGAAATGATTTTCTAGTGATTAACAACTGTTTTATAAATGCTTATTTTGATTTATGTAATGATCCTTGCCTTTATGTGTTAAATCCAATCTCTTACCAAAATGAATATCACTTGGCGATTTTAATTGAACTCCTTGATGATAAGTGTTTATGCGTGAGTTAATTGCTCTACTATTCTCCATACTCGAATTGATGCGTGAATCAGCTTACTTTTGAGTTTGGTATGCTTGTTATGTGAGTTTAAGTAAGTGCTCGTCACTATTAAACTACAAGAGGCATACTTTAGGCCAGTTGAGAACTCTTATGCATGGAATAGAAGGAGATTAGGAGCATCTTTGAATCTTAAAGGTTGTTGAGGTAATAATGAATATGGGAGACCTTATGTGATTATCATACGATATTAAATATCCAACATGTGTGATTGCTACTTAAAAGTATTACGTGTAACTGTTTTGTTTTTCTGGGGGTTGAGGATCATTCACTGAGCGTGTAGTAGCTCACCCCTCTCTATTTCCACTTTTCCCAGGTTTTCAATGGGAGGTAGAAGTTGACTTATGTATGCCAAGTTAGAGTTTTCCCCCTTACTTCAAAAAAGGGTTAGGTGTACACATATACGTAGCTTTATGAGACTAATGATGTAATATGGTGTATTTCTAGATTCCTAAATATATATAAATAAAGTACTTTGCTTCATGTATTGCATAACGAATAACAGTTTTTCTGAATGGCCATGTGGGCCGTCCATCGAATAGTAGGTCGTTTGTTTTAGTTGGAGTTAGTTATTTTTGTGATGTAAATCCCTGCACTCCGAATGTATAATCCGTTGAGTTGTATCTTTTATTTTCTTTTTATTATTGAACTTTATTATTTGGTTACTCTGGGCGTGTAGTCTATAGAGTTTTGGACTCCATCATGTAGCCGCTGAGCCTATTTTGGTATTCTTTTATGCTTTCCTTCATCACAGGAGCTAATGTAAGGCTTTAAGCCTAGGAAATGACTAGATTTTAGGCGAAACTTTGTTGGTTTCGCTCTAGGATTTAAGAAAATGTTAACATCCCTAACCTTATGGGATAGGGGGTGCTACAGATAATATCAGAGCAAAATCCTGCGACCACAGGCAGCGACCTGAGTTTTGTATTTCATATAGTTATCTAGGAATGTGTTTATGATGATGTGATATATGCCATGCTTTTTTGTGCAGATGTGGTTTTGGTATGAATGTTGATGTATTTGCTTAGCTATATGCGGCTTGAGTAAGCTGATTGCCTAAATGAATGAACCATTTGCCAGAGCATTGGCTAAATGACTTGTATTCTCGTGAATGAGCTATGTGTTAGCTCAATCAATGATTGTTTTGTGTATGCGCGTTGGTGATTTAAATTGAAAGTTTGAAGTATACTTGGTTTGAACTCAAACGATTGGGAATGTTTCAACTCCAAGCTCATTCTTTGCCCTTTATGTACAATGTGCTCCTCAGGCCCTGCAATGGAGTGAGCAGACGTACTCAAAGATGGCAGAGAAGAAGTTAGGCACCGTTAAACCACTCTCTATTCCTGAAAACACGAAGCTTTTGGAATATTGAGTTCTTTTCTAAGGAAGTACATAAGATCTAAATTTATAATTGAGTGCCGTTACATGTGATTGAATGTTGCTTATGAGTATATACATGTGGAGATGTCTACATCGCTAGATTTGTTAATGATAAACCACTAAGAAGTGGATTAAGACTCACTCTCTATGTTTGAAGACCCTACTAAATGATACTTCCTTGTGTGAATTTCAAATTGCTTAAGGGCACTAAGTGAGAACTTCGTATACATACATGTCAATATGGGTAGTCATGATAGGATCTTGTTGGTTGTTGCATGAGTGTTATTCTGAGCATCGCATATCCTTGTCATTGTTACTTATATATGGTCATGATCTAGACTTGTTCCTTACATAGAAAGTATCTGTTGTTTTTCACCATGCAACTACCAACACACACTAGTCATCTAGGCGTTATGCTTCTGTTATATGTGATATTACTGTTGTTATGGGATCAGTAGCGTCTTAGTTATATCAAACTCCAATACACCTAGAAAGGATACAAGAGGAATAACCTGACAGACTTTAGAATTGATCTACTACCTGACCCATCAATTCGGATGGGTGAGTCAAATACCGGTCGGGTGTATTCGGGTTTAGGTAAAATATATGTCAGGTGTATTTCAGATTCGGGTAAAATACGAGCGGGTGTATTTCAGTTTTATAGGTTTCAGATCAACCCAACGGGTTTAGAGCGCCTTTTCTATAAGTTATTTTTCTTTTTTCAAAATACAAAATTCTGGATATTTATTACTTAAAATTGTCATTATTTAATGGAAACGCATAATAATTGTAATTTCTCAAAAGAAAATTAAAAATATTCAAACTTTTTATTATATTATATGAGCATCTTGTATGGTTGGGTAAAGAATCAAGCCCTACTTCGTTTTGGGTAGATCGACCTGTATGTTGAAAGAAGTTAATAGCGGGTTGGCTATTTATAGGGTAGCCCGTCTACAGTATTTTAATGTGTTGTGGTAGTTTGACCACTAATAACCTATTTAATAATTTAATATTTTTATTAAATAACCTACGAATGTCCAATCAGGTAAAAATTAATTAATGGGTTGACCCCAATATTAATACGGCTAGTCATTTTCCTACCATTAGCATCATAGGTCAAGACTAGTTAGAACAAAAACCAAATAAAATTGAATAAAAAAAGTACAAGATATTATCTTGCAGTTATAACATCAAAATTTTATATTATTACAGATTAATTAATTTAAAAACAATTAGGTATATTTGTTTAACTAAGTATATAATGGTATGACTTGCACATCTTTAATGCTTGTCTTCTTTTAAATTAAGTTTTTTAAAAGGTTAGATAGTTATTTCATGTAATTTATACTCATTTTTAATGTTTTTTTTGTTTAAAAGTTATGCACGATATTATTTTTAGAGAATGGAGAAGAAAAAATAAGGTTATTATTGTTTAATTTGTAAATAGACACAATTATTATATAAAAATTCTTTTAAACTATTCGATAAAAATAACTGACCATTATTGTTGAGAGGGATAAATTAGAGAAAAATCAAAAACTAAGGATATAATATTTAGGTCAAGCCGGGGGGTTCGGGTTCGGGTCGGGTTTGACCTGTTAATTTGCGGTTTTTTCGAGTTTGCTTTATTTCGAGTTCTGGTCGAGAAAATCATGATCAAAACCGAAAATTTTCGGGCGGGTTCGGATCGGGTTTACGAGTTGGGTCAATTTTTGCAAGGTCTATGTACTACGTATGTCACCTCATCACCTTCTGGGGCGATGAACCATATCTTTCCAATACATTCTTAAGCATTAACACTAAGTGTAGAAGCCAAAATGCCCCATAGTAGAAGGTGAAACCTCCCTTCCGCACTACAAGTCCCTAAGACTCCTACCACCTCCCTATGGGACGCAAGTGTCACAACGCCTCATGTACATATGTGAGGTTATTAACACCAATGTTAGCTTATCGGTGGCTAGTTCCTAACAATTTTGGGCAAGCCTCAAGGCATACCCTTGATTGCAGGTTGTAGATGACGGTTGCACTCATGCATACTCATCTAGATGTCCTTTCATGGGACACTACCATGAACGTGAAGGTTTAAAGCATAACCATGGCATTATGTATAATGTAAAAGCCATGGAAGCCTATATAGTTACTTGAATTTGTATGCATGGTCATCTATGTGCTTTATAGATGAATTGTATGGTAGATACACTTCTTGGTGTTTGCTTGACTTGAGTTTGGTTAAGTATGTGACTGAATTAGCCAAATGATTGAACTTATGTAATTCGCAGCATGAACCTCTGAGTCGTTGCTTGTATTCAATGAATTCTTTGATCTCATGTTATAATTTGAATAACTATATACATATGTATTTAATACATGATATGGCGACCATAGGAGTTGCAGTCGCATACCTTTACCGTTGTTTGTCGTGCTTGATCAAATGATATGCTAGTGTGCCTATACTTATAGTTGATTTCTGGACTCGAAGGCTCATGAATGAGTGTGTGTATAATAATTCTTACTATAACCCGACTCAATGCCTTAGCATGACATAACTAAGTTATCTTGTACCATGTTTTGAGCTATAAGTGCCATGTGCCCTATGGTAGTTTTCCATAAAAGATTCTATAATGGTACTATGCTAGTCATTATGCTTGCTGCCGTTACTATTTTACTATGTCATGGTTATCGTATGTGGCTTTACCACAATTCTGGGTACCTTGTGATTGGGATGTCGTGCTATCATTTTGCATATTGCCACTACTGTTTTTGAATTAATGACCAACATTTACATATCTGTGTGTTTGCTTATAAGCATTTTGAGTAAAATGCAAAAGCTCTAGGTGTACTCATGGTCATAATCAAGCTATATGAACA
Organism: Carnegiea gigantea; assembly: GCA_029747015.1. Lineage (NCBI taxonomy): Eukaryota > Viridiplantae > Streptophyta > Magnoliopsida > Caryophyllales > Cactaceae > Carnegiea > Carnegiea gigantea. The sequence goes on from JAKOGI010000499.1 coordinate 356,243, forward strand.
TTTAGTGTATAGAATATGATTGTCGATATGATTAATTGAAATATATGACATGATGTTGGCTATTTATACTAGAGTATGTTCCTTGGAGAACCTACTTGGGATAAAAAGGGACCTAGATTTAAGCCTATGAGCATAGTGCTCCATTTCCATATTTTCATGATTAGGAAATAATCAATTTTAAATAGAAACCCTAAGGCAAACATTATGATCACTAAACTATAATTGCATTATTTGATGCATGAACTCGGTATCAGATGTATCTTTGCCAAGGGAACACTTCTCTATTTCCATATGAAAACTACAAGCCTCCTGGTTATAATACCCATGCGAAACCTTACCTTTTTAGTTAAACTCCCATAAAACGGTAGTTAACCTATGTTAATGCGATGTTAGGTAGGCGGATTGTGTGTCAAACCTATTCCAACCAAGGAATCAATCTTTTTGCCTCTCTTGAGCAGCTTGTGCTCAGACCAATACTATACTTTTACTACGTATTGACCACGCCATTGCCATGTAGCTTCTCCAAGTTTTGTCCATGCATGACAATTTGCAGTTGCATATGTTATTGTTCTAGAAGTACTTGTTATATTCAAGTTAGACTGATCCACGTTACTTATGATTGTTGAGCTTGAGAATGTTTAGTTGTTGATTTTATACTATGTCATTGTACTGACTTGATGCTATGTGATGCCCTTGTTACTCTATATGCTATACAAGCTTCCAGGTCAACCGACTCTTTAGAGTGATTTGACGTCATGCTTTGGAATGAACTTGAGCCAAATGACTGCTTGTACATGACCTTGATTTGTTATGGCTTAGTTGTCATACCTTTAGATGTTGATTCATAGTGATGCATTTACATAGAATTATTGATCACAAAGTGAATAGTGTTTACATAATTGAAGGTCTGTGTCTCTTTTAAAATAAGCTTAATATGGGTTTCCACGGCCACTCATTTGCCCCTCCTCTACACGATTGCCCTCGGGCCCTAATAGACTAATTAGGCACTCGAAGAGGATTGGTGACACATCCGCAAGTGCATAGGTGTTGTAGTATATGTTAAATGATCGTCCTCAGGGATTGCATTAATTTATCGAGCTAATGTCTTATTGAAAATACCAAGTAATCAAGTTTCAATGAGTCGATTTAAATAAACTAATTATCTAATTGGAAATCAATCAAAGTAAAATATCTAGGAATTTGACTCGCCAAGTAAAGAGTTGGATTGTAGAATTAAGCATGCATTTTTTATAGATTGAATGATTTAAGGAACTGCAATCGAGTTGAATTTCTTCCTTTCTTTCAAAATAAATTAAATTACCCAAACAAATTCAACCACACTCTTTGAAGTGTCTTTAATTTAGTCTAGGTTGAAGATTCGTGAATGCTAAGTCTCCTCTTAGCAAGGAATTCTCTATCGAGTTTCGCTAAATTAAGTTTCATCAAGATGATCTAGTAGTGAGTTTCATCTTTTAGTACTTCACTCAACTACCTAATATAAGCAAGCAAAATTGGCCAAACTTTACTCACACTATTTTAATCTCAGGATAGAAGTAAATCATTCCTATCATGAAATATGCGCAAGGCTGTAAGATAAAGTGTTGATTTAGAGAGTACACAACCACAAGAGGGGGGGTGAATTGTGGTGTCCGATTTTAGCAAGTTGCTGGCAAACAGTCTTAGACCTTGTTCGCACAGGTTGTTCCTGATATAAGCAGAAGCGAAAATCCAACAAAATTGAATGCGGAAATAATGGACGCAGGATTTTTACGTGGAAAACACCTCTAGCCCAACCGAGGTGAAAAACCACGACCTACCTCGTGTAGGATTTAAACACTTCACTAAACGGGCTAATCACATTACAATAGTAACACACCTTGTTACAAATTGTAACCCACGTAACTGTCTTCCCTAAGATAGGTTACCCCATGTCCAAAATCTCCTTGATTTGGACACACACTAAACTCACTTTTGTGAAAGAAGAGTATAAAGAAAAACACCCTATTACAATGCTTCTCAACTAAGCTAATATAGGGTACAATGAAGTCCTAGTATGCCAACTTTGAAAGCTCAAATAACTCACTTACTAGACACGGTTTTCTTTTCAAACTTTTAAGCTCATGAACACTAAATTTTTCTCTTTGAAAACCGATGCTTCTATCGTTCTAAGAAGCGACTTTATATAGTGCTTGAAAAAACAATTCCTCAAATTTTTGGAAACTAAAATCCCTAAAGAATATAGAATTCTTTAGCCACAAGGGATGAGGAAACATGAGCTGGAAACACTTCCTAAACCGTGTGCATAAGGCGGTGATTCTCAGCTACTAGCCCATGTTTTTCTCAACAACCTTATCCACTTGCCAAAAATTGGATATTCTTTTTATTCAAAAAAGATTTTGCAAATCCCCTTAGATTTTAATAACCGTTTTTAGGATAAGGGGTAAGATACTCCATAAAAAATCTTTCTTGCAAATCCTTGAAGAAGCTGCTCAAAATCCAAAAGATAAAAATCGTGCAAAATAGTTTTTTTCGCAGCTTATTCTGGAAACACCCTGATTACCTTGTTTTCAGGATTGTTCTGAAGGGTGATCTGAAATATTTACCAAAAGAAAACAAAACCTTTTCAAGTAAGTGGTAAGTTAAGAGTTTTTGATTGGCATATTAACAAGAGTCTAAAAATATAAAACCAAATCAAATCAAGACATCTTGTTGTAACCACTAGTCATCTTGTGGAGAGACGAATCTGCTGCAAACACTTCACAGAACCTGTTCCTCACCGCTGCACTTATATCCTATGCTTCAAACACTTCACAGGACATGTTTCAAACACCTTACAGAGCCTGTTCCTCATGGTTGTTCTTACATCGCTGACTTGAGTACCTGTTCTTGATAAACCATTAGTCAAGCAGTTTTAATATATTGAAAAACAGCAGTAAGGCCCTGTTGGTAAAGCCTGTTTGGAACAACAACAACAACTACAACACTTGGATTTGTTATCATCAAAACCTTATACATTCTAACAAATTCCCCCTTTTTGATGATGACAAACCAAGTGACCATATTGACTTTCAAGGACAATTGAAGTGATTAGTGCCAATTATTTATAGGACCGACAATTCACATGAAGCAGTCAGTATCGAAAAAGTGTAAGAAATTTAACTCGTCCATGGCAAAACTAAAACAACATTGGTCATCCTATCTTCCCCCTTTTGGCATCATTAAAAAGTAGGGGCGAACCGTAAACATAGGGTGTTTGCTATCACCACCACTTGGGTAATGGAGGAAAGTCAACAGGCGATATACTCAAGTGTGTTGGTACGGTAATGAGATTGGCCATCCTAGTCACACACAAGCAATTCACAACAGAAGGCAAGCAAGGCAAAGCCAATCAAAAGACAAGATAACCTGTCATTCACCAAACAAGTGCAACAGAAAGTACAAATTGGCAAGAGAGGATAACCAAGAGAAGTGAGAACAGGCTATGAGAACAACAGATGGGGGGTGATCAGAGAGCAGGAGGGGAAAATTTTGCTGAGAGGGAAGATAGAAGGGCGAGGATATCTTCATGGCGTTTTGCATTGAGAGCCTTTTCCTCGTCCAGGGCAGCCTTTACCGCAGTAAGCTCAGCACTGAGTCGAGAGTTTTCTTCCAAAGCAGCCTCAAGCTTGACTGAAGAACTGCCAGGAACAGGAGGACGGAGTGTTCTGGTCCCCTGTTCTGAGGCAGACCCCTCAACTAAAGTGTATCCACACCCCATAAGGGTGTTACTCCTAATCTCATCAATGAACTGAGCACCCACCTTCTTCTGCAGAGTCACCCCAAAGTGCTCAAACACACTAGTCAGGAAGAAGCCGTATCCCAGGTCATGTTCCTTGGAGGTGTTTGCAATTCTTGCTATGTGGCGAATCATGATGGCAGGAAGGTTGATTTGCTCTTCCTTGTCCATCAGATCCATCAAACATTGATCCATGGCATCAGCAAGATTGCGACCTGGCCCCTGGGGATGACATTCTTGATGATAAACCAGAATATCAATTGATGGAGCGATGTCATGTCCCCTTTCTTCACGAACTTGGGTGTTTGGAGGCTTGATTGCTGGCTAAATTTTTGGGTGAGCTCCAGCAACCTGGCTATCCCTAGAATAGTCTTGTCTTCTCTCACATATATATCAAAGCCCGAGGAGGGAATCTCCAGAATTTCCCCTAATATCTTCGCATCAAAGCGAAGCTGTTGCCCATTAACAATACTTGTCACCACTCCTTCGGTGACAGTGCAGTTGGCATAGAACTCTGCCAACTCATGTACAGAACACCCCAGCTGGGTGTTTGTAAACAACTCATACCACCCCTGTGCACGCAGCTTGTGCAGAAACACCCCCAGACCCTGTTCCTCAAAATATTTTACCTTGATAATTTTGCCCTTAACTACCCGTCTCTGAAGCAGTTGGGTCAGTTTGGCTGAGATTGCGGACAGGGTAGACTTCTTGGCTCTTTTAGGTTGAGGCTCAGTAGGAGGGTCTTGGGTGGAGGCATGTTTGAGAGAGGCTTTCCTCTTGGGAGTTTTGAGGGGTGATGGTTTGGAGGGTAAAGTGGAGGTCGATCTTGGTGCAGGCAGAGGCTTATTCTCTGAGGACTCTGAGAACACGGGAGTGCCTTGTTTGAAGGTGGTGTTCTCAGGGTCGCTATCTGATGAAGGCTCAGAGGAGGAATCAATTTCCTCAACAACAGGGGATGACTGTTTGATAGGACGAGGTGTGGAGTGGAAAGCAATTCGGGCTGATTTTCGAGTTGGCCTGGTTGTGGGTTTGGCCGAAGAGGGGATTTATGGTTTTGGTTTGACGGGGGTTTCACTTTTGAGGGTTCTTCAGTCTGGCCACCTTTAGGCCTTGATGGTGGTCGTGTTCTTGGCATTCTAGTACGCCGAGCCACAATTTTGTATCATTTACATTTCTCACCGGTTGGTGGTACCGGTGTGGCTTGTTCAGGCTTCACAGGAGACTCCTCCATTTGATCACTACTTCCCCCTTCTTCTTTTGACAAATCCTCCCCTAGGTCATCCCTAAAAACCTCAGGTCCTGTTTCGGCCCCTGTTTCCTGCTCTGGAAACAGCCCGAACGAATTGATGTTATCTAGGCCATGGTCAAACAGAAAGAGGTCATCTAAAGCCTCAATTTCCCTTTCAGATGCCCCAACAGGTTCTTGGGTTTGACATACGCCCAGTTCACCAAACAAAATCAAATCCCATCCAAATTTGTAAGGGATGTCTTCCAATTTTAGATCCACTTTTTAAGATCTATGCTCTTCAAAAACCCAAAAGGTTTATAGACAATGGGTCGAGGAGGTTCAGTAGTTTTACCTTCCATGAGAGCCGTCAGAAATTGTGTAGGAGCAAACAGGGCTGTGGCTATTTGCAAAGCTGTGCTTGGTGACCTATTGCCCTAGGTCACGGTCAAGGAGCTCTCAGTGCTGATGGGGGACGCCATTTTTCCAGAGAGATGAGAGAGATTAGGGTTTCTTGAACAGGATTTCAGAGCACGAAGGATTGTGGTAGAAGTGAGAGATTTGAAGCAAGTTTGAAGAGAGATTTTAAAGAAAGAGAAGCGTGCAAAATCTTTTAAAGATTTTGCCCGTTTTGCAACGGGCTTTAGCATTAAATTAGGCCGCGCACGCCTTGGGAAGATGTTAGGCAATTCTCAATTTGTTGCACACATTTGACAAACAAGAGGCGTACCTGTTCCTGATGCTTGTTCTTGAGGTTACTTGCTCGGTAACATGGGACAATAAGGGTAATCTCATTAGACCTCAACGAGTGTCAACAAGTTGCAAACCTCACATATGCTAAATATAGCACAGAAGTTGATTGCAAACAAAAATTTAACATGTTGTGCCCGTAACTTTTAAGTTTTGCAAACAGGGAGAGAGAACAGGTTGGTCAGGTTGTTCTAATTAAGCCTAGTTCGAGTCTATTCCTTTCAAATTGTTCTCTACCTAATGCTTTTGTGAACATATCAGCAATTTGATTTTCAGTGGCACAAAAATTCATTGAGATCACTCCTTTTTCAACATTGTCTCTTAGAAAATGATGTCGAATGTCAATATGTTTTGTTCTTTTGTGTTGACATGGATTTTTGGCAATGTTAATTGCACTTGTATTGTCACAATAAATAGGAATGCATCCTATGTCAACACAAAAGTCCTTGAGTTGTTGTCTTATCCATAATAACTGAGCACAACAAGATGCAGCTGCCACATACTCAACTTCTGCTGTGGACAAGGCAACAGAGAGTTGTTTCTTGGTTGTCCAAGATACCAAACAAGGTCCAAGAAAGTGAGCCATACCTGAGGTGCTTTTTCTATCAACCAAAAAACCTGCATAATCAGCATCAGCATACCCAACAAGATCAAAGTTGCAACCTCTAGGATACTATAAGGCTAGATCAGGTGTATGTTTTAAGTATCTTAAAATCCTTTTTACAGCCTTAAGATGAGTTTCTTTAGGGTTAGACTGAAAACGTGCACATAGACCAACACTGAAAACAATGTCAGGTCTACTAGCCGTCAGGTATAGGAGTGACCCTATCATGCCCCTATAGGATTTCTCCTCAACTGAGGGACTACCATCATCCATTACCAACCTGGTTGAGGGAGAGATGGGAGTATCAATGGGCTTGGCCGACTCCATCCCAAAACGCTTAAGTAACTCCTTGATATATTTTTGTTGATGGATCATGGTGCCGTTTGAAGTTTGCTTGATTTGTAAGCCTAGAAAGAAATTAAGCTCACCCATCATGCTCATTTCAAACTCACTCCTCATCATTTTTGAAAATTCATTGCACAAATCATGATGAGTTGCACCAAATATGATGTCATCGACATATACTTGGACAATCAACAAATGTTCCCCCTTAGATTTTAGAAACAAGGTATTGTCTACCTTGCCTCTTGTAAAACCATTTTCTAATAAAAAACTTGACAACCGCTCATACCAAGCTCTAGGGGCTTGTTTCAAACCATAAAGTGCTTTGTCAAGTTTGAAAACATGGTTAGGAAATTCATCACTTTCAAAACCGGGGGGTTGTTTGACATACACTTCTTCTTTGAGGTATCCATTTAGAAATGCACTTTTGACTTCCATTTGATACAACTTGATCTCCATATGGGCTGCAAATGCTATCAAGATTCGAATAGCCTCCATCTTTATAACAAGTGCAAAGGTTTCTTCATAATCAATTCCCTCTTCTTGGTTGTAGCCTTGAACCACCAGCCGGGCCTTGTTTCTAGTGACTATTCTGCACTCATCTAGCTTGTTACGGAACACCCACTTGGTTCCAATGATTGTTCTATCCTCTGGCCGTGGCACAAGGTGCCATACCTTGTTCCTTCCGAACTGATGGAGTTCTTCTTGCATGGCTGTGATCCAATCTGAATCTGCAAGGGCTTCATTAATATTCTTAGGCTCAATTTTTGAGAGAAAAGCATAGAAAGCATAGAAATTTTTGAGTCTAGATCTAGTTTGAACTCTTGCATTAATATCAGACAAAATTTGATCAAGAAGAGGTGAACTTTGGTATTTCCATGATCGTGGTGAAAGTGGGTTCACAGACTCGCTCTCCATCCTAGCTGGAATACTCGGTGAAACAAGTTCAGGGCCTGTTCCTAAGCCTGTTTGGGAGCTTGTTCCTGAAATTATCTCAGAAGGGTTTGGCTGATGTTGTCCCGAACAGGGTTCTACCCTGTTTCCCCCTGTTTGGTTCACACCTTGCTTACCTTCCTGAAGAACAGCTTCAGGCCTTGATCCCTCAGGTTGATCCTTACCTTGATCATCTTGAAACAGCATGTCTTTTCTAACAAGACCTAGTTCGAGGTCTTCCTCCTGTGCATCATTCTCACTTAGAGAGTTAGTTTCATCAAAAAGCACATGCACACTTTCCTCAATACACAAGGTTCTCTTATTAAACACTTTGTATGCCTTACTATGCGAGGAGTAACCAAGGAATATTGCTTCATCACTCCTTGGATCGAATTTCCCTAAGGCATCTTTTCCATTATTATGCACATAACATTTACAACCAAAAACTCTCAAATGCATAATATTAGGTTTTCTTCCCTTGAAAAGTTCATAAGGAGTTTTGTTAAGAATATGCCTGATCATGCATCTATTTATAATGTAACATGATGTATTCAAAGCTTCAGCCCAAAAGTTTCTAGGAAGACCACTAGCAACAAGCATTGTTCTAGTCATGTCCTCTAGAGTGCGATTTTTGCGTTGTACCACCCCGTTCTATTAGGGTGTTCTTGGAGCTGAAAAATTATGATCAACACCATACTCATTACAATAATCAATAAAGCTCGAATTTTCAAATTCTGTAGCATGGTCAGACCTTAGGCATACCAAAGAGTGTCCTACCCTCTTTTCAGTCTTTTTAATGAAAGCAAGAAATGTTTTAAAAGTTTCATCTTTAGAAGCCAAAAACAGGGTCCAAGTGAAACGAGAGTAGTCATCCACTATCACAAGCACATACCTCTTACCACCTCTGCTCATGATCCTCATTGGACCACATATATCCATATGTATCAATTCAAGAGGTCGAGTAGTGCTTACACACCTTTTAGATTTAAATGAATTTCTGACTTGTTTGCCTTTGGCACATGCATCACATACCTTGTCATCATTGAATTTGATGGAAGGTAAGCCAACCACTAAGTCTTTGGTTACAAGTTTGTTCAAAGTGAGTAACTTGCATGACCTAGTCTTTTGTGCCAAAGCATAACATCATCATTTAAAGCACTCAAACAAGTCAAATTATTTTGGGGAAGAGTAGAAATACACACTTTATAAACATTTTTGTGTCGCTTCCCCCTCAACACAATATCTCCTGTGTTCATATTTACAACCAAGCAACGTGTTGGAGAGAACACTATTAGGTTGTCTTTGTCACACAGTTGGGACACACTTAGTAAGTTGTGTTTTAATCCATCCAAAAAATAAACATTGTCAATTGAATGGGAGAGTGACTCACCTATCTTACCTATACCGACAATTGTCCCGGATTTGCCGTTTCCAAATGCCACACTCCCTCCTTCTGAAGCTGTAAGTGAGAGAAAATTGGATCTTTCACGAGTCATATGCCTCGAACACCCACTGTCAACATACCACAGCTGCTTGTTCCCTAGACTGTGCCCTGCACTGTTTGCTGGGTTGTTTGCTGGATTGTTCTCTCTCACTTCAGCCTGCAAAACAAATCAAGGGTTAGTTTTAGGAACCCAGATCCACTTGTGTCCCATTCCTTTAGAGGTACAAATCTCATCTTTCCTAACCCATATTTATTTTACATACACTGAGTTCCTTTTAATGGCATACTTTCTTGAGGGACAAGTATAACGGTAATGACCCGTTTTACCACAATGATGACATACAATATTCTCAGATAATCCTACATATTTTCTATTCACTGGGTAGGTCATCTTAGGTACAAAACCTAGTCCTCTTCTATTTCAACTATGATGGGTGTTTAACCATTCAAGTGCTTGTGAGGACCTGTTCCAGAGTTTGTTTGTGGCAAGGTCTGATTCCATTTGTTTCATTTTCTCAAGTAAGTTTTTATTTTCTACAAGCAAGGACTCGACCTTACCTTTTAAGTCAAGGGATTCTTTTTCCAGCTCAGTCAATTTAGTGGAACAAGTCTCTTCTTTCATGAGTAGAGTTTCTTTAAGCACATTGATGTTTTCATGCAAGGCAAGAGTTTCTTTGTCAACTTCAAGTTTTTCTAATTTAAGGGTTTCATTTTCAAGTTCTAGATCTCGAACATCCCTTTTTAATTCAGCACATATATCCATTATAGTGTACACTAATTTCTCAAGAGTTGATTTATTTAGACCCCATACCTTGTTCTTGAGTTGAGTCAGACTGTCTGTTGATCCATCATCTGAGTCAGTGTCACTTTTTGCCATGAGTGCTACATCAGCTTCCCCAGCTTCAGACCCTTCTTCATCCTCGCTTGAGTCTTCCCAGGCCGCGAGCATAGCTTTTGAGAACCTTTTCGCTGAGCTGCTTACACCCTGTTTCCTCCCCTGTTTTCTAGGGTGTTCGGGTTCTTGTTCTTCCTTGTGCAGTGGGCAGTTTCTCACAATGTGGTCCAGTTTGCCACACTTGAAACACCTGGAGAACTGTTCCCGAGAGGTGTTCCTGGCCTTGCTGAAGTCCTTCCTTTTGCTATTTTCTTTGACTTTCTTGAAGAACTTCTTGAACTTTTGAGTGATCATGGCAATCTCCTCCTCATCAGAATCAGAATCATCTTCTAAGGCCTTTAGTGCAAGACCTCGATCTCTCTTTGTCTCATCTTTCTGTTGAGAATTTTTCCTAAGTTCATACGTTTGGAGGTTGCCAATCAGCTCATCTAGGGTGATCTTGTTCATGTCTTTAGCTTCTTGGATGGCCGTTACTTTCGCTTCCCAAGAATGAGGTAAAATTCTTAGGATCTTCCTCACCAATTCTTCGGTGGTGAAGGATTTTCCCAAGGATTTTAGCTCATTCGTTATGTGAGTGAAGCGAGTGTACATGTCCATCACACTTTCACGATCACCCATCTCAAACAGCTCATATTTTCTCATAAGCAATTCAATCCGGGATTGCTTTACTTGATTGGTCCCTTCGTGAGCTACTTGCAAAGCATCCCAGATTTCTTTGGCCGACTCACATTCAGATATGCGAGTATATTCATCAGGGCCTAGGCCAAAATATAGAAGTTTCTTGGCTTTGGCATTCTTCTCCATCATTTTGTAATCTTCAGTATTGAATTCTTTAGGCTCCTTGGGGATTGACTTTCCATCTTCAGTTATTTTCTTTGGGATGAGTGGTCCATTCTTGATGAGCATCCACAACTCATAGTCCTCGGCTTGGATGTAGTTTTCCATCCTATTCTTCCACCAACCATAGTGTTGGCCATTGAAGTATGGTGGTCGAGTTATGGATTGACCTTCAAGCATGCCTTGTGGGGTACTCATCTTCAAGGATCTCTCAAGGTGTTAGCCTTTCAAAGGAGAACCTGCTCTGATACCACTTGTTGATTTAGAGAGTACACAACCACAAGAGGGGGGTGAATTGTGGTGTCCGATTTTCGCAAGTTGCTGGCAAACAGTCTTAGACCCTGTTCGCACAGGTTGTTCCTGAGATAAGCAGAAGCGAAAATCCAACAAAATTGAATGCGGAAATAATGGACACAGGATTTTTACGTGGAAAACACCTCTAGCCCAACTGAGGTGAAAAACCACGACCTACCTCGTGTAGGATTTAAACACTTCACTAAACGGGCTAATCACATTACAATAGTAACACACCTTGTTACAAATTGTAACCCACGTAACCGTCTTCCCTAAGACAGGTTACCCCACGTCTAAAATCCCCTTGATTTGGACACACACTCAACTCACTTTTGTGAAAGAAGTGTATAAAGAAAAACACCCTATTACAATGCTTCTCAACTAAGCTAATATAGGGTACAATGAAGTCCTAGTATGCCAACTTTGAAAGCTCAAATAACTCACTTACTAGACACGGTTTTCTTTTCAAACTTTTAAGCTCATGAACACTAAATTTTTCTCTTTGAAAACCGATGCTTCTATCGTTCTAAGAAGCGACTTTATATAGTGCTTGGAAAAACAATTCCTCAAATTTTTGGAAACTAAAATCCCTAAAGAATATAGAATTCTTTAGCCACAAGGGATGAGGAAACATGAGCTGGAAACACTTCCTAAACCGTGTGCATAAGGCGGTGATTCTCAGCAACTAGCCCATGTTTTTCTCAACAACCTTATCCACTTGCCAAAAATTGGATATTCTTTTTATTCAAAAAAGATTTTGCAAATCCCCTTAGATTTTAATAACCGTTTTTAGGATAAGGGGTAAGATACTCCATAAAAAATCTTTCTTGCAAATCCTTGAAGAAGCTGCTCAAAATCCAAAAGATAAAAATCGTGCAAAACAGTTTTTTTCGCAGATTATTCTGGAAACACCCTGATTACCCTGTTTCCAGGATTGTTCTGAAGGGTGATCCGAAATATTTACCAAAAGAAAACAAAACCTTTTCAAGTAAGTGGTAAGTTAAGAGTTTCTGATTGGCATATTAACAAGAGTCTAAAAATATAAAACTAAATTAAATCAAGACATCTTGTTGTAACCACTAGTCATCTTGTAGAGAGACGAATCTGCTGCAAACACTTCACAGAACCTGTTCCTTACGGCTGCACTTATATCCTATGCTTCAAACACTTCACAGGACATGTTTCAAACACCTTACAGAGCCTGTTCCTCATGGTTGTTCTTACATCGCTGACTTGAGTACCTGTTCTTGATAAACCATTAGTCAAGCAGTTTTAATATATTGAAAAACAGCAGTAAGACCCTGTTGGTAAAGCCTATTTGGAACAACAATACAACTACAACACTTGGATTTGTTATCATCAAAACCTTATACATTCTAACATAAAGAATCCAACTGCAATACTATGGCTAATAAATCCCTAGATTAAATAAAACTACACACTCATATTTCAAATTCAACGAAAATAAGAGTTCGAGGATAAATTCAAAGGGAAAGAAAACTTTACAACAATGGCAGTCCTTCAATTGTGCCACAATCTTCAAGCCTCCAAGACCAAAGCTTTTCCCTTCAATTCACCTTTTGCTCCTATATAAACTAAACTAAACTCTAACTAAAAAAGAGAGGGATGCAAGAGTAGTAGTGAGATGGTTATGGTTGCTGATTTTTTTTTTTTCTCTTAAGCCTTGGAATATGCCTTTTTAAAGCTATAAATAGAGCATCCTCAGCCGCACAACGAAGGAAGATGAAGAGGTTAGCAGTTACAGGCTCACCATAGCCGATAGGGAACACCACGATCAAACCGTGGTTCTGGCTGATTCCACAATCTTCTGCTCTTCTCTTACTCCATGAGCATGGGACTTGGGGTACCTCCATGGTGGGTCAATATGCACTCAAAAAATGAGCGTCAATCACTGGGTCAAATGGTCTAAGATGTTGCAAAAGTCATCAAAGAATCATATCCAAGCATAAAATGAGAATATGAGTATAAATTATGACATTAAACCCATAAATTCCTAAAGAAGTGCTATAAAACGTCCCTAAAATGAAGTATACAAAAGCACTTATCAATTAGCGAGGAGGGGACTGGATACCATAAGCCTCTTTCCGATTTAAAGATATATAATTAATTGTAAAACAAGATTTCAGAGTCTATTATGAGTTGTGTAGATTGTGCCATGTGTGTGTGCATGTTGTGAATGACTGAACTATAGACCCTATAATTTCAGGGAAGAAATTCTTTTAAGGGGGGAGAATATAATAGTCGAAATTCTTAATTCGGGGCTAACTATGTAGATTAATGTTTTCATGAATTGTGTTTTATTTAATTGGCCATGTTAGACTATCTAATTACATACTAATTAGGTGTGATACTTATATGGAGTAGTTTTATTAGTTTGCCCTATTTGTTACACAATTACATGAAATTAGTTAGTTTGCTAAAAATTAAGCTGAGGCGTACTTCTGCAAAATTAGCAAATTATGCGAGGGCAACTGCAGTCGAGATTAGCAAAACTAAATAATTTAGGACCAAACCCAGTTTAGTAAGTGTGATTAACAACCAAAACAACCAAAAAAAAAAGTCAAAAGAGGGGGGCTAAAGCCCCATTTCCTTCTTTTTGAGGTCTCGAATGCAGAAGGAGAGGAAGAGGGTCTCTATAACCCACGACCCCGACCATCACCAGAGAGGGGGGAGAGAGAGAGGGATAGAGGGAGAGGGAAAGGGAGAAGGAGAGGGCGATGACGATGACATGACTCACACGCAACCACCAGCAAAGAGAGAAAGAGAGGCCAGCGAAAGAGACTGAGCAAAATGGCTCAGCGCACCGCGACCTGCTGTCGGCGACTGGCACAACCGAGGCTGGCGACCAAGCGGCGGTTGAGCCCGATTTCGGTGACCACCAAAAACAGCACAAACAGCAGCAGAAATCGGGCCTGGGGTAGACTGATTCAGGGGTTTGTGTTGGGCAACGAATTAGGAGGTGAATTTCCAGGTTCTTGAGTGTCTAAATTCAGCCCAAAAGCCCTTATAATAGGTCCTTTAGCTTGGATTTGATGGGGGTGGTTCTTGATTCCCAAAACTATTAATAATTTGCAAAATATTTAAGAGTTAATTATGGAATTTGATTTAGTAGTTAGAATGAAATTTTGATAGTGGAGAATCCATGGGAACTAGCCGAATTGTTTCAGCTGAAATTGAGATGATTTCAAGGATTATTGTGGATGGTGCTGTGAGGAAGGAGTTCAAGTTGTGTTAGAATCCGTGAATTTTACAAAGTGTAATTGTGCGTTTGATGCTGTGTACTGTATGTTGTTCGCCTGAATTTGGTTGTAGCCTAATACTAAATTGAGTCGTGATTTTGTTGGCCTTTATTGAAGTGTGTACTATATGTGCATGTCGTGACTGAGTTCTATGCCCAAGTGCTTTAATCTTAGTTGTTTAGAGTTGCCTACTCGTGTTTAAAGGTCTCGTACTGAATAATTTGTGAAATATGAGTCATTTTGCCCAACCTCACTTGATTTAGTTTAAGCTTGCACTACCATTCTCGCATTAATGCTTCGAATAATTAAATTCTTCAAGTAATTGATTTAAGAGTAGTTCGTTCATTACCTTTACTAAAACAACGTCCTAATTTCTTAAACAAGTAACTTGAATGTTTAATAACCCCTTAATTGTTTCTTGAAGTTGCTTAAATGGGCCATCGGGTTGGAAACAACGCGAATTACGAATGAATATGTTTGTATTATGCTTGAAGGCATGCATTAATAAGTATGTATGCAAACTATTGTTATATGGCAAGCATGTTGAGTTATGTGGTTAGTAATAACTGTAAACCATTCGTTTGATGGGCATGCTTTTAAGCAAAATCGACCATGAATAAGTTCTAGGCATGTAAGCTTTTCAGACAAGTTTTATGACATTTCCTTTGGAAAGTGAATGCGTATTTGTTCATTAACTCGTCTAGAAGCATGTTTTGACAAGATGAATGGTTGTATGCTTTTCAAAAATCAAATGACCTTATCAAGGCCTTTTAGCCTTCATGAGAATGAAAGTGCCGTTGTTGTGATGCAATGAGAGTTTTAAGACAAAATGTGTTTAAATTAAGATGCATCTGAAATGGTTTGGACTAGGAGAATGGTGCTAAGTGCTTGGACAAATGTTTAGGGAGCAGGCCCAGTATGCGGGAACCCTAATTCCTAGGGAGTTAGGCCCAAAAAGTGGGAGTCATAGAAGACCCTAATGAGGGTAATGGTCCATTGATTATGAGAATCCTCGGGGGTAATATGAAGGGTGATTGTAGATCTTCCCTAGGAGCATGAATATGAGAATTCGATGCCCCTTAAAATGATTTTGTACCTGTTATGTGATGAGAACTCTTTGCTCGAGGACTATGTCAGTGCAAACATTTGAAAAAGTGCATGTGCTCTTGAAAAGAGCTTTTATTGAGTCCAAATGACTTTACAGTGAATAACGACTATTTTATAAATGTTGATTTCGGTTTAAGTAATGATCCTTGCCTTTATGTGTTAAGTCCAATCTCTTACCAAAATGAATCTCACTTGGTGATTTTAACTGCACTCCTTGATGATAAGTGTTTATGTGTGAGTTAATTGTGTTACTGTTCTCTATACATGAATTTGTGCGTGAATCAGCTTACTTTTGAGTCTGGTATGCTCGTTATATGATTTTAAGTAAGTTCTCGCCACTACTAAATTACAAGTGACATAGTTTAGGCCAGTCGAGAAGTCTTGTGCATGAAAGAGAAGGAGATTAGGAATATCTTTAAAACTTGAAGGTTATTGAGATAGTAATGAATATAGGAGACCTTATGTGATTATTATACGATATTAAATCTCCAACATGTGTGATTGCTACCAAAAAGTATTACGTGCAACTATTTTGTTTTTCTCGGGGTTGAGGATCACTCACTAAGCATGTGGTAGCTCATCCCCTCTCTATTTCCCCTTTTCCCGGGTTTTTAATGTGACAGGTAGAAGTTAACTTATGTACGCCAAGATGAGTTTTCCCCCTGCTTCAAAAAAGGGTTATGCATACATATATACATAGCTTTATGAGGCCAATGATGTAATATGGTGTATTTCTAGATTCCCATATATATATATATATATATATATATATATATATATATTATATATATATATATATATATTATATATATATATATATATATATATATATATATATATATAAAGTACTTTGCTTCATGTATTGCATAATGAATAACAGTCGTTCCGAATGGCCATGTAGGCCATCCATTAAATAGTAGTTGTTTATTTTAGTTGGAGTTAGTATTTTTGGGATGTAAACCCCAGTGCTCTGGATGAGTAATCTATTAACTTGTATCTTTTATCTGCTTCTTATTAGTGAACTTAATTATTTGGTTACTTCGGGTGTATGGCCCATAGTGTTGTGGACTCTAGCGTGTAGTCGTTGAGCTTATTTTGATATTCTTTTATACTTTTATTCCTTGCAGGGACCTAAAGTAAGGCTTTAAGCCTAGGAAATGACCAGCTTTTAGGCGGAACTCTATCCATTTCGCTCAACGATTTAAGAAAACGTTAACGTTCCTAACCTTAAGGGATAGAGGTGTTACAGTTTACTAGCTACTTGCCTAGAGGAAGAGCAAATGCTGCCCACATGGTAGGCCGACCCTCTGAGATAGATCAAGTAAGGTTATTCATCAGAAGCCTTTAGCTCTCATACTATCAACATCTGCGGTTCATGCAATTTGAGAATTTTACAACATCAAGAAACATCGGTATGCTAGTAGAGAAAAATTATCCAAAAAGGTATCAGCTAGGATAGGAAATAATCAGAGAATAATCATCAAAATAGGGAGAAGAAGGCTAGTAGCCCTTAGGAGGTGCACATGATGAACCATATTACCAAGTATACCCCTATACGGAGTACCTATACCCAAGCTCTGGAATGGCCCCTGGCTAAAAGGAAGATCAATCTTCCTAAAATTAAGCCAGAGATTGAATCTCTTAAGCAGTCTAAATATTTTGATTCGAAGAAGTACTGTAAATACTATCGGTCGCGAGGACATAATACTGACGATTGTTGGATTTTCAAAAACACGCTGCAGAAGATGTTTAAATCTGGACAACTTCTATTACCTAAAGCAGCACAAAAGCCCCACAATAATAGGAATCCACTCGAGAATGATGAAAACATTTTCCTTATTGAGGACTAAGAGAAAGAATAGGACTCATCCATGTTCGTACAAGACATTATTAGCCCAGAGCCATGGGTAAACATGCCTGCACCAAACAAGCAAGTCTTTGGCATTGGGGAAAGTGATAAAGATGACATCTATAGCCTGCCCGCCATAGTAAGCGATGATGACTTTTAGGGGTAGGATGGAGAAGAGGACTTTTAGGTAGAGGAAAACCAGGCAACAGTCCAGTACCTTACAAGATTCGGGATATATAAGGCTATGGAGGTCCCATAGCAAGCCCCTGATAAAGAGAAAGCAACATTACCTCAGGAAGAGGATCTCGGTAATGAAGTAGCCGAACAAACTTAAAGTAAATGTAAGTATATGGCAGCTCATAGTGGCCTCTTAGAGGCATAGACACACCTCCTAATAGAAGCGCTGAATAAAATTGAGGTATCTCTTGAAGCTACCCCGAAGGGATGATAACCTCAATTATGACTGGTAAAGGCACTATGACCTTTAGTAGTGAGGATCTCCTGCTGGGAGGTGCGGTGCTTAACAATGCTCTCTAAATCACTGTAACATGCGTTCAGAAGCGTGTACCTCTAGCTCTAGTCGATAATGGCTCAGTGGTGAATATCTGTCCTTAGACGACGACCAAAAGGATAGGGGTCAAAGAAGAACATCTCTCATCACTATCCACTTAATTAAGGGCATAGGACAATTTGAAGAGGTTAGTGTTGGGTACTATTCGCCTTCCCGTTAATTTGGGCCTTACCGAGAGGAATATAGAGTTTCAATTCCTTAATATACTGGCTACCTCTAACCTACTTTTGGGAAGGCCGTGGCTTTATGACCATCAGGTGTTTCCTTCCACTTTATGTTAGAAAGTGAAGATGTTAATAAAAGGTGAAGTAGTGACTGTTGAAGGTGATAACCTTATGTGCTACGATAACAAATTAGGAGTTAGTACTAGAAATTGAGCGTAATAATGATGGTAAAGAACTCTACAATTTTGGAATGGTGGAAACATTAGAAAAGGACAAAGCTACTTTTGACTTTCATTCTTATTCCAATTTGAATGTCAATCGCATCCTAAAGAAGTGAGGCTACTTCTTAGGAATGGCTATAGGGTGAAAAGCACAGGGGTGGACTATGTTGCCCTTGATGCAGAGGGAAGACTATAAGTTCATATTAGTATATCACCTAACTCCCAAAGAGATAGTCAAGGCTAGGCAGGAAGCATAAGCTTGGAAAGCTACTACTAAGAAGGTTACCCAAAGAACTACACTGTTAGGCCCTATCCTCTTATTCTTAGTGGACATTTCCTGTGTGAAGGAGACAACTTCCTCTTTTATGGCTTCCTGGAACCTTGCTATATAATAGAAAAGGGACTTTTAGTGATGGGGCTAGAAATATTTAACGACTACCACCTAATAGAAGAGGAAGTGTATACTACTGAGAAAAAAAAACATTCCACAAAAGACTAGGTGAATCTGGCTAAAAGTAACATCTTTGGGATGCTATTCGATCAAGGCTATGGGAAGAGTGGCAAGCAATTAAATTGGACAGCTAAAGAAGAAGGAAAAGTGTTTATCGTAGCTATACAGGGTAGTTTAGGGGAGTCTGAGAAAGGGTATAAGAGTTAGTCTTTAGCTTATGTGCCTTTAAGTGCTGCATAAGATGTGTCTTTTTCAAATTCTATTAAGATGAACTCTTCTACTTACGACTCATCTCATTCCTTTAATTCTAAATGTTTGGCCTCTTATAATGAAAATGAAAAAGAAACCCCAAAAAAATTAATTAAATCAATGGAAGATCATGAAAATCAAACTTTCACAAATAAGGACATAACACTAATCAATTTAGAGACAACTGAAGAACCCAGAGAACTCAAAAGAATTCATGGATGTCTTTTAATGGTCGTATAATG
Organism: Carnegiea gigantea; assembly: GCA_029747015.1. NCBI lineage: Eukaryota > Viridiplantae > Streptophyta > Magnoliopsida > Caryophyllales > Cactaceae > Carnegiea > Carnegiea gigantea. Next base: position 375,456 of record JAKOGI010000499.1, read on the forward strand.
ACAAGCTAAGCATTGATTGGGACATTGTAGAGCACATTCATTAAGGTTGCGCACTACCCACTACAGGCAGTAAGCATTGTACTAGTCCTAAAGAAGGACAAAAGAATAAGAACGTGTGTAGATTTTAGGGACCTCAACAAGGCAAGCCCAAAAGATGATTTCCCTCTACCACACAGAGATGTTTTGGATGATAACACAACCGATCATGCTCTCCTTTCTTTTATGGATGGATAAGCAGGTTACAATCAGGTCAAGATGGCAGTAAAAGATAAGAAAAGACTACTTTCATCACCTGTTGGGGAACCTATTATCACATGGTGATGTCATTTGGATTAAAAAACACTGGGGCTACCTATCGAAGGATAGCTATGACATTGTTGCATGACCTAATGCATAAGGAGGCTGAAGTATATGTAAATGACATGATTATAAAATCCAAGTAGAGGGATGGTCATGTTCAAGCTCTTCGGAAGCACTTCCATAGACCTAGGAAATACAACATGCCCTTGAATCGACATAAATGCACATTTAGAGTCACCTCGAGCAAGCTGCTTGGGTATGTTGTTAACCTTTGAGGAATTGAGGTTGATACAATGTGAGGATTTCTAAGATGTTTGTAATGTATTAGTCGTTTTTTATCAAAGATGACAATTGTATGTGAGCCCACTTCAAGAGATTGAAGAAAAGAACAAAGACTAAATGGGTATAGGAGTGGTAGTGGCATTTGATAAAATTAAAGAGTACCTGTCTAATCCACCAATTCTAATGCCCCACAATAAGACATTCCTTTAATCTTACACCTCGCAATGATAGAGGGAGTAGAAATGGCCATTTACTACACAAATAAAAAGTTCCTCGAATACGAGATCTACTGTATGGCCCTGGAAAAAACAACCCTGACATTAGTATGGGCAACCAAGCTTAGGAACTGCATGCTGACCCATACAGTACATGTGGTAGCTCTAATGGATACTATAAGATATTTGCTCCAACAACCCATAATGATCGGTGAGGTGACTAGGTGGATTGTATTGTTGTTGGAGTTTAGCCTACATTATATGTCGCAAAAATCTATTAAGGGAAGGGCTATTTTTGATTTTTTTTTTTACATATTTACCGACAGAAGACCAACAGGAAGAACATTTTCACTTGCTTGATAAAGAAATCCTCCAGGTGGAAGAAGATCTATGGATTATATACTTTGGCAGGGCTTCCAATAAGAAAGGATTTGGGGTAGCATCCTCTTGGTATCGCCAGTAGGAGCACAAATTCCTATTTTAGTTAAACTAAACTTCGAGGTTATTAACAAAATGGCGGAATACGAAACTTACATCATTGGGTTATAGGCTATCATGGAGATAGGGGCTAAGAAGTTGTGGGTATATGGAGGCTCCAATTTAACAATTAATCAAATATCGCAGAAATGGTATGCAAAAAGCGAATTCTTGGCAGCATACCAAGCTTATTTTATAGATCTCACCAAGCATTTCACCCATATTATATACACTTATCTGCCACTAGAAGACAACCAGTTTGTAGATGCCTTCGCAAAATTGGCGTCGATGATTAACGTCCCTAGGGGTGACCATTCAATGCCGATAACAGCAGAAAGGATGAGCAAACCGGCGCACTGCTACACCACCGAAGTGTACAATGTCTACCTCACTGCCTGGTATTGTGACATGTACCAATACCTAACCAAGAAGGTATATCCACCAGGATCTTCCCCAAAAGCCCAGCGAGTATTAAGGTTGTTGGCCTCATAATACCTCGAGGATAAAGGGAGACTATACAAGAAAATAGACATGGCCATAAACTTACCCTGTCTAACCCAGGATGAGGCTCATGAGATTATGAAGGAAGTTCTTGGTGGGGAATGCAGACCCCATATGAATGGGAGAATGCTAGACAAAAAGTTTAATGGTTGGGGTATCACTGGTCCATAATGAAGGGGAATTGCTGTGCATACGGAAGAAGGTGTCATAAGTGCCAAGTGTATGCTAACTTATAACATCAGCCTCCTTCCTTCCTCTCGATGTTAACCTCTTTGTAGCTTTTCTCAATCTGGGGCATCGACATAATCAAAAAAATTACCCCAAAAGGGACTCGGGGGCATGAATATGTGCTTGTAGCAATTAATTACTTCAAAAAATGGGTAAAGACGACCTCTTATGTGAAAATTACTTCCAAGCATACGGCTAAGTGCCTCTCAACAATATCATTTGTAGGTGTGGGGTTCCACACGAGCTAATAACTGATCAAGGGAGCCACTTCAAAAAGAAAATCGCAGCTTTACTTGAAAAGTATAGAATTCAGAATCATAAGTTGTCACCATACCACCCTCAGTCAAATGGAGCAGTAGAAGCTACCAATAAAAATGTCCAGAGAATAATTGCAAAAATGGTTGAGATATAAAGACTGGCTTGATAAACTCCTGTTTACCCTTTGGGGGTATAGGACATCAATCTGGACCTCCACAGGAGCAACACCGTACTCCCTTGTGTAAAGAGTGGAAGCAGCGTTGCTGTTTGTGACAAAAATATACTATTTTTACGATACCTTTATGCTTAATTTATGCTTAAAATAATTATTATTTTTAGATTTTATTTGATTTTATTTTGTTTGTAGGTATTGAATAATTTGGAAAAAATGCGGGAAAAAGATGAAGAAATGCCAAAAATAAAGAATTGGGCCAACTTGACTCAAACCCAACCCTTTTATCCATCAACAAAAAAGAAAAAAGGAAAATAAAATAAATCCTAAAATTCTACCCATTCTTGTCCCCCACGTGCATGGCACATGATAGCTCCCTCCCCTTCTTACTCCTCACATTAACACACTCTATCTTCCTTCTCGCAAAACAGAGCGAGACCCCCTTACCTTTTGTTCTTTCGTCTTCGACTTCCTTACCATCATCACCATCTCTTTCTCTCTCGATCCAGCAAGTATCTCCCTTCCTCACCATCTTCACTCATCACCATCATCCTTTTCACCTTATTGCGTGCACCCAGCATACCAAATCACTACACAATCAGCCAGCATAACATCATCTCCACTGTCCACCTCAACCCTCATATCAACGGCCAAGCAGAGGCAAAAAGAAGCGATACATCGAAGGGGCAGCATGGCAAGGATGTTAGCTAGGTAATTAAGCTTTCATTTTAGGGTTTTAGTTAGTTATTAATCCAATTTTTGATAGTTTAATTCAAATATTAGGAATTTAAGGTTTGTTTTTATTTAGGTTTCGAATAGTAGATCTATTTTTCACCTTTAAAATTCTTATGATTAGGCTTGATTTCGTTAATTTGGAGTTAACATTCATGATCTTAGCTTGCAATCGTGATGGTTGTGGTTTGAGTTTGATTGATTTCAGCCTCCCCCTCCTCTTTTTTCGTTCTGTTTGAAGAAAGGATTAATGGCGAATCTGCCATTTTCAACAAGCCTTGAAGCTTGTTTATCGGTTGTTCTTTGCTAAAACAACTGAAATTCCCCTTCCCCGTTTCATTGATTGTTCGGTTCTAATTTCTCTGATTAATGGAGCAACGTTAGTCTCTTTTTCGATAATTGTTCTATTTTGAATCTGGATCTTAATTATATGGTTTACTCTGGGTTTTGTTGTAGTTTTTATAGGCTTTGATTTAGATTGAAACGGTTCTCTTTTTGCTCTATTTTCAGTTCTGCTGCTCCCACTCTCCTATTTCTGTTGTTCTGTAAATAATTGAAGGTATGAGGAGGCAAGAATGCCTTGCCCCCATTTTCCAGATTCTTCGTTTCTTTTGGTGCTCAATTTCTATTTCCATGTTTTACTTTTAGTTTTTTATTTAGTTGGTCTGGAAATTATTCAAGCAGCAGTTGTGATTCTCTTATTCCTTGGTTTTGTTGTTGGCTTATTTCTTTGTTTGTTTAGAGTAGATATTTCTTTCACCTAATGCTTTAGTTTTCAATTGCTTTTAGCATTACTCATATGATCCAGCTCACTCCTCTAGTTTAGTCTTTGGTAGCTTCATTAAATGTGATTAATCCATGACTTATGTTTAGAGTAATGTAGTTGGCTTTACCTATTTCAGTAATTAGTAGGGGTGAGCAAAAAAAAAAAAATCAAAATCAAAAAATCAAACCGAAAAACTAGTTAACTGGTTTGATTTTTCTAAAAAATTCGGTTTGGTTAACCGAACGGAAATAATTTTTGCGGTTTCGATTTTGGTTACGGTTACGGTTCGCCCATTTGAGATTCGGTTAACCATATGATTAGCCAACAATTAACCGAAACCAAAGCTTACACTTTTATTAAAAGAACAACTAAATTTTATATTGCTCAAATGTAGATTTTATTAAAGATAAGACTAAGCATACAATAATGTGTAAAATAATATTTGGTGTCTTAAATAGTTAAATTAATTTTAAAAAAGGAGTAAAAATTGAAAATTAACAATTTCAATTAATGGTTAACCGAAAATCCGGCTAACCGAGTTTTTCGGTTTAGTTGCGGTTCACATTTTTTCGAACCGAAAAATTCGGTTAATCGATTTTTAGTTAAGCGAGAGCTTCGGTTCGGTTTTCAGTTCACAATTTTTACGAACTGACTTTCCGGTTAGCCGATCTTTGGTTAACCGAATTTCTGGTTAACCAGTTTTGATCACCCTTAGTATTTAGGATAGATTAGTTCTGTTTAGGATAATTTAGTTTACCGTGGCCTAATCTTATCATCGTCCCCAAGGACATGACCCTTAATTACTACGACGAAAGTCATACACTTGCGGCTTTGACATTTCACACTTAAAATTATTGTACAAGTTTTTTTACACTCAAAATGGGCAAGATAGGTAGGAAAAACATGATGCCACTCACCCCCATCATTGTTGTAGACATATTTGATACACGGGGTATTGATTTTATGGCTCCATTCCCGAATTCATTTGGGAATGAGTATATTCTGTTGTGTATAGATTATGTCTCAAAATGGGTACAGGCCATTCCCACAAGGACGCATGAGTCTAAGGTGGTTGTGAGATTTTTGCGACAACACATTTTTGCTAGGTATAGGATGCCTAAGGCCATCATTAGTGATCAATGGACCCATTTCGACAATAGGTCCTTTGATACACTCTTTAAGGGGTACTCAATCCTCCATCGCATGGCAACCCCATACCATCCATAAACTAACAGTTACGTAGAGGTTTTGAATAGGCAATTCAAGCAAATTCTCAAAAAAGACTGTGAATAGGAATAGGAATAGGAAGGACTGGACAGATAAGCTAATTAATGCACTTTGGCCGTATCGGACAGCTTTTAAAACCCCTTTGGGCATGTCGCCCTATACGGTGGTCTTTGGGCGTCCATCTTACCTTCTCGTTGAGCTCGAACATCGGGCTTGGTGGGCAATTTGGGACTTAAACTTTGATTTGATGGCCGTCGGTGACGAACGAAAGCTTAGCTTGAATGAGTTGGAAGAAATTACGCGGGAAGCATATGATAACACTCGCTTAAGCAAAGAGCGCACCAAATTCATCCACGATAAACTCATCCATAGGCAATAGTTTTTCCCCAGCCAAAAGTTGCTATTATATGATTTCCGCCTTCATTTGTTTTTAGGAAAGTTACAGCCTAGGTGGGTTGGTCCCTACTTTGTACTTAAAGTGTTTCCCTGTGGAGCGGAAGAAATAGGGACGCCACCAAGGACCTAGTGTTAAAGGTGAATGGGCTTAGATTGAAGCCCATACTAGAGCTACCGAGTGCAGAGGACGTGGAGTGTATCTTCTTCCACGAACCTCCTCCCTCCGAGTAGTCATGTTTGAAGTTATTGTGCAAATGTGCATTGTGCATATTAAGTGTTAGGGGGGAGCTCTTCCATCATTTTTATTTTGGAAAAAGAAAAATAAGGAGAGAAAATTTTTTGAAAATTCGAAAGGATTTTCCATTTTTCCTTGTAAATAGATGATTTTGGGGGACAATGTGTGACTTTTGTTGGCAATGGCCTGCCATTGCTTAGGACTTGAATAACACATAATTAGGATACATGGGATGCAGAGAAGGTCTATGTTTTTGATAATTCATGTCTAGTTGCACCTAATAGATTAGAGTAGGCATGGTAGGTGAACCTGTGAGGGTTTTGAGCCTTATAGGATCGCTTCTTCACTTGCGGTCATCTTGTCTATTTCATAAGGGGCTTACCCACATTTGATTCTCTAGAATTTGCGGTAACTCTCGTTGAAATCACATATCGCATTTGCATTATTGATGAAAGGAAAGAGGCATTCTTTGTGCGTAACTAGAGCCACATTAGCCAAAAAGCCTTCCATGGTACATAATTTGTATCCTTTGTTCCCCGTTTGACCCTTAACCATTGATGTTTTATGTAACCCACATTATTAGCCTTTGACCTCAACACTGTCTCTACCTAAGCCAAGGCGAATGAGTATCACTATGATGTTTTTGTGTTGATCATTGTTTTGAGAAATAGAACATTTGTCGAGTGATCTTTGAGGGTCTTAATGATAAATGTTGGGGTTATGTTGAGACTATGTACCCCGGGAGTTTGGATTATTTGTTCACTAAGACTATTGATGAAATTTGGGATTTCTTTGAATATTTGGCTCATGATACATGGGAGTATAACAATGCTAAAGAGAACTTTATTTACCCCATTCTTGACTCTTATATGATGCATGCTACACATTTTTAGATGAGAGTTAGATTGGGCGTATATTTTGTGAGCACTCACATACTCCATGTGTTCCTGTTTCATATGATTATTGTGATACCTTTGACCATGATGTTGACACTTGTCCATTGCTTGGTAGATCACACAAATTGGAGGCATTAGCCACCTTCAATAGGGAGATTTACTTGCAAAGTTTACTTTAGAATGGCCTTAGGTCTTATGAGGACTTTGATGTTAGGAGTGTGACATCGATTCCTTTAGGGCATGATTATTATGATATGCCTTCTGATGGCCACGAGGTTTCAAGTGATCCCTTATCTCCTTTAGCGGTTGCACCCTTCCCAGAGTTTAGCATAGATAGTGGCCACCTTGAGGGTAATCTAACCATTCATGACTCGTCTCTTGCTTTGGCTCCCTTAGGAGAGCTTGAGGAGGGAGATGGTTTTGAGACTGATGGTAGTTTAGATGATCAGTGTGGCATACGAGTTGAGTCAGGGGATATTTCTTCTGAGGAGTACTCTTTTGATGAGCCTTCTGAAATGGAGTTTAGTGAGGTTTCACCTCACATGGAGCTGATTGATCCCATTTCTTATGAGTCTACCCTTAACTTAGCTCCCGCCCCTCCCATTTCATCTCCTTCTTCTCCCCTCCCCATTTTTTTCCTTTTTTAGACCCTTTTGGGTCTACTTTTGTAGAGTCTAAGACTTCCATGCTTGGTAGTCCTTGTTTAGATCTGACTCTTGATGATAGTGATATAGAGAGACTCAAGGATTACTTTGAGGTGAAGGACTTGACTTTAGGCCATCTTATGCACTTTGATTTTCATATCTCACCTGATTGGCTTTCCTTGGTCTTCTCCCCTCCCCTTTTAGTGATGTTGCATTTCATTTTAATCGTTTAGACCATGGTTTATGCATTCATATAATTACATCATAATTAGACCATTAACTAGTGCATCTTATTTTACATATGCACATCTCTATTTTGATTGGGCCTAATGCTTTGATAAGCTCAAAAGAGCCTTGAGTTGCATTGCATTTATGCAATTATTTGGGTTGCACCTCCTGTTTCTAACTATCTCCATTTTTATGAGGATTGTGTCTAGTTGTTTGACAAGCTGCTTCAATCCTTGATCGGTTTTGATGAGTAGCAGCTTGTGACTTGAGATGGAGTGGCTAATGCTCCATGGACCTCCTCGATATTTAGGGTTCTGATTGTATTGGTGATTAATTTTGAGGAGACATTTGGGATTTGTTAACCGGAATTGGCTATGATCACCATTGATTGTGTTATGGTGTTTTTTGCTTTGTAAATACTTGTTAGTGGTGGATATCTACGATTGTGAATAGTTGTAGGTATCCAGGATTGTTCTTGTGCATATTTTAGTTTTGTGGTTTTGTTTCCTTGGTTTTGTGAGTTTTCGTTTTTCCTTAGTTTTGTTTTTGTTTCATGCTTTGCTTTTGTTTCCTTTTTGGTGTTTTTGTGGCTTTGTTTTGGTTTTGTATTTTGTTTTTCTTTTCTTATGAGTTTTGTTTTGCTTCAGGCTTACTCTTCTTTTATCTTTTATTTGGTAGTTCCTTGTTTATGATTGGGTATTTATATTTTTTAGGATGTTTTGGTTGTTCTTTGTGCGTTGGTGGTATGTTTTTGCAAATAGGTAATTACTGCTTCCTTTTTGTTCTATTGGTTTTTTATTTTGTTTTGTTTTGTGTCTTGTTTTGTTTAAGGGTTCTTCTTGTTGTGCTTTGTATTTTGTAGATCCTTAGCCTTCTTTTGTTTTTATTTTGGTGATTATGTGTATTTTGGTCTTGTTTTGGTTTTGTTATGTTTTTGGGTTTTGGCTTTGGCTTTGGTTTGTTTTGTTTTAGAATTTATTTTCATTTTGGTTTGTTTTGTGATTTTGGTTTTGATTTTAATTTTGGTGATTTTCTTTTTGGTTTTATTTTTGATTTTGGTGGTGTCCTAGTTTGTATATACATGTGAATTTATATTGGTTTTACAGTTGTATAACTTATGTGATTGCTTTTTAGCACCTTAGTTCCTACAATGAGGACATTGAAGAGTTCTGGTGTGGGGACAAGGTGTCCATTTGTATATATTTTTTGAAAATTTTAAAAAATTCAAAAAGATTTTTTTTGTTCTTCTTCGGGTTTTGTGTGCTTCCTTTGATGATTGCTGAGGTGCTCGTTCGTATATATTTTTCGAAAATTTTGAAAAATTCAAAAATATTTCTGTTGCTTTTCTTGGGGCTATGTGTGCTTCCTTTGGTGATTGTAATCACATGTGCTAGGTTATTGAGTTATATATAGATAGAGTTTGCATGATAAGATGTCTAATTGAGGATGTAGACTTGATTTTTCATAATAACCCCGTCTCATATGTGTGATTTTGTGCTATTTTTCTCACTTTATCATCAATTGTTTGGGTCCTATAGTTAAGTCGGCATGTGAACTTTTTGTTTGTCGAAGTTTCCTTTTATGTTCTTGAAAAATACGAAACAATAAAAACAAAAAGAAAAAGTCCAAAAAGTGAATAAAAAAACCTCCGCACCAATGTTCATACCCATTATCTTTATTTCATATCTTTAATTGGCATGACTATGTGTTATTTTACTTGATTACACATCTATTTAGGAAATGAAATAAGTGCTTTGCACAGTCGAATAAAACCCCTTTTTAGGGAAGGCCTGAATATTTGTAATTCAAGCAGGTTTAGGGTGCGTGGGTTATTATTTTTTAAAAAAAAAGAAAAAATGGAAAAAATGGAGCAAATAAGGCAACTAGGCAAGGAAACCAGATTCTGTCGATGTTAGTAACTTGATACATAAGGATTGAAACATATTAGCACATACACCAAAGTGTACATATCATTGCATATTGTGTGTGGAGTGAAAAATGAGACTCGGGATGCTTCATTTGACTTAGTTATCTCTTGATTGTTCATTCTGTTTGTATATACTTTGTGACTTTGTTACTAGGGTAATGCAATTGCCTAAATGATGTGCATAATTCCCCATTATTTGTACATACATGTTCCTGTTTTGACAAACCAAAAAGATTTTCCGTTGTTTTCGAAATGATTTTTGTGGGCATTTCAGTTTAAAACCCTTACGAGACCTCACTCGTCCCCTTGGAAAAGCAAGGGGTTTAAAGGGCTTGTTGTATGCACTAAACGAAACTATGATTTCTACGAAAGTGAGTTAGGATTTTTTTTAATTTTCTATTTTTTAAGTAGTTTGGTTGATTTACTCAAGGGCAAGCAAAATTTTGGTGTGGGGGTTTTTTTGTGACAAAATTATGCTATCTTGACAATACCCGTATGCTTAATTTGTGCTTAAAATAATTGTTGTTTTTAGATTATATTTTGATTTTATTTTGTTTGTAGGTATTGAATAATTTGGGAAAAATGCGGAAAAAGATGAAGAAATACTGAAAATGAAGAATTGGTCTAAATTGACTCAAATCTGACCAAAGTTCCTTAGCTCATTATCTTTTATAACCCAAAAGAAGCAAAACGAAAGAAAAACCTAAATAAATCTACCTAGCCCTCCCCTCACACGCGTGCTATGCACATGACTTCCCCCTTCCCTTTAATTCATTCTCTTTCTCTTCTAGGGCAGGAGAAACCCAATAGACCCCCCCATTTCTCCTTCTCTCTCATTGGAACCCCGACATCCTTAGCATCGTCGCCACCTCTATCTTGAACTCATCCTTCTCTCTCCTTGAACTCGCAACATCTCCACCATTCGTATCCTCATCCACTCCGTGATTCACACAGCATCAGCCAGTGCATCATCATCCCACTGCCCACATCAACCGCGACTCAAGGCGTAAGATTAAATGGGCTCAGTTATAAATCGAAAGCATCGAGATTGAAGCGAGGTAATCCGGGTTTTAGTTAAAATTTTCAGGCTTAATTTTAGCATTTTTCGTTTTAATTCCAGTTATTAGTAGTTTAGGGTTTACTTCCATTTTCATCGATTGATTTTTCGAATGTCAGACTAATTTCTCTAGCCTGCAATTTCGTATAAATTGAACTTTGTTGCGTTGACTTAGAGTAGGTTTGATGGATTTCAGCTTGTAATGGACTTTTCTGGGTTTTTCTTGGCTATTTACGCGTCCCCCTCCCATGTTTCTTATTGCTGATTCCTGGAATGGATTTTGCTGCTCGTTCTGGGTTTTGTTGCTCATTCCTTGTAATGGAGCCCGTTGATGGAGCTTTGAGATTTGGCCAAGCTCATTGAGCAAGGAAGTCAAATCAGAACTCTAGCCTGCTGTTCCTCACCCTCTGCTTCATTATCCTCCTTCTGCCATTCCTAATTAAGCTTGTTCTAATTTTTAGTTTAAATGTTTGATTGTGATTTGGCTCACTCTTATTTTCAGATTATGATTCTTATGAGGGTTAGTTGGAGTTTACACTATGCTAATTTTTGATTAGAAGTCGTTGGATCATGTTGGGTTTTTTTTTTGAATTTTATTTTCATTAAGTTGGATTATAGATTACATTTGGACTTGATTTTGGTCTTGATTACATTTAGTATTAGATTGCTTATTTCCATGTGGTTGAATTTGGTTTTGCTAGTTCGTCTAGTTTAAAGGATATTAGAGTTTGCGAAGGATTAGGGATTATTTAGAATTTGGTCCATTTGTAATCTAAAATTTCAATTTCTCATTGTTTTAATTAGTTTAGAATGATGCTAGATTATTTATTTTCGCATTTAGTGACCTTAATCTCATCTTCGTCACTGTGGAGATGACCTTCAAGTACTATGATGAAAGTCGTACGCTTGCAGCTTTATATTTACACCCAAAATTATTTTGCACTTGCCAACGGAACCCTCACTTTGGGTGATCGCTGGAAGCCAAATTCCAGAGTTAGAATTGGTGAAAGCTCGATATGAAGAATTGGCAATGATAGACGAGAGGAGGTTAAGAGCATTATATAATGTTCAAATCTATCAATCCAGAATCTTAAGAGCTTTTAATAAGAAAGTTAAACCAAAAGAATAAGGGCTCTGATACACAGCCCAAGGGGAAAATTTATGCCTAACTGATTGGGATCATACGTCATAAAGACAATACTACTAGGGGGAGCTATGAAACTTATAGCTATAAATGAAGAGGAATATACTCAATATACTAACCTTGATCAATTAAAGAAGTGTTATGCCTGAAAGTCCATAGCAGACTGTTACCTTAACTCATAACAAGTGCACAAGGCCCATCCACGGCTTGATGAGGCAAAAAAAGAAAAAATAAGTGTAATGAACTATGAAGACCTGATTCCATATTTCGGATACGTAAAAAGCCTTAATTGGCTCAGCCTAACCAAATCCAAAAAATTATCTGGGCACAGAAAAGTGGGTTCAGATAGAGGAGGCATGAAGTAAGGGGCTTTATGATAATTAGAGCAAAAATCAACACTTTTATTACCATCCAAAATTTTGAGAGCATACAACGTGAAATAAAAAGTCTTAATAGCATTCTACGATGGAAAAGCATTAAACTTTATTAGCAAGACATAAAAGATGCAAACCTTAAACTCTTAAATCCTTCTTTAATTTCTTCACAACCACAGGGATGTCTTCTAGGGGCTAGGATCCTTTGCTTTTTTCTTTTCATTTTGAGACAAGTTATCTTCTCTCCTGCTCTCGATAGAGATTAGGTTAGCACAAATTGCCTTCCTAGCCTCAGCACCATGTTCTGTCATCCACTTCAAATATCACTCAGAGACATGTTGAAAGTGTAGGATAGATGACACCGCAATGATGGGAAGACCAAGCCAATAGTTCTTCCAGGACTTGACACCAGAATATTTTTTGTTGCAAACTTTGGGCGCACTGCAATGCATTGCAGGGAACGTTGTCAATGACTGCATTATATCATTACTTGAGTCGAAAAGTAACAGGTTCCCTCAAACAATCTAAGAAGCCAAATGTAGGAAAATGTCTTCTCCTTAGAGACAAAGTGTCATATACACCACCAATGAACCACCCAATGGAAGGATCTTTCTCCAAGAAGCTGATCCAACTAGCCTTCGACTGATCCTTGTATCACCTTCTTCTTTGGCAAATTGTGAGGCAAGATATGTATCCGCATTCCTACAGATCTCCGTCAACGTAAAATGCTCCAGCAGCCAAATCTGCACGCCAACAAAAAAAAAATAGTAAGGTCCAACTACTGGTCAGTATCACACACACAGAGAGAGAGAGAGAGAGAGAGAGAGAGAGAGAGAGAGAGAGAGAGAGATAAAAAAAGAAGAAAAGCAAAAAACAGGCTCAAAAACTGGCTGGTTTCCAGGCTATAGAGGTTACCTGGAGTAGCAACGGGCTGCCTGGGAAAAATTAATCTGGATGATCATGCAGTCGCTCTAGACATATGATAGTCTCAGCAACAATGAGGGGCATAAGTGTTCAGTTACTATGTATCTCCTCGACTACACTTAGTAAAGATGCACGACCCCTATTCAAAGTACCACCTATAAATAGGAAAGCATGAAGAAGACACAGGATGGTAGCCTTATGCCTGAAAGCATTATTGATTGCCAGACCATTCTTCTGTAGATAAGAAATTAGGGCTACTTCATCCTTGAACAATATGGTGGTCACACTTTTGCTTTGCTTGGAATGATTTTTAGATGCTCTCTACATGCTGCAAAACGTCGCTTTTTATAAAGAAGCTTGGTCAATCTCGGCCACACAGCTAGGGAAAACAAAGAGGCAATAGTTACAGGCTCACCACAGTCTGTGGGGTGCACCATGGTCCAACCGTGAACTGTGCTGGAACCGAGTTTTTGCTCATTCTTTGCTCTACGGTCATGGCATAACATGGATGACCATGAGGGAGGTCAAAATATAGCCATTAAAGGGCAAATGTTGGGTAAAAAGAATAAAAATCCTACAAAACACATTAAACGACTATACCTAAGCATAAATCGAGAATAGGAGAGTAAATAACAATAATAAGCACAATATTCTCCTAAAATCGACACAAAAAAGCCCTAAAATGATATATATATATATATATATATATTAAGCACTTGTTAAACTCCCCCATACTTAAATTGTTGCTTGTACGCAAGCAATGCAAAGATTAAAAATAAACACAGCGGTCCCAGGATAAATTTAGGTAACATTCAAATAACAAAGTTAATCCAACGATAGCCCAAAAAGATACGAAAAACTATTAACAAGCAGAATAGAGAATGAAGTTTTCAAAGACTTTTAATAGACCTCAATGTCGAACTTAAAAGCAATCTCCCCTAATTGTCAAGTATAGTCATTTAACATGTGAAACAAGCGCAACTAGTATAGCTAGTAGAACCTCACTGCAGTTATGTGGCACTCAGCACTCATGCATTTAAAATTTATGGATTCATGAAGGTTTTCCTTAAATTTCAACTTTAGACCCAGATCTACCATAAGCTTGACAAGATTCTCAAATTCACCATCACTAGAAATACAAATACATTAGACAATCATGAGGACTTTAATAGGGTTGTAATGGGGCTAAGGGTAAAGGTAAGAGGAGAACAATTGTTTTTGAAAATGAGGTTCAGAATAAATCCCCAAATGAAGAGAGAAAGAGTCGAAAATCACAAATAACTTGCATTACCAATAAGGCTAACCGCTTTCTTCTTTTTTTTTCATTCTCTTTTCATTTTTTTCTCTTTTTTCCTTTGTGCTCTTTTTTTTTATGAGCACTTATTATTTTTTTTTTCCTTTTTGAAGGGATAGCCAAGGAAGAAATCCATAACGAACTTTAAATTCCAACTCTTCTCTAAATTTTATACAATAAAACAAGGGTTAATCAATATCTCACAACCTTACACCAAACAGCCAAATGACACCACAAGATATCATTCCATCTTACTAACCCACTATCAAGCTTGATGCAAAAGAATAGAACACTCCTCTAGCCTTGGCTTAAAGGTAAGACAAGTATTTGGCCAGGGGTTATAATAGGAGGTTCAAATCAAGAAAAATGAATACAGGCTCAAAGGGCTAACAAGGGATACAATACGCAACCAGGGTAGCTATTTGGCCATGGGGCTTAAACAAATCAAAGAAAGAAAAATGTCTCAATCATATTGCCTAAATGTATATGCAAAATGTGACCTTGAACAAAAACCAAAGCAAGTTCTACAAAAATGAAGTCAAGGAAGAGTCACGCATGAAAGAAATATGAGAGTAATAATGATAAACAGTCTCTAAAAGCTCAAAGTCTCACAGGACATCTACCAAGGTCAAAACTAGCTCACTAGTAAACACATACCAAAATCTTGTAAAGACTCATGGGGAAAATCAATTCGCATCAACATGCATGAAAACATGGAAACATTTCGAAAACGCATTTGCAAACTTTTATGCATAGTTCAGGTGAATCAAAGGATTAAACTAAACCAAAGAAAACTGCCAAATCTACAGAGATCATCATCGAAAAATGTTTTTCCCTTTTTCTTCTTTTTGTGTTTTTCACTATTCAAAATTTTTTTTTATTTTAATTTTTTATGCATGCTCCTACAAACAATGTAAACTAAAATGCAAAGGAAACAAATAAAAGAAAGAAACTAAAATGCAACCTAGAAGAAAACTAAATGCACTTCTAAACAAAAGTAAAACAATCAAAAACTATAAAAACTACCACTAAAAACATATACAAAGCAAAAGTACACAAACAAAAATAGGCATCAGATGCCAAATATAGGGACTAACTCCCCCACGCTTGAATCACACATTTTCCTCAATGTAGATACATAATAATAAAAAGGGAAGGGGACTAGCATAAAATAAGATCAGGGAGGAAGAGTTGGAGGAGGATGGGGTTAGAAATTACCCAAAAACTTTGCTGCGCATGACCCTTCTTCTATGGTTGAACCGGGTTAGTTAGCGTATGAACATTGGCGTTTTCAATTGGTTGTCTCACCAGATATGGCTTCAATCGCTGTCCATTGACTGTGAAAGTTCCAGTAGACTCACTTTATATCTCCACTGCTCCACTGGATTAAAATTTGGTGATGGTAAATGGTCCCGACCATTAGGATTTTAGTTTACCCGGAAACAATCTCAACCTTGAGTTGAATAGGAGGACCGTATCCTCTTTTTCAAAACGCTTCGTCACGATATGTTTATCATGCTATTTCTTAGTTCATTCCCTGTAAATACATGAATTTTCACAAGCCTCCAACCTTAGCTCATCGAGCTCATTTAGTTGCAAAAATCTCCGTTCTCTAACTGCTTTAAGATCAAAATTGAGTGTCCTTATAGTCCAATAGGCCTTATGTTCCATTTCCACTGGCAAGTAACAAGATTTTCCAAACACTAACCGATATAGGGTGTTGCCTAAAGGGTCTTGTAAGCGGTTTGCTATGCCTAAAGAGCATCATCAAGCATTAAGGACCAATCTTTGCAGGGCCGATCCACTATTTTTTCCAATATGCTTTTCAATTCTCTATTCGAGAGTTCTACCTGCCCACTTGTTTGGGGATGATATGGCGTAGCGACCTTACAAAATATCCCATACTTTTTAAAAAGTGGCTCAAGAGGCTTGTTGCAAAAATGTGTGTTGTTGTCACTTAGAAGAGCTCACAGTGTGCCAAATCATGTGAAAATATTTTTCTTTAGAAATTTAAGGACAACTTTGGAATCATTTGTCGGGGACACAATGCCTTCGACCCACTTAGAAACATAGTCAATTGCCACAAGGATGTAAAGGTTGTTATGGGAGGGAGGAAAAGGACCTATGAAGTCGATCCCCTATACATCAAACAACTCTACTTCAAGTATGCCACTTTGAGGCATTTCATGCCTCTTGGAAATGTTCCCTGCTCACTGATATCTATCACAAGTTATGATAAATTTGCTTGTGTCTTTAAAGAGCGTGGGCCAATAGAAGCCTGCTTGGAGTACTTTTACAATGGTTTTATCTGGTCTGAAGTGGCCATCATAGGTTGAAGCATGGAAGTGGTGTAAGATACTATGAACCTCGTCTTCAGGCAAACATCTTCTATAAATCCTATCTCTGCACAGCTTATAAAGGAAAGGTTCTTCCCACACATAGTATTTTGCATCAATAAAGAACTTCTTTCTTTGTTCGTAAGACAATCCTGGAGGTAACATGCCCAGACCTTGAAGTTCACCATCAGCATCCCATGGGACAACTTGTTAGGATATAACTAATAACTGCTCATCGGGGAAAGAATCATCAATGGGAAGCTCTTCATTAGCAGTGGCCTCTAAGCTTAAACGAGATAGATGATCGGCAACCACATTTGCCAATCCTAACTTGTCTTTAATTTCTAAATCAAACTCTTAAGCGGGTTTGGAGTCAAATTTCTTCATTGAATGTTTCAAAGCGGCATGATATGTGAAAATGATGACTTTAGAATTAGTCAAATAGGATCGAAATTCTTCCAAGGCAAACACAACTGCTAGGAACTCCTTCTCAGTCATGGCATAATTCACTTGAGCTTCATCGAGAGTACGGCTTGCATAGTATATGGCATATGGTTTATTATCCTCTTGTTGACCTAGAACAGCGCCACTGCATAGTCACTTGCATCGCACATTACTTCAAAAGGCAGCTCCCAATATGGACCTTGCATTATTGAGGCAGTGATTAATGCCTCTTTCAATCTGTGAAAAGCACTCAAGCATTCTTCGGTAAACTCAAAAGGCACATCTTTGACAAGCAATTGGATGAGGGGTTTTGCAATCTTTGAAAAATCTTTTATAAATCATCGGTAAAGACCGACATGTCCGAAAAAACTTCTCACACCTTTTACAGAGGTTGGTGGCGGCAATTTTTCAGTCACCTCTTCCTTTGCTTTGTCAACTTCAACACCTTTGTTGGAAATAACATGATCAAGGGCAACTCCCTTTTGCACCATAAAATGCCATTTCTCCCAATTCAAGACCAAATTCACATCTTCACATCTTTGCAAAATCTTAGACAAGTTAGCCAAGCAATGGTCATACGTTGTACCATACACAGAAAAATCATCCATAAACACTTCCATTATGTCCTTTATAATATCTAAAAAGATAGCCATCATGTAACGTTGAAATGTGGCGGGGGCTTTACATAACCTAAATGGCATTCGACTATAAGCATACGTGCCATATGGAGATTTAAAAGTAGTCTTTTCTTGGTCATTTGGGTGGATAGGGATTTGAAAGAACCCCAAATATCCATCTAAGTAGCAAAAATATAAGTTCTTTGCCAATCATTCAAGCATTTGGTCAATGAAAGGAACGGAAAAATGGTCATTACGGGTGGCTTTATTCAATTTTCAATAATCAATGCACATGCACCATCCTGCAACAGTCCTAGTAGGGATTAGCCCATTATTCTGAATTTTGACAACAGTCATCCCTTCCTTCTTAGGTACAACATGGAACGGGCTTACCCACACACTATCTGAGATAGGGTAGATAATGCTGGCTTTAAGCAACTTCAAAATTTCCTTTTCAACCACCTCTTGCATACTAGGGTTTAATCTTCTTTGGTGTTCAATTGAAGGCTTATGGTCATCTTTTATTAAAATTCGATGCATACACAAGGAAGGATGAATCCCTTGTAAGTCATCTAGGGTGTATCCTATAGCTTTACGGTGCTTTCTAAGCACTTTACACAAAGAGTCAATTTGGGTAGCATTCAAATTTGCATTCATAATCACCGAATATGTAGATTTTAGCCTAAGAAATTCATACCTCAGTGATGAAGGGATAGGCTTTAACTCTACCTCAGGAGCTTTTGCCTCATCAGAGAAGGGCTTACTTTCATCTTGTAATAATTCCACCTTAGTAAGGGGTGGTGGAATTGGTGGAGAGGCTCCTAATAATTAAGCACACTCGGCTACTTTGGAGTTTTCATCCTGAGTAGTGCTACTATTCAACATGGAGTGCTCAAGTGGATCATTAGAATTAATGTTAGATGTGGTTTCCTACATTAAACCATCAACACACAATCTTATTATGTTCATCAGAAATAGAAGGAAACTTAGCAGCTCTTAGTAAATTAAATTCCACATGAACATCACCCACATCAAAAGTTAGTGTACCGTTTTTTACATCGATGCCGCACCTTGCGGTGGCCAAGAATTGCCTCCCAAGAATGATTGGGGTCCGTGTATCCTCTTCCATTTCCAGAATCATAAAGTCTACTGGTGCGTATATATCCCCTACTTTTATTGGGACATCCTCCAAAATACCTACAGGGTATTTTACAGAACAGTCTGCTAATTGCAAGGAGATAGTAGTTGGTTTTAACTCCCCTAATTCCAATTTTTCACACAAAGAAGGGGGCATCAAGCTTACGCTTGACTCTAAATCACATAAAGCATGGTTTATAGGCACATTCCCTATCAGGTATGGAATTGAAAAACTGCCGGGATCCTTTAATTTAGTTGGAGGCTTATTTTGAATTGTTGTACTGCGGGCCTTCAGTCAAAGCTACAGTCTCATATTCTTCTAGCTCTCGTTTGTTAGACATATTTTCTTTCAAAACTTTATCATAAGAAGGTATTTGGGTCAAAGCTTCAGTAAACGGTATGTTTATGTAGAGTTTCTTAAGGACATCTAAAAACTTTCCAAATTGTATATCAAGTTTTTCCTTAGCCATCTTTTGGGGAAATGGTAAAGGTGGTGTGTAGGACTTTAGAGAGGTGATCTTAAGATCCTCAAGAACCTCATCAGGCTTATGCATGACACCATCAATTACTTCCTTAGAAGGTGAAGATATTTATTTCTCACCATTCTCGACATGCTCATTCCTATCATGCGAAGACCTATTATTGGTGACTTCTTTAGGACCTTCTAGTTATTTCCCTCCTCGTAAAAGCATTGCATTGCTCCCTTAGGTTAAGCTCAGGCTTATTAGGAGATCTATTGGGGGCTATAGATGAAAAAGTAGCTTTCTGGGCTATTTGGATTTCTAACATCTTGTTATGAGTTGTAAGCACATCAACTGTTAAGGCTAATTGCTTAATATACTCATCCTGTTTTTGTAGCACCATAAGCATGTCTTCCATCATTACTTCCAAATTAGACTTTTGGGGCATCTGAGAAAGGAATGGGGGTCTTTGAAAACCAAGGGGTACTCTAGCATTCACAGGGGGCATGTTTATAGTGTTTAGATTCGACCTATAAGAAAATTTTGGATGATTCTTCCAACGTGGACTGTAGGTATTAGAGTAAGGGTCATTGGTCGGTCTCGAGTTGAAATTTTAAATATAATTAACTTCATTAGGGTCCTGGGAAAAAGGACTCCCAACTTGACAATTCAGAGATATATGCTCAATTGAACCATAAATTTCACAAGGGGAAGGGGCACTAGAGTTTACAGCATTAACATTCATTTGGTCCAATCTTTAAGACATAGTATCTACTTTAGCAGAAAGCAATGTAATTGCATCAACTTCATGCTTACTTCTAACTCGCTTGGGTTGGCTTCATTCAATGGATCATTGGAAGTTGTTAGGCTCCATCTCCTTGATCAGATTATAGGCTTTATCCTTAGTCTTGCTCATCAGAGTTCCTCCTGCCGTCGTATCAATAGTACAGATTGGATCACACCATTATTAAAGGCTTGGATTATCATCCAATGCTGAAGACCATGATGGGGGAACAAATGCAACAGATCTTTAAAATGCTCCCAGGCTTCATCGAGCATCTCGTCATCTCTTTGCAGAAAGTTGGTGATCTGATTCCTTAGGCTCGCTGTTTTGCTTGGAGGGAAGAACTTGGCGAGGAAAGCTCTCGTCAACTCATCCCAGGTAGTTATACATCCAGTCGACAAAGGGTGTAACCAAGCTCTCGCTTTATCCCTCAATGAGAAAGGGAATAAGCGCAGTTGAATTGCATCACTAGAGACTCCATTTAATTTCAGCGTATCACACACCTCTAAAAAAGACCGAGACGTGCAGATTCAGGTCTTCCAAGGGAATTCCGCCGAACTGAGATTGTTGCACCATGGAAATGAGCGCTGGTTTGAGCTCGAAGTTGTTGGTATCGACAGCAGGGAGATTGATACTTGAGGCGATCCCCTGGACTCCTGGGGTAACAAAATCATAAAGAGTCCTTCGTTGGTCACCTTCTGCTATGTTTGAATTCCTTCTTGCCTCGCGTCATTGCTCTTCAATCCTTTGATTTTTCCCCCTTAAGCGAAAAGTCCTTTCAATCTCTGGATCGAGTTCGTACATGATTGGACTTCGCATAAATTAGGAAAAGTTCCTGCAAGCACTTTCACCAACACTACCAACGCAATTTAAAATCGTAAAAAAAGAAAACACAAAAATAACCAAAAAAACAAATAAAATACTTAGTCACTTTCGCGAGACTAACTCAATAGTTAATAGTTTTAACCCCGCACAACGGCGCCAAAAACTTGATCAACTAACACCGTAAGTGCACGGTTAGCCGTAGTATAGGTAAAAGATATCATTCCTTAGGGACTAATTGTAACTTATTGAGTCTTACCTATCAGAATGTGCTAAGTAAAATTCTGGTTCAAGTGGATTTAATTTTACAATAACAAATAAACTTTTCTAAATCAATAAGGGAAAAATGTCTAGGAGTTCTAGTAGTTGTGAAAGGAAATTGGATCAAAAATAAAGAACATGTGCTTTCTTCTAATTGGACAAACTCGAAGAATTGTAATCTCTTCAAAAACCAACTTTATTCTTTCAAAATCAACTAAATTTGCCTAAACTAAGCAAGAATCGTTCTTTCAAACTAATTTGTCTTAATTCAATTTCAATGTCTTCGTTTACTTACTAGCCCTCCTAACATACAAATCTCTCTTTCGAGACGATGCTATGTTAGGTCTCATTAAGTAGTCCAACAACCAAATGTCACCTTTCAGTTTTTCATCATTTGTTTTAACTTTCAAGTGTGCGAGCAAATTTCAGCCAAAAATCAACTCATAATAATCCAAACACTTGATAAAACAAAATCAAACCAATCACAAAAATAAGCATAATTATATGGATTAAAACATGATTCAATAACAATTCCACAAACTACTAAATCCCTAGACCAAAGAAAACAACTTAGACATGATTGATGAAATTTGAGCAAAAAGGGGATTGACTGAGATGGCCTTCAACTAAGTGCTTCGGAACCACCTCAATGACAAACTCTCAAACTCAAGACTGACACAATACAGTAACCCAACTGAAAACTACGAAATTTAAGAAAGAAATTAATCTATGCTACTCTACACTTTTGCTTTGCTTGGAATGATTTTTGGATGCTCTTTACATGCTACAGAACGTCGTTGTTTATAGAGAAGCTCGGTCAATCTCAGCCACACAGTCAAGGAAAACAAGGAGGTAGCAGTGACAGGTGCACTGCGGTCTGACCATGGTCTGTGTTGGACCCAAGTTTTTGCTATTCTTTGCTCTACAGTCATGGCATAACATGGATGGCCATGGAGGAGACCAAAATACTGCCATTGAAGGGCAAATGTTGGTTAAAAGGACTAAAAATCCTGGAAAACACATTAAACAACTATACCCAAACATAAATAGAGAATAGGAGAGTAATTAACAACAATAACCACATTATTCTTTTAAAAACACAAAATAGCCCTAAAATGATATACATATAAGCACTTATCACTTGAATTTGAGCCCTCTGTGCACCGAGTTCAAACATGAATGTTTTAAGGGCATTAAGACCCTCAATTCTATCATCCTAGAAAAGAAAGAAGCGAATATATTTCAAGTCCATACCAGATAGAAATTGAAAAGGCAAGTAGTAAGAAAACAAATCGTAAGAAGAATAAACTCTTATTGTGTTTGTAGCTACATGGCTAGGAGCATGGCATCCAACATCTAACAAAAGGTCATGTCCATCCCAGATATCGATAGGCCTCCATTCTCTTTTAATGAAAAAATCTTGAGGAAGCCTTACTTCCCTATGAGGAGGATAAGTTCTTCTTACACATGATTTTCTTTTGAAACAAAAGAAAGGAATAAGAAAGTAAAAGCCAAGAATACACACTTAAATGCAAGAGAAAAAGGATGGCGTGAATTATCCAAAGGCGGGGAGGTTATTTGTAGAAAAAGAATGCAAACAAAGTGAGGTGCACACCGGCTGCATTCTACATAGAGGTACCTTATCAAACAACAAGCATCTAAGGCACCAAAAAGCAACAGAAAGCAAGCAAAAAAAGGGGCGCCACTTCTAGGGTACCGGCCGACCTCTCTATCACAGGGCACAATACAAAGTTCAAAGCATCCAAGGAGCTAGAAGCAAAGAAGAAAAAAAATCAAAATTAATTATACTCGGGTCAGCCGGTACCCATTATCATACATGCCAACTTTCGATAAGAATCTTACGAAGGAAAGAACAAAGGACTCGGCCTAGACTGTCTACCAGTTCCCTAAAGAGGGAGATATACATACAAAGACTAGTCAAAAGAGAAAAGAACCAAAGAAAAAGGAGTTATGGCTAAGTGTGGGTGGCAGCTAGTTCCCCACGTAAATTGGAGCCATAAGCATGCATCAAAAGAATTCGCAATTAGATCATCAAACAGAAGAATTATCAGTACATAAATCACAGGATAAGTAAAGAATTATCAGTGCATAAATTGGACGATGATCGAAGAGGTAGCTGAAGGATTATCAGTATATATATCACACGATGATCGAACAATTATCAGTGTGTAAATTGGACGATGATCGAAGAAATAGCTGAAGGGTCAGCAGTACATAAATCACATGATGATCAAGGAATTATCAGTGCATAAATCGGACAATGGTCGAAGAGGTAAAGGATTGTATGTACGTAGATCGCATGATGATCAAAGAATTATTAGAGCATAAATCGGACGATGATCGAAGAAGTAGCCAAAGAATTATTAGTATGTAAATCGGATGATGATTAAAGAATTATCAGCACATAAATCGGACAATTATTGAAGGATTTCGAGGGATTATCAATGGCATGATGATTAAAGAATTATCAAATCATACGATAGCTGAAGAATTATTAGTACGTAAATCACCCGATGATCAGAGTATTATCAATGTGTAATGCAGATGATACTCGAAGGATTTTGAAGGATTATCAGCACGTAAATCGGATGATGATCAAAGGATTATAAGTGCATAAATGGGATGATGATTGTAGAATTATCAACTTGACGACATATCACTAGGCCAATAGCAAAGATCCGCTAATCCAGCAAAAGGATAAAGTTATCTACTTCAAAATGAAAGGAAGCAAGGCATTGGACCTTTAGAACCAACCACGATCTAGTTTCATACACTTCAACGAGTATGGATAGGTGCCTAGACTTCAAGATGTCTAAGTCAAGGCGAAATCTTAGGCACTTACTTTGACTTTGCCTTACTTAGGCCCGGTCAAAGTGGGGGCCAACTGTAGCCACCCAAAAATAGCAGTCGAATTTTTAATTACCTGATGATGAGAAGATTAACCCAATTGCAAACACGGAGACCCAATGAGGTGATTAATCAAAATAAAATGATAAAAAAATAATAATAAGAGTCCAACCAGAGGAGGTGGCTCGAGTTAGCAAGGCCCATTGGGCCTAGGAGCCATTCAGCTCACCCTGGCCCGGAGCTGGCCAGTTTCCCCTTTTTTCTACTCACTTTCTCCTAAATTCAAGTCCAACTTGGTTATTAGTGTTACTTTTGCAAGAGCGTCTAGTTAAAGGTAGATTCTTAATAACATTAGAAAAGTCATTAAGCCTAATACAATTAGGAATCGGTATTATTTTCCTAGATGGAATCTGTCTAATGGTCACCTGTAAAAGAGGGGGGATGAATCAATGATTATATAAAATATTACTAATGTTTGCGTGATTTTATGTTAGCGTGACTAAAGCATTAGATTTCCCATGTTGAATAGCCGATGCTGTCAGTGATGGTAGACGGTGATGTGATGCACACCATCACATCATCATGCCTCTGTCCTCGAATTTGGATCCACAGTTTGAGACTAAGGAGTCAAGATGAGTCGCCACGCCAGAGATTGTATGGGGAATTTTCGAAAACCTTTTTGAAGTTGAATTGGTTTGTGCCTTTGGTGTCCCTTTAGTTAACCCTATTAGTACGATTCACTTTGAAAAACAACTTGTTTTGTAGGTTTTCCTAAAAACTCACTAGTAGCTATATTAAATTATGTAATCATAATTATTTGTAGTTTTTCGTATTTTCTACCCCTTTTCTGATTTCTATACTTAGCAGAGTGGTATTGATCCTAGACAGTTAAATTGTCTAGACTAGGAAAAAGGATCTTAATCTAACCTAGGAATTGGCTAATTGCTGAACCAAACTGGAAATCTAGTTCTTGGATCAGGCATTCATCACTGCCCTGGATAAGGACCAAGAAAAATTGGACCGGATTTTAGTCCAAGAACCGCTAGTTCATGAGATAAAAATCACGAACTAGCTTCCTGGTTCTATCCATTAT
Source organism: Carnegiea gigantea (assembly GCA_029747015.1). Lineage (NCBI taxonomy): Eukaryota > Viridiplantae > Streptophyta > Magnoliopsida > Caryophyllales > Cactaceae > Carnegiea > Carnegiea gigantea. Next base: position 400,556 of record JAKOGI010000499.1, read on the forward strand.
TTCTACAATTTTTTTAAAAAATAGAAAACAGGAATAATAGTTAGCTCTCTTTTCCCCAAAAAAAAAAAAAAAAAAAACCAAAACAAAACATCCCTGTAAAAAAGGGTAGTCAAACCATTCATGGGGGATCACACCCTCATAGAGGTGAATCCTTACAGCCCCAAACGAGTCGAGGGGACATCTTCTTAGCCTGCTAATGTTCCTTCTATGGACCAAATGAGTGACATGCCTTCAAGCCTTCCTCCCACTAAGACGAGAAGACCACCCCCATGAGTCATCACCCCTCCCGGCTCGGCTGGTCATCTCTCTTCCGAGAGTAGGAGCTTTTTTCTTTCCATTGACTATGAAGAAAAGGTGGCATTACTTCAGGAGCTCACCCAAAAGTGGGGGCTTGGGCTCGAAATAAGTCCCTAACACCTTAGAGTTCTCCTAGGTTTGCTTTATGGAGGTATGTGTCCTTAGCATTTGTAACTTATTCTCTCCTTTGCGTTTTATTGTAACCATCTCATTTCTTGGTTATAGGGTGCGGTTTGCACTTTCTCCACTCTTTGTTCGATTCCTTCTCAGCACATCGCTGAGGCTAAGCTTAACTCACTTAGGGAACAGACTAGGTGATAAGAAGGAGATAGAATCCTTCAAGGAGAGGATCCGAGACGAAAGGCGCGGGAACCACGAGCTTGAACATATGCTAAAGGAGATGGAGCACAACTTCAAGGTAGACAAGGCTTTGATAGAGAGCCAAGCCTACCAAACTTAGCTTAACATTGCTAACATTTCTTACGAGAAGGGGCAGGAGTCCATAATGGACCTGATGACCTGGGCTACCCAAAAGTGTGATCGGTGAAAAAGGAAGTTCATGCCTGATTAAGGGAATTTCTTACAGTGGGCCGAGTTGATTAAGATGGGGGATGCCAGTGCTCATGCCTAGAGGAAAGAGAATGCTTGCCTAGAGATTGCTCACTCCAGCTCAGGCTTGGTATCTACTACCTATCCATCCTCCCCTGAGTATGCCCAGGAGTATCCACCTTAGGGTGATACTGAGGCGGCCAGTAGTGATGGCAAGGCCGTAGAAGATATTGATGATGATAATGAGCAGCCTTGGCTTCCCCTCTCCTATTTGCTTCACTCTTCCCTAGGCCATTAGACTTTGCTCCTATGAGGGATTGGTTTCTACCTTGAGCCTCCGAGCCAAGGTTGTATATATATCTTTTGCCTTTGCTCTATTTATTCAGAACTTATATAGGTGTGTTGTGACACTTTATCCCGTTTGTGTGCATGATATTTCTCCTGTATGGGTGCTTTATTTTATAACATATCTCTATATTTCTTGCCATTATTATCTGTTGTGATCATATATTGAAAGATTTGTAGTCTTTATCGATTTAAGGGCACCCACCCCTAAAGGGGCTAAAAGAACTTTGCCCCTATCCTTGCGGAGAGGGGATGGTTAGCTGAGTGTGGCCTCGCTGTACATCCATCCCTTAGCCTTAGGGGTTAAAGGTGTTTGAACGAAGATTTTGGTTGTAAGACTGATGCTCTAACTCTCCATTACCTATCACAATGTTCATGGGCCAGGTTTGGACACCAACCGAACGAGTTGATCCTTACATCAGTGTAACGTTCAACCAAATTATGGTGTTTGGTTAGAACTCTCCCTTAAGGAGGCATAGGACGAGTTCTATTGCAAGGTCAATATCTATCATTCCCATTGCCAAAGATGGCATTCATGGGTCAAGTATGGAGTCTAGCCGAACAAGTTGATCCTTGCATCAGTATATCGTTTAACCAAACTGTTATGCTTGGTTAGATCCCTCCCTTAAGGTGATGAGGACAAGTTCAACTGTAATGATAATGTCCTATCATTCCTATTACTAACTATGACATTTATGGGTGAAGTTCAGACACTAGCCGAATGAGTTGATCCTTGCATCATCGTTCCCATTGCTTACTATGGAATTCATGGGCTAAGTTCGGACACCAGCCGAACGAGCTAATCCTTGCATTACCGTACCTCACTATTCAGGTTTGTCATTAAGATTTTATTATTTCATTGGACCTATTGTCTTACTCTAAGCCCCTATGCCCTCAAACTTGATGACAATGAACTAAAATCAGATTCAAGGAAATGATTATTCATTAATATTCATAGATGATAAAATCGGGAGCCAACCAAACATGCAGCCGACGTGCTAAAGTGAAACAGACATTTCTTTTACGCAAAGAACACAACTACCTTCGACCTTCAACATATCATACGTAGTATCTCCTAAGGTTGTTGGAGTGTCATGGCTATGGTATCCTATCTCCTTGAAAGGTTGAGAGGCAAAACGTTTAGGGGCATACTTCTTCAATGACCAAGTAGCATACTTCCCAATTGGGTGTAAGCTTCCCTTGAATTTCCTCCTGAATTTCCTCTTTTCTAGTGGCCTCTATTTTTCATAGGACTAAGTCTCCCTCCCTTAGAGGTCTCTCCTTGACCTTATGGTTATAAAACCGGGTTGTTCTGACTTTTGCAATCTCTTCTCTCAGATAGGCATCTCCCTTTACCATGGATAGCAAGTCAAGTGTCTCCCTTATGGCCTTGTTGTTAAGGTCCTCCTGGAAGTTGGTGATTCAATAAGTGTGGATGGCAACCTCAATTGGAAGCAGTGCCTTGGATCTGTAGACTAGAAAGAAGGAGGTTTCCCCGCTATGCTATTCTCGGTTGCCTAAATGGCCCGTAGTATGGCCAGAAGCTCATCAGCCCATAGCCACTTTGAGTTATCTAGTCTCTTCTTGAGACCATTCAAGAACTACTTGTCCATTTGTTTGGGGTCTAGCAACAGCTATGAACCTTGTTTGGATGCTGTAATCGGCATAGTAGTCTTGTACCTTGTCAGTATCGAATTGTCGGCTATTGTCGAATACCATTGCTCTTGGAGCCATAAACCTTGGCATGATATTCTTCCATATAAACTTGTGGACCTCCCTCTCAATGATAGATGCTTTCGCTTCCGCTTCCATCCACTTGGTGAAGTAATCCACTGTGATGAATAAGAACATGCATTGTCCTGTTGCCTTTAGGAAAGGACCTAGAATATCCAAGCTTACCTTAGTGAAAGGCAATAGGGAATGCATTGTTGTCAATATGGTGGATGGATGGTGGCTTCGGGGCCCAAATCGTTAGCATCATTTGCACTTGTCACACTTTCTAACAACAGCAATCACATCCAATAGAAGTGTGGGCCAATAGTAGCCCATCCTCAATGCCTTTACGGCCAAGCATTCTCCCCCAATATGCGAACCACACTCTTCTTCGTGTATCTCGGTCAAGATCTTCTTGCCTTTTTCTAGGGTTGTGTATCTTAGGAAGCAATGGAAGAAAACCTTTTTATAGAGGAGCCCTTCATATATTAAGAACCATTCAAATTTTTTCTTAATGCGATCGATCCCTTTCGGATCTTGCGATAGGGTTCTATCACGCAAATAACTCATAAGGGGCTCTATCCATGTCTCACTCTTATCAATCCAAACCAATTCCCTGGCGTCAATTTGCTTCTCTAATAAGATCTCCCAATGAATGCTCTTATGATATCCATTTCGGGAGAAACTAGCAAGTTTTGACAAGGTATCAACTTGTAGATTCTCCAATCTAAGCACATGTTCAATCATACAATTTTTAAACATAGAGGATCTCTTCTTTACTTTAGCCAAGTAAGCTCTCATAGCTGTGTTGTGAGCTTCATATTCACCTCTTGCTTGACTCACCACTAGTTGGGAGTTGGAGAAAGCCTTTAAGTACGAAACCCTTAGGCGTTGTAAATTTTTATCCTGGTGAACAACACCTCATACTCAATCTCATTATTGGATGTCTTGAATATGAACTTCAACGCAAGCTCGTATGAGTGCCCTTCGAGTGATACCACAATCAGTCCAGCTCCACTCCCTATATTTGTTGTCGACTTATTAACATATACTATTCATGCCTTACTGCGCATCTCTAGGGGTTTATCCGGGATTGAGCACTCGACAATGAAGTTAGCAAGAGCTACAGCTTTGATTCCTTTCCTTAGTTTATAGCTATTGTCGTAGGGTGCTAAGTTGACAGCCCCAATTAACATTCTTCCAGAGCTTCCATACCTCTTAAGAGTGTTTTACAAAGGCTGGTTGGTCAAAACAACAATACGATGCGACTTGAAGGACCGACGTAGCTTTTAACTCACAATCAGCAAAGCACATGCAAACTTCTCAATAAGGAAGTAGCATTGCTTGGCCCTTACTATGACATGGCAAACTTAGTAAATTGATAACTATCTTCCATCTCTTTCCACTAGCAGCATTCACTTATCGTATGAACGGAGATAACAAGATATGCCAACAGCGGTTCCCCCACAGTAGGCCTTACCATCCGAAGGAGTCTTCGTAAGCATTCCTTGAGGCTTTGGGAAGCTTGTTCAGCCTCCTCATCCCAGCCAAAGCACATCTTATTTTTTAGGACTTTGAAGGACTATATTAGCTTATGTTGATATGAATCTCCTAAGCAGGGCTATGTAATTGGTAAGCTGTTGTACCTCCTTCATAGTTGTTGGAGACTTCATGTTCACCACCGCCTTGATTTTATTGGGGTTTGCTTCAATACCTCTTTGATCAATCATGTACACTAAAATTTTCCAAACCTAACTTTGAAAGTGCACATCTTGGGGTTAAGCTTCATTCTATAATGCCTTAGTATCTTAAAGATCTCCTCAAGGTCCATCACATGATTTATTGCTTTGGCACTTTTAGTGATCATATCTTTTACATATGCTTCCATTGTCTTCCCTATGACCACTGCAAAGACTTTGTTTACAAAACACGGATAGGTAGCTCCGGCATTCTTCAACTCAAATGGCATCTCATTGCAGCAGTGAATGAAGGTTGTCTTTTCTTGGCCTTAGGAATTTGGTGATAGCTCGAGAAAGCATCCATGAAGCTAAGATGTTTATGGACAACCGTAGAATCGAGTAACTTATCTATCTTTGTCAATGGATAGCGGCCCTGGGGGTATGCTTTATTCAAATCAGTAAAGTTAATGCACATTCTCCATGTCCCATTGGGCTTCTTAACCAACACGACATTTGATACCGACTTTGACTATTAGCATTCTCTTATAAATCCTGCTTCCAAGAGCTTCTGGACTCGACTACTTCGACCGTGCTCCTTTCTGCCCTTAAGTGCCTTCATTTCTAAATGATTGGTTTATGATTTGGATCCACATATAGTTTGTGTTCCATTATATCAAGAGTTATGCCTGGAATTTTGGAAGGATCAAATGCAAACACATTCTATCTCGCTCTAAGAGTTTAGCAATTCCATCACTTATCATTGGATTGAGATCTTTACCGATCTAAATGGTCCGCTCTGGGCAACCGAGATCTAAGGGTACGGGCACCACTTCGGAGGTGGGTTCCAAGCGGGGCCTTTCGTGCTCTTCCGCTAAGGCCGAAAGTACTACCATTGCCTCTGTGGCCACCTTCTTTCCAATCTTATTTGGTCAAGACATCTCGCCTATGGGGAGTTCTTCCTTCCTTCCGAGGATTTTAAACTCACATAGTAGCATTTCTTTGCCTTCTTTTAGTCTCCATATAATTTTTTCACCTTTCTGTCGTCTAACTTAAACTAGATGAGTAGGAGGTAAGATGCTACAATGGCATTAGACACCATTGGGATGTCCACCACTAGAAAGTTTGTTTCTATGGTTCGTGAGTTGTTCCTGTCGTACACTTAGATAGGTGGTCTTTTGGTTCCAAGGAGATACATGGCTTATCCCCCGAACCCCACAACATGAGTCTCGATAGCTTCGAAGTCTTTTTCATTGCACTATAACTTTTTAAGGCACTCAAGCATGTTGACATCAACAGAACTTCCAGTGTCCACAAGTATTCGATGAACCATGGTGGTTGCTATCTTGAGTTGTATCACCAAGGCATCATTGTGAGGGGTTCACAAAGGATACATATCCTTTGGACTGAATGTCGTGGTTGGTCCCATAGGCGGTTTCAACTATGTGGTTTCTATGACTTAGCTTAGCTTCCAGATTTGAGCTTTTCGGTATTTCACATTCAACTCCTTATCATCAATCCCTCTAATGATGGTTGCAATAATCTCAGTGTTGCAATCTGCTTCATTGTCCTTCTTTCCTTCTGGGTTGTAGGAGATTGCGATTCCCAGCTCCTCCTCTTCTTCTCAAGAAGTGACAGAGCTATCCTCGATCGGCTAACGCGTGAAGTTTCTTAACTTCATGACACTCAGAGGTAGTGTGCCCATAATTCTCATGGTACTCACAATACTTGTTCTTGTTCCTAAATTTCACCGAACTTTGGTCACCTCAGTGGACTTTGGTCACCTCAGCATGGGGTTGCCCTTAATTTTTATGAGAATATTCTGAGGGCTAGTGTGAAAGCATCCAACTCCTTCTTCATCCTTTCTAGGATGTTTGTCCGGTCAGGAACCCTTATCCTGGCCTCCTCTTTTTCGAATTTTTTGTCGTATGAAGTCATCCCTGATCATATCTCCATGGCTTATGTGAAATCTTGAGCCCTCCTTAGGGCTTCTACCAATGTGGTTATCTTACTCTCAGTAAGGAAAAACTTGAACCTTCTCGGGAGTAATCCATTAATGAAGGTCATGTATCCCACCCCATCCTGCAAGTCTAGGATTAGGCCAACTTTAAGGTTGAACCTCACTATGTACTTCTTTAACTCTTTCCCCTAACTTATCATATTTTAGTAAGACGAATGCTAGTCTTCCGTTGTCTTTTGCTTGCTCTAAAGGGAGCACTGAACAACTCAACCAACCAAAGAAAGGAGACAGCGCTCCCCGTGGGAAGCCCATTGACCTAATATACGCGCAATCCCCTTTAACGTGGCCAGGAAGTATCGGCAACAACTTGCATCGTCGACGTCCTATATGTACGTTTATACCTTATAGATATCTAGATGATCATTAGGGTCGATAGTTCAATTAAAGAGATAGATAGTTTGGCATCATGACCTTCTTGGGGCATGGCGCCCCCATGATTGCTCTACTGAAAGGTGTTGAGAAGGAAGGCAAAGACCCTCGCTCTGAGGAACCCCTGATCCGAAGGACAGGAGACTTAAGATGGCCTAGTTCAATCACTGAAGGTGATCCATAACGACTAGATGATACCCCTTGCTTTTTCCCCCCTCTTGGCACTAGTCGTTCGCATGAGGGATGAGTGCTACGGGGTGCCAGAGTTCCCGTTAGGGTCATTCCTATGGACCTGGCGGTGAAGGAACGCTTTCTTTGGGGCCTCCTCGAGCCGACGAATGGGGATGCGAGGACTCCTCTTACTCTTCATACCATCTGGCTCCCCTGCCCTTCGATGCGTAGGGAGTTGTGAAGGACCGCGAGGGAGCGACATTGTTGTCAGCTTTCCAAAGGGCTTCCTTAGTTTTGATGATCCTCCTAGCATTCCTGCCTTGTAAAGCACTCACATCCCTTTGGGGGTGTCGACTCGTAGCCTACTGATATGGAGGGGTGTATCCGGGTGTTGGTTCGTATTTGAACCCTTGAATGGGCTCAGGTTTATGCTGGGTTACCTCCATCTTTTCACACACTCCTAAGGTCACTGCTTCTTACACTTACTGAAGCGCCTTCCCCAATTGTTCTACTATGGCAAATTGTTGAACGGATGGGTGATATACCGAATTCTCTCTAGAACTCTGAGCTGGAGAGCCATCATGCCCTCGTAGGGGATTTTCAGCCCCCCACCCTTACCCTTCTCTCCCTGCTTTTTCCGCTTTAGATTGAGTGTCAATCATCTTGCTGATGAGTCCCTACAGACAGCGTCAATCTGTTTCGGAGGAAACTTATTTGAGTGATGATGACGGCCAGGCTTACACTTAGCTAACATGTCACTTGGACGTGCTTACTAATGTGCGCATTCCTTAGGGACCTGCAGAAAGGTTGACCTCGGGTGTTTTTCCAGAGAAAAGCCCCTTCAACGCTCAAGCAATCTCATGAAGAATTATGAAAACAGACAGAGAGAAAAGGGTAGAGAGAAAGAGGGAGTTTACTCTTTTGACAGAATGTTTGTGAGGTAGTCACGTTGCGAATAGTAAGTGCCCCCAAAATGGAAAATATTAGGGGTATTTATAGCCTTGGGATTAGCATCCAAGGGCCAGATAGTAATTTTTCCATTTAAAGGGTCAAATTACCATTATACCCCTCAGCATCCTTATATCCTCCTTGTAGTCAACTCTGATCTCATGTTGACTAGGTCATCGCCACGTGTTGTCTTCCCATTGGATGGGTCACTAAATATTTCAATCAGTGGCATAATTATAAATTTTAAAAGAAATACACATTTCCAATATCGCATAACATAGCACAAATTCATAGCTAAATTTATTCCTTCTTCATGCATAATTTAGCCATGCTATTTGCCTTTGAAAGCTGGTGTCTTACCTAGTGCACTTCATTGGGTGAATTAAATTAATTATAATTTAATTAACTAATTATTTTACTAATTATTATGGGCTTAATGTTTAAAAGCAACGCTAATTTTTGTAATCACTAATATGCTAGCTGGTACTTTGTCAAAGCATAGAAAGAAAATTCAAATACATTCCACTTTGAGAAAGGACCAAAACCCGCTTCATGCCTTGCTGCCAAATTACCTTAAATGGAAGTTGTGAACATTGAAGGTATGATATAACCTTTCTTGCCTTGTTAAATGAAGAGAGCACTGGCTAGGACATTTGATGAAGGCTGAAAGCTTGTCTCCTAATTTCAAAAGAAGGCAAAAGTTGATGTTGCAGATCTCAAGAAAAACAATAGGAGATAACAATCAAGATCCTTGAAGCAATTGCTGGTCGATAGAAAAACTTCTTTAGAATACGATAGAGGATCCAATGGCTATTCCTTCAAGTCCAACAGTTCTACGAAAAAGTAAGGACTATAAATAGATAACTTGGCTGAAGATTGAAGTGTGGAACACTCAAATTCTTAATTTTGAACATTGTGTTGAGGGATTGTATTGGGAATCATTGTGATCTTTATACACACATTTGAGATTCCTTCAAAGGTAAGAGAGTTTGGAGAACTTTGTTTATAAATAAGAGGGTTGGCTTAGAAAGTTATTCTACATAAGAAGGGTCTTAAGTAATCACTTTAGGTGAGACTTTAAGGTTCTTCCCTATGAGGCAAGGGAGTTGAGAGAACTCATCTTGCAAGCGAGGTAGCTAGGGTGCTAGTCTACCAAAGAGGGATCTTAGGTGAACTCACCTCAAGTAGGACTTTTAAGGGGTGTGTTGACAAGGTCTTAGGATGAACACTTGTTGTATTATCTTGAAGTAAATTATTATAACTTGGTTTAATCTTAAGGAAAGTTCTTAAGCCAAGACATGACCAAGTTAAGGGGTGAACCTTGTCAATAAACTTCGCGTACTGTACATTCTGTTATTTATATGTTCTACTCAACTTTCTTAATTTATTTACTTAATGCCCTTAAGTTTGCTATCATCTACTTTAGTTTGTATTTAAGCTTTTTATTGCAAGTACTTGGTGTCATACTATTCATCCCACCTAAGGCGAATTAGCCTAGTTGGGACCAACCAAGTGGAATGCCTTGGCAGCACCATTTACTTCTAGGGAGATCTTAATATCCCTTAACACAATAATTCCATACAGGAATCCTAGGGCTAGATAGACTTCATGCTTTTTTTCTTTTGGAGGTATTAGCAGTTGGTAGGCAGTTCAGTTAGGGGTCAATAACACTTTTATTTTCTTGATTACCAAATTGAGTAATCCTCAATTTGTCACGTAACTCAGATCAGTTTGATCGTGCAATGTGCCATGGAAGCTTGTTTTTAAAATGTACTGGGCAAAGACCCTAGGCACATTTCTCATTTCTCTTATGCAATCTAGCTTTATTCCAAGGGATGAATTGGAGATAATATTGTCATTATGTAAGACATTATCGACTCAATGTGGTGGAAAATTGCTAAAAAAGGGTGGATAACTATCAAGATTTGTCTTAAAAAGGTGTTTGATAGGCTGAAGTGATTGATAAACCCTATTTTTGCTATTTTACAACCCCAATTTCCCCACTCTATTTCGTTCTCCTTCCTTATTTTGTCGAGAAGTTTGACTGTTTTCGCTCCCCTATACTCGTAATCGCTTGGTTTTAGACTGATTCTACCCTTTACTGGTACCTTAGTCCAAATTCGAAAGGAACGGGGGCTCAAAGCTCTAGCGACAAGCAAGGAGTGGTGATTTAGGAAGGAGAAAGATTCGAGATTCCGTAAGAAGATAACAAGTAAAAGATTTGAACCCCAAGGACTATGCACGGCTGCCCGTGCATTCATGCACAGCCGTGCATAATTTCTAAAAAAGTTGAAGAGAAGCATGGATGGTTGTGCATCTTACGCACAATCGTGCATGTCGAACAGAAACTTTCTTGCAGATGTGCATGGCTGGCCATGCACTTTTGCACTGCCGTGTGTTTTCCCTGTAGTAATTCTACACGGCCGGCCATGCGTATAAGCATGGTTGTGTATCTTGTTTTCTTAACACCATCTAACTTCCTTTGTGGGAGGTTTTTGGGGCTATCTCGGATCTAATTAAAAATATTTTAAAGAGAACTTGGAGGGGGGGAAATTTTTTTTAAAGATCTTTTTTAGAGGCGAATTGCAGACATTGTTTAGTATTGAAATCGTGATTTAAAGATTATTCATTATTGCCAATCAATCCAAGTTTGTTCCTCAATCCTTACTCTCGCTTTTATAATATTTTCTTTTAGGTTTTATTATTTAATCCATGTTTATCAAATTTGGTTTAGGGATTGTGATCATGAATATGTGTAGAGGCTAATTTCTCAATCTTGCGTTGGGAATAGCCCCTATTGTGCTGAATCAAATCATGTTATAGGTTATTTGTGAGTTTTATTCATATTGTGATTTGGATTGTCACTTGGTTTGCTAGTTGACTGTTGATACGGCCATGAGCGCATGATGATGTTGTAGCAAATCAAGGTCGATCCAATAGAGATTAGGTTGATCTACTAGTCTATATTCCCTTAAGATAAGCTAGGCAAATCCAAATTTGAGAATGGAATTTAACTAATCTACTATCTAATCTAATGGACAAATAATCATGGAACTATACAAAACTAGCAGTTTCTCAATTCATGCATCAACCGAGCACTTCTTCCTTAACTGGTTATTTTAAAACTAATAATCGAAGTATCACAACCCTCTTTTAAGGCGAAGTGAAATACCTAAATCAAATCAATCATCAATTCTCATGGATTCTTGATTAGTCTAGGTTCATTAGGCACACAATTATCAAATCAATGGTTTCTCAATAGGTAATTCTCTCTCGAGACATAAGATAATCAAGTCAAATCCTAGGATTTTGGTATTAGAGATTTCACCTTTTAGCCCTTCATCCAAATACCCACAACATGCAAGAAAGTGATCAAGTTTCTCACATGACAATGAACTTTTAGGATCCAATAAAACAATCCAACAATTCCCAAATACTCAAATAGATGAGAATTTAACTAGTATTTGCATAAGTCAAAAATCAAAACAAAATCATAATCAAAATTAGAAAACATAAATCTAATTTTAGAAAAGAGAGGAGAAGAACAGGGAAAAGAGTTGCTTAGCCAAGATCGTGATTGAACCGTCGTGCAAACCCAAGATGGAATCCTTGCAAATCTTCACTTTAACTCTATCTCTCTCGGCCTCTAATGTAATCCTAACTAATGGAATATGGAGGAGAATGGAATGAACGGGATAATGGTTTGCTGCTGAGGGACGCCCTATTTACAAAAAAATTCAATTAACCTCAGCCACATGATGAGAGAAAAACGAAGACATTAGTCGTTATGTTTCCACCACGGGCATGACAGTCAATACTGGCAGCCCGTGGTGCTTCCTGGACCCAAAATTCTCTACTGTTCTCTTGTTCCACGGGCATGTCATCACGTAGGTGTCCATGGCGGGTCAAAATACAGTCAAATGAGCATCACATGCTGGGCCAAATGACCTACAATCCTGCAATAATCATCAAACAACCACACTCATGCATATATCGAGAATAGGAATATAAATAATAACATTCAGCATACAATTCTCCTAAAAATGAAGCAAAATAGCCCTAAAAGGATTTATACATTAAGCACTTGTCAATTGTTGAATTACTTGATAGAGATTCATTCATTGTTCTTAATGAGGGTTTGGGAGATTAACGAAAGTTGAATCCTTTATCTAGAGCGACTTTATGAGCAACTGATTTTTCTGACGTGAAAATAGTTAGGGCTTCAATTAGGATTTGTGATTTACTTAATCTTGTGACTTTGAATACCCTAGTTCCATGAAAATAAGTAATTGGGTTTGATTAGTCAGTCTACTGACCTTCGAGAGAAGGTGTAGATGTGTTTCAATTTGTAATCTTTCCATTCCATTCATTTATGTGAATAGGTTACGCATGATCTAGTTCATGATTCATAAGGCATAATAGTGTGGTGACCCCTAACCTAAGATTCTTGTTATTTATTGAATTCATCAATTCTATTACTTTTCAACAGATTAGAACTATTGTTCAGCATTTATCAACATGAATTAGTTTTTGCCTGAATTGAAGTCAATCTGGTGATTAGAACCAACCTCTGTATGGATATGACTCATATTCACCGGTTGCTAGCTAAAGCTATGTAGTGCACTTGCGGTAAATTTAAGACAAGTTTTTGGCGCCATTGCCCAGGAACTTATTCGTTTTAGAATCATAAGCGACCAAAATACTCGACATTTGGCCTTTTTCCTTTTCTTTGTTTTCCCTTACTCTCTTTTATTCTTCCTTGGCACTGCTTACGCTTGGTGTATTGTTTGCTTTGCATGCACAAGATGAGCGAAGGGAGTCAAGACCTTGTTCCATTCAATCCTGAAATCGAAGCAACTGCTCGAAAGCGAGACAGAGAAGCGAGAAGAAAAAAGAGAGCAGTAGTAGAAATGGCAGGGCAAGATCAAAGGGTGTTACGAGATTATGCTATACGGTAATCGTCAAGCATCGTATTTTCCATACTAAACCTAACGAATAAGGCACATAATTTTGAGCTTCGACCAACCCTAATCTCCTTAGTGGAGAAAGACCAATTTGGCGGTCACTCTTCTCAAAACCCCAACATGCACCTCCACAACTTCCTTATGAAGTGTGACACCATCAAGTTAAATAGGGTACCCGTCGATGTAATTCAAATGAGGCTCTTCCTATTCTCATTGAGGGACAGAGCCATTGACTGGCTGCAGAATGAGGAGCCCAACTCATTCACTATGTGGGAAGCCCTCTCCAAGACCTTACTCAGCAAATATTTCCCACCAGTGAAGACTACTAAGTTGAGGACATATATCACCTCCTTTGCTTAACAGGACAGGGAATCCTTGTATGAAGTATAAAGACCTGTAATGTTAGTGCCCTCATCATGGTGTTCCTAAATGGCTTCTAGTCTAGACATTCTATTATGGGCTAGAGTAGTTAGTGAAAATCTCTGTTGATGCTACGACAAGAGGAGCTCTCATAGGGAAGTCTATTAATGTAGCGAAAGCTTTATTGGAAGAGATAGCTTCCAACAACTATCACTGGTCCAGTGAGAGAGCCACCCCAAAGAGAGGCCATGGCAAGTATGAGCTAGATGCAGTGACATTGCTAGCCAGTAGGGTGGATTCACTGGCGTAGAGGCTCGATAGAGTTGGTACCTCCCCTGCTTCAGGCAGTTCTTCTTCGGGTCCATCGGTCGGGGTTTACGCTGTTTGTGAGACCTATGGTGTGCAAGGGCACACATCTTTTGAGTGCTACAATGGTTGCCTTTCCATTAAGCATGCTAACGCCATGTATGTTTTCAACCCATCACCACCGCAAAGCATTCCATACCCCAATACTCACAGTTCTGGGTGGAAAAGCTATTCTAACCCCCTTTATAGGAACCCCAACTAAACTAATGAAACCCCCAGCGAGTCCATCAATCAGCTGACCTCCAAGTTCGACGCTATGGCTTCACACCAGAGGGTAATGGACACTTAGATTGCACAAATAGCTCAGCATGTCAGCAGTATGTCCAAGCCTTAGGGGCAAACTACCAAGCCAGCCTGAGACTAACCCCAGAGGACGCATCAATGCCATTTTGTAGCAAGTGAAGGATTAGTAGAGAGCCCTGTGATGGTTGTTCAGGAGGTTATTTCAGTTCCTATTTGTGTAGGAACAGAGGATAGGGCGGATTTTATGAGTTTGGGTTCATATGTGAAGATCACCTCTTCACCTCCAATCTGCCCATATTAGGCACTTGCACCTTGCCCTCAGAGGGTGGCACAGGCTAAGTTATCCAAGCTCGATCCCAGATTCGTGAGATTCCTGGATCTGTTGAGGAGGATTTATGTCAATGCTCCTTTTCTAAAGGCTCTCAAGGAAGCACCAGCATATTTGAGATTTTTGAGAGAGTTTCTTTCTAGAAAAGGCAAGCCTATAGCGATCATAAAGGTCCTCATTGGAGAGGTGAGTGGCATAGTTTTACAGAACATGACACTATTTAAGTTACAAGATCCTAGTAGTTTCTCCATCCCCTGCTCTATAGGGGATTTGCAGATTGAGAGAGCTCTCTGTGATCTAGGAGCTAGTGTGAGCCTACTACCTTTTTCTCCCTATAAATAGCTCAAGCTGATGGACCTCATACCCATCAACCTGACCATACAACAAGCAGACCGCTTCATCAGGAAGCTTGTAGGTATTCTGGAAGATGTTCTAGTTTAAGTGGGCAAGGTTCTTACCCAATGCAATTTCATGGTGCTACATCCGGAGGACAGCCCCCAGGTCCCTATCACTTTGGGGAGGTTTTGGAATATTTCAAGTGATAAACTAAAGAGCCGCAAGCGTACAACTTTTGCTGTAGTACTTGAGGGTCGTGTCCCTGGGGACGATGGTCAAGATTATACTCACAATCTCATTCTTTCTTAACTAACTAAAACAACAGTCAACTAAACAAACCAATTGCAAGAAAAGATAATCTAATTCATTACTGCTTCTCACATAATCTCAATAGGCCTAACAAACTTAACCACAGTTCATTACATTATCTAAACAAAGAAACAATAGTTAAGAGCAAACAGCAAGTGGGACCGGAGCTTCCTTTCCTTACCAAACTAAGGTCAATCTCCCCCTCAAAATGCTAATAAATTGAGCATAATCAACTTAAAGAAATCCCAGGCCAAGGAAACCAGAGCATAGAAAATGCATCACAACTATCATCATTCGACCAAAACAAAGCTAACCCACAAAATCAAAATCAGAATCATCATCAATCAACTAAATTATTCAATGAAATAGGCTGATTAACGATACTTAATCATTATCACCACTCGATTAAACTGCTCAATTAAACTACTCAACTATGTCATTCAACAAACCAGATTAAGCTAATCGATGTTCAGCAATGTTCTGAAGCAAATAAAAGAGAAATCAGAGGATCAGAGAGCAAACCAACACAGAGAATGATTGAACTCGGCATAGGGGAGAAGATTAGCCAACACCACTACCAACCAGAGCAACCCTAGCTTCACCTCCCACCGTTAGAAACACCAAAGCTAGCCACGACCAAAGCCCGAACAGGGGAGGGGGAGAAAACGGAAAAACTTAACTATCCTTGGCTAAAATCACTACAATAAAAGCTTACTTCATACATATCAACTAGCATTCGACAAAATCAGCATTTTATTACGTCAAAATCGAAACCTACAACTAACTAACAACAAACCCTAACCCTAGAAATTGAAACGAAATACGTCTGAATTTTGAGAAAACGATTTCTAAAATTAAACTAACTAAACCTAAAGATTGTCTAACCTTTAACCTGGAGCTCGCCCATGTAATTTATACCCGTACTTCCTTCATTCTTCGCCATTTGATTCGAGACGTGTGGGCAGAGATTACAAAGCTTCCGTGGTGTTCGTTGCGTGGATTGCGGGTGGATGAGGATGGAATAGTAGTGAGCTGTTGCTTGATGGTTGAAGGTGATGAGTTGTTAAAGAGAGAGAAGAGATGGAGGTGATGGAAATGGTGGAAGCAGGTTTCGGTTTTTGGGTTTAGGGCGTGGCTGGATGTCGAGAAGAGGAGAGAGAAAGCGAAAGGAGAAATAACAGGGGGGTAACAACCGAGTCACGCAAGCTGCACATGCCAAGCTGGGGAGCTAAGGTCATGTGATAGGCACGTCTGGGGAAGGAATTTTGGGCCGGTTGAATTGGGTTGCTTTTCTTTTTTTTAAAACTTATTTTCAATGGGCTGAAATAGGAACTGGGCCCAGCAATCCGGATCAGCTTGAGTCAGGTCGGCCCATATCCAACATTTTTTTTTGTATTTTCCGTATTTTTTCATAATTATTCAAAACCTACAAAACAAAATAAAATCAAATAAAACCTTAAAAATATAATTATAACAAGCATAAAATAGGTGCAAAAGTGCCGTAAAAATGACACATTTTTAGCACGAACAAATACCCCCATATCAAGATTTTACTCGTCCTTGAGTAAAATAACTAAACTAACTAAAAGAAAATGAAAAATAAGAAAAAGAAAATCCTGACTCACTGTTGTAAAAATCACGGTTGCATTTAGCGTATACAACAAACCCTTTAAACCCCTCGGTCTCCTAAGTGGACGAGTGAGGTCTCATGAGAATTTTCAGGTGAACTACCCGCAAAACTTTTTTCAAAAAGAAAAGAAAGTCTTTTTGATTTTTCTCAAAACTAATATATATAAGATTAAGGAAAAATATTCACATGTTCTAATCAACTAAATCGCCCATGTAACCAAGTTATTGACCTGCATATGTACAGAATGTACTTCAAAGCCTTCTACCTCATAAATGACATCAGAGCACTAATTTTTCACCCCATTGAACATCTAAATTTTGAATCTATCCCGGTGCTCGTATGCAAGTGTATCATCATCCCAGGGCTTAGATTTACCAGAATTAGATTCAATCCCACTTGACTGACACAACTACATTATTATCATACTGACTTTGGAAGCAAGCTGCCCCAGTAGCAATATTGCCCCAAAGGGTAACACCCAGTAGCACGTGTCTGAAAAGGTAACGCCCAGTAGCGCATGCCTTAAAGGGATACTTGTCATTCCAAATTTTATTTCATCTCCTTTTTCTTTTCTTTCTTTTGTTTCTTCTTTATTCATAATACACACTTTTTTTTTCCGAAGTAATCATGTCACAAGCTAGTGGGAGAATCATTCATGGAAACCTAAGACCTAAAGATAATGATGAAGGAATAAATAAGGACTAGATTACACAATCTATACTGAAGATTGGGGTTAGAACTAGGGCTTAGAATGTCACACTGAGATCGGAGACTTCTCATGCACATCCTATTTATATACGAGCTAATAACCAAAGTACAGGAGATTCAAGCTAATCAGACATAGTACAAACATTCCCAAAAATAAAATCAAAATTTTTTTGGATTTTTCAAAAAAAATTTCTTCAAAGAAAAATGTGATGTACACATAGGGTACCCTGCCTCCACGCCAAAACTTTACAATGTCCTCATTGGGAGTGGAACAGACACTTAAAAGCCCAAAAGAAAAACCTAAAAAGTAAACATATGTTCAAAAACTAGACTCTAAAACAAAACAACAAATCATAGGGAAAGAAAAATAGTCAATTATACAAAAGGAAAATGGAATAAAATAAAGAAAGAAGCAAAGAGAGAAAGACGGAGAGAGAAGAGAAGAAGTTTCTAGCAAACCAAGTCGGGTGCTAAGCACACCCAAGCTACTTTAGATCTCAGTCACTAATCACGGCTAGGTTCATAGAGTATCAGACACTCCACGTCTTCTTAGCTCGGCAGCTCCAGAAATGGTTTCAACTGCTGGCCATTTATTTTGAAGGTGGCACCAGTCTAAGGATTCTAAATTTCAACTACACCATAGGAAAAAACATGTGAGACAACACAAGGGCCTGTCCATCGAGACCTCAAATTTCCTGGAAACAGATGGAGCCTAGAGTCATACAAGAGTACTTTCATTCCTGGAAATTCCTTTCTAAAAATCTATCGATCATGAAACAACTTTGCCCTTGCTTTATACAATCGAGCACTCTCGTAAGCCTCAACTCTAATCTCATCATGCTCACTCAGCTGCAGTCGTCTCTCTTCACGTGCCTCAGCCAAGTCATAGTTAACCTTCCTAATGGCCTAGCAAGCTTTGTGCTCTATCTCCATAGGTAAATGGCAAGGCTTACCATAAACTACCCTTTAAGGTGATATACCTGAGGGAGTTTTGAAAGTCATCCTATATGCCCAAAAAGCATCTATCAGCTTATCAGCCCAGTCTTTCCTATGCCTACTCACTGTCTTATTCCAAAATCTGCTCAATCTGTCGATTAGACACTTTAATCTAGCCACTAGTTTGAGGATGGTAAGGAGTAGCAAGCCTGTGGATTATGGAATACCTCCTCAGTAAAGCATCAAAAGATCTATTATTAAAATGGGTGCCCTGATCACTAATGATAGCTCGAGGCATGCCAAATCGAGCAAAGATATTCTCCCTAAGAAACTTCACAACCACTTTAGCTTCATTGGTCCTAGAAGGGATAGCCTCAATCCATTTAGAAACATAGTCCACAGCTAACAAAATGTACTCATTTTCAAAAGATGGTGGAAATAGTCCTATAAAATCAATACCCCATACATCAAAAACCTCCACTACAATGATGGGATTCAGTGGCATCATATCTTTCCTGCTTATCCTACCTAACTGTTGGCATCTAGGGCAACTTTTACAATATTCAAATGCATCTTTAAACAAAGTTGGCCAATAAGAACCACATTGAAGGATCTGGGCTGCTATCTTCCTACCGCTAAAATGTCCCCCACATGCCTGATCATGACAAAAAGAAAGGACAGTTCTTACCTCATGGTCGGGAATACACCTCCTAAAGACTTTGTCAGAATAGTACTTAAATAGATAGGGGTTATCCCAAACAAAGAACTTCACAAGGTGAAAAAATCTATCTTTGTCATTCTTAGTCTGACCCTCAGGGATCCTATCAGCAACTAAGTAGTTCATAATATCAGCATACCAAGGATCAGGGTGAACAGCATACAATTGCTCATCAGGAAAGCACTCAGAAATACTGGACTCACTCTTTTTATCACTAACGATCCTAGACAGATGGTCAGCTATTAGGTTTTAAGAAACTTTTCTTATCCTTGATTCCACAGTCAAATTCTTGCAAAAGAAGAATCCATCTAACAAATCTAGGCTTGGCATCCTTCTTAAAAGAAAGGTGCTTAAGGGCAGAGCGGTCAGTGTAAACAATCACATGTGACCCGATCAGGTAGGATCTAAACTTTTCAAAACCGAAGACCACAGCCAAAAATTCTTTCTTAGTAATAGTGTAATTCAGCTGGGCATCATTCAACATGTGATAGCATAGTAAATGACATGAGGTTTCTTATCAATATGCTGTCCTAACACAACCCCAATAGCATAATCAGATGCATCACACATCAATTCAAATAGTTCTCCCCAAATAAAAGGATGAAGAATAGGAGTAGAGGTTAGGGCCTTCTTAAGCTTAGAAAATGCCTCATGACACTCTTCAGAAAAATGAAATGGCACATCCTTAGCTAACAGATTGGATAAAAGCTTTACAATTTTATTGAAATCCTTAATGAAATGACGATAAAAATCAGCATGTCCAAGGAAAGATCGCACCTCTTTCACACAAGTAGGAGGGGGAAGATTAATGATCAGGTCAGTCTTAGCTTTGTCTACCTCAATTCGATCTCGGGAAATATTATGTCCTAAGACTGTACCCTTTTTAACCATGAAGTGACATTTCTCCCAGTTCAAAGTCAAATTTTTCTCCCTACACCTTCCTAACACTTTTCTCAGATTAGATAAGCAATCATCAAAACAAGATCCAAACACAGAAAAATCATCAATGAAAATTTCCATGCATTGCTCAACTAAATCTGAGAAAATAGAAATCATGCATCTTTAAAAGGTAGCAAGGGCATTACACAGTCCAAACGACATTCTTCTAAAGGCATATGCTATAAGTGGACAAGTGAAAGTAGTATTCTCCTGGTCCTCAGGAGCAATAGAGATCTGGGTACAACTGGAATATCCATCTAACAAACAATAAAAGGAATGTCCAGCTAACCTTTCTAGCATTTGGTCCAAGAAGGCAAAGGGCAAATAGTCTTTTCTAGTGATAGCATTCAATTTTCTATAATCTATACACACACGCCACCTAAATTGAAGTCGAGTAGGGATTAACTCGTTCTTATCATTCCTAATCACAGTAACACCGACCTTTTTAGGAACAACTTGAACAGGGCTAACTTACTCACTATCAGAAATGGGATAAATGATTCTATGGTCTAACCGTTTCAACACCTCTTTCTTAACTACTTCCTGCAAAGTGGGATTCAAACGCCTTTGACAGTCATGGTAGGGCTTAGTATGGTCCTCTAAATGAATTCTATGTTGCACAATAGAAGGACTAATACCCTTAATATCCCCTAAAGTTCGTCCTAGAGCTTCCTTGTTCTCTCTAAGCAAAGAAATCAGTTTGTCCTCTTGGTCTCAATCCAAATCGGAAGCAATAAAGACAGGGAAGGATTTATTGGGTCCTAGGAATGCATACTTAAGAGAATCAGGAAGGGGTTTCAATTTAAGAACAACCAAGAAAACAAATTCAGCAACATATTCGAACATAGCAGTGAGCAAACCATCAGCAGTAGAACATAAGTAATCAAACTCAAACACATCATATTCAAGCTCATCATCTATCAGAAAGGACTCATATTCAGTAGCAAGTACATCATCAAAAGCATCATCAAATACAGAATCCCCTACCTAGTTAAGAGTAGAAAATTCTATATCATCAAATTTAGAAGGCTGTCTTTACATGTTAAACATATTCAATTTTACAGTTATGTTACCAAAAGACAGTCTCATCATACCATTCCTACAGTTAATGAGGGCATTGGCAGTGGCCAAGAAAGGATACCCAAGAATCATAGGAACTTGACTAGCTATGTTGAACACCTTCTCAGTTTTAATCATAACAAAGTCCACTGGATAAATAAATTCACCTACTCTAATCAGCACATCCCCAACTATCTCCCTAGGTACCCTAGTCGATCTATCAGCCAATTGAATAGCCACATTCACTTTCCTCACAAGCTCATTAGGGTTGCCAAAAGAAGAGGAGGCATGACCCTTAGGGTTCACCTCAGGTTGACTCGGGAAAGTACCTGGTTTCCTAGAAGATGATGCTAACAGGAAAAACTGTTCGGTCATCATTCTCATCATTCTTTCCATGTTAGTATTAATTATTCTCTCCATATTGTTATTAATTCTCCTCTCTAATTTATCAATATCAATATAACCAGGAGGAGGTTGAACTTGAGCTATAGGAGGTGGAGGTTTAGGTGCATTAGACACACCTGAGAAAGTCGGTCTCTGAAAGGAGTGTGAAGCATAAGAAAGGGGCTGGGAGTTATTTTCAAGAAACATCCAGGTTGAAAATTAGGAGCCACAGCATTAGCTCCACTATTTCATGAAAAGTTTGGGTGATTCCTCTACCCTGGGTTGTAATAAGGGGGAAAAGGGTCCTTCTTAGGTCTCTGGAAAGCCATACTTGCTTGCTCTTATTTAGTTGCCAACTAATGAGCAAAATAAGGATAAGCACTTAATCAATGATCTAGGGCCTGACAATGAGAACAAGACACTGTAAAAGTCTGAGATAACTGGGACATTTGAGGAGATAATCCCTTTAAAATGTTTTCTAAAACAGCAATCTTAGACTCTAAGTGACTAACATTAGAGACAGAATGCAAACTATTCCTTGCAAACCTAAAACTCAGGCTGTCATCATGAGCAGTGTTTCACTACATGGCTTTCTTAGCCAAGTCCTCTAAAAACTCCCAAGCAGCTGTGGGGCTCTTAGAAAGAAGCCACCCTGATACATGGACTTTACTATGGTCCTAGTCTGTTAGTCAAGTCCTTCATATACAATCTGGCACAAACATACTTGATCTAAACCATCATGGGGACATTGGGCCAACAAAATTTTGAACCTATCAAAATATTTCCAAAATGATTCCCTATCAAGTTGCACAAATTGATTAATTTCATTCCTCAACTTAACAATCTGGGTATTAGGAAAATATTTTCTTAAGAACAATCTTACAAAATTATTACAAGAAGTAACAGAACTAGCAGCCAAGCCGTACATCCATCGTTTAGCAGAATCTTTCAAAACAAAAGAAATCAATTTCATTCGCACAACATCAATGGAAATATCAGAGAAATGCATCATAGAACAAACTTCTTTGAATTCCCTTAAAAACAAATAAGCATCCTCTAAATCTGTGAATTTAAGGAGCATCTGAGTATAATGGGGTTTCAATTCGAAGGTCATATTCGGTGTAAGCACAGGCATAACAAAACATGATGGCAAAGCAGTCCTACGAGGATAGAAAATATCACTCAAAGTCCTTTCTTGTGCTATGTTCTCTAATTTAGGTACAGATTCAGGTTCTAAGTCAGGGTCGGGTTCAGTCCTTATGAGTCTTTGTTCTTCAAGATCTCTAATCTAACTAGTCATATAAACCCCACATCTTCACCAAAAGAAATCCTATTTTTGGTCTTTTCGTTTTCTTTTTTTTTTTTTGAATTTTTGAATTTTCTAATTTTTTTCTTTTTTTTTCTTATGTCAAACACAAGATCAAAATTAAAAAGTTACTCAACCCTAAAGACTATTTACATACAAAAAGTAACCAAGTCAAAAGGTTTATCAATTTCTAAACACAAATAAAATAGTCCCTTTAAAAACCAAACTCAAAACTTCCACATAACCCGCTCATTGGTGATTTTCAAATTTTTCAAATTTTTTTAATTTTTAAGCTTTTCTAATTTTTAGTGATTTTGAAGGTTTTTCTAATTTTTTCACATTTTAGCTTTTTCTTATTTTTTTGGATTTTTGAAATTTTCAAGACAAAACTAGACTAAGTGACAATTGATAATGAAACAAGTAAAACAAAGTAAAACATTGGCAACTAAAAAGCAAATAGCTAAGAAAACGAAAATATGACCTAATCGTACGCTGTCATCCCCGGCAACAGCACCAAAAACTTGTTGGGATATTTTAAGTGATAAACTAAAGAGCAGTAAGCGTACACATTTTGCTTTAGTACTTGAGGGTTGTATCCTCGGGGACGATGGTCAAGATTACGGTTACAATCTAATTCTTTCTTAAACTAACTAAAACAACAATCAACTAAACAAACCAATTACAAGAAAAGATAATCTAATTCATTACTGCTTCTCACACAATCTCAATAGACCTAATGAACTTAAATAGAGCAAACTTAACCACAGTTCATTACATTATCTAAACAAAGAAATAATAGTTAAGAGCAAACAGCAAGTGGGACCGGGGCTTCCTTTCCTTGCCAAACTAAGGTCAATCTCCCCTTCAAAATGCTAATAAATTAAGCAGAATCAACTTAAAGAAACCCTAGCCAAGGAAAGCAGAGCAACAAAATAGAGCACAGAAAACGCATCACAACCATCATCATTCGACCAAAACAAAGCGAACCCACAAAATCAGAATCAGAATAATCATCAATTAACTAAATTATTCAATAAAACAGGCTAACTAACGATACTTAATCATTATCACCACTCACTTAAACAACTCAATTAAACTACCCAACTATGTCATTCAACAAACCAGATTAAGCTAATCGATGTTCAGCAATGTTCTGAAGCAAATAAAAGAGAAATCAAAGGATCAGAGAGCAAACCAACACAGAGAATGATTGAACTCGGCACAGGGGAGAAGATTAGCCAACACCACTGCCAACCAGACCAACCCTAGCCTGACCTCCCACTGTTAGAAACACCAAAGCCAGCCACGACCAAAGCTCGAATAGAGGAGGGGGAGAAAATGGAAAAATGTGACTATCCTTGGCCAAAATCACTGCAATAAAAGCTTAATTCATATATATCAACTAGAATTGGACAAAAATCAACATTTTATTACATCAAAATCGAAACCCCCAACTAACTAACAACAAACCTAACCCTAGAAATTGAAACGAAATGCATCTAAATTTTGAGAAAACGATTGCTAAAATTAAACTAACTAAACCTAAAAGATTGTCTAACCTCTAACTTGGAGCTCACTCTTGCAATTTATATCCGTGCTTCCTTCATTCTTCACTGTTCAATTCGAGATGCGTGGGCAGAGATTACAAGGCTTCCGTGGCGTTCATTCCGTGGATTGCGGGTAGAAGAGGATTGAATGGTGGTGAGTTGTTGCTTGACAGTTGAAGGTGATGAGTTGTTGAAGAGAGAGAAGAGATGGAGGTGATGAAAATGGTGGAAGCAGGTTTCGAGTTTTTGGGTTTGGGGCGTGGTTAGATGTCGAGAAGAGGAGAGAGAAAGTGAGAGAAGAGATAATGGGGAGTAATAACTGAGTCACGTGAGCTGCACATGCCAGGCTGGGGAGCTAAGGTCACGTGATGGGCACACTTAGGGAGGGAGTTTTGGGCCAGTTGAATTGGGTTGCTTTTCTTTTTTTTTAAATTTATTTTCAATGGGCTGAAATAGGAACTGGGCCCAGCAATCCGAATCAGCTTGAGTCAAGTTGGCCCATATCTAACATTTTTTTGGTTTTTTTTGCATTTTTTCATAATTATTCGAAACCCACAAAACAAACTAAAATCAAATAAAACTTTAAAAATATGATTATAACGAGCATTAAATAGGTGCAAGAGTACCGTAAAAATGACACATTTTTAGCATGAACAGGAGGCCAATCCTTGCAACCACAGGGGCGGTGATTGATGTGCAGGCTAGCACCATGTCTTTTCGATTGTGTGGGGAGAAGATAGATTTCTGTTTCCTTCTACACAGAACATCTCCAGCCCCTGCTGCTCACGCATCTCCTACAATCCCTCTGCGTTCCGCCCCCTCTACCGCTGTTTCTAGGACCGAGATGTCTGACGGGGATGTGGGTCCTCATATGAGGTCTGTAGCATTTTTTGATCTTCCTCTGCTAATACCAACAAGTCTTGGGATCACTTTTGCTTGTACTGGGGAGGTAGTGGACCCTATACCACCATTCTATATCTCTACTAGTCCACCTCCCTTGTTGCTATCTTCTACCATTTAGAGGTAAGGGCCAAGTTAAGGAACTAAAACAAGCGCTTCTTGGGAGGCAACCCAAGTTTTATTGCTTTTTTTTTAAAAAAAAAGAGAGCTGACTTAAAGTTCTGCCAGATGCATGGCTGGCCGTGCACATTTTGAACAGTCATGCACTCTGGACAGAGACTTTCTTACACAAATGTGCGGTCGTGCGTCCTCCTTCCAGATACACTGCCAGTCGTGTGCTCGATACACGGCCATGCATGTGCTTTTAAATTGCAGACATTGTCGGTTCTTCTTCCCTTTTCGCTCATTCTCTCTCTCTCACTCGTTATCATTCTCTCTTGAGCTCTCCTCCCCACTCCACCACCTCAGCCACCGATGACGCCGTCCCCCCTTCAGCCACTGACAACAGCCCTCCCTTTCTCTCCTCCTTGGTTCTTCTTCTTCTTCTTCTTCTCTCTCTCTCTCTCTCTCTCTCTCTCTCTCTCACTCTCTCTACTTCCTCTCTCTTTCCCTTCATGCCAAGGACCATTGCATCCTCCCTTCCCACCGCCGCCTTCTGTACCCCCGTCATCGATAACCAGCGATCGTCGCCATCTTTCCCCCTCCCTACCACAAATATTTCCCTTTTTCCCTTCATGTCGGTGACCATAGCGTCCTCCCATCCACCGTCGCCGTCTCTCGCACTTTCGTCATCGATGACCAACGACCGCCGCCACCTTTCCCCCTCCCCACAACAAATGTTTTCCTCTCCTCCTTCCTCCCACATAACAATCCCAAACCCTAACCTCCAAATTGGTTTAATTGCGCTGCTTTGGTTCCATTGATTGACTCATTTGGTCAATTGGGTGTGTTTTGGTTGATTCAAACTTCCTTGAATTTCAATGGCTCCCAAGAACAAAGGCAACACACCTGCTTCCTCCTCGGCTCCATCAAGGGCTCCCACTCACCCACCAGCTCCCCTGCGAGGTAACCGTGCTCAATCCCAATTACTGTGTGTTCTTAACAAACCTATAGCATTATGTTTATTGATGATATGCAATGAACTCGCTATGATGAATTGGTGTCTCACAAAATTTCTGAACCCAAGTATGCGGATGTTGAGGTGTTGAAATACTTGCATTTGTGGGACGATATGACTGCTTTGTTTGGGATTTTGGGCTGGACCAACTATGTTCAAATGCAATTTTCGGTGTATGAGAAACTTGTTTGGGAATTTTTTAGTTCCTTTGTCATTGATGAGAACCGAGAACACAATCATGGTCCTTGCTATATTCATTTTCAATTGGGTTATATGACCAATGAAATGAATTTGACCCGATTCTCTGAGTTGTTGTAACTCACTCTGGAGTGGACGGTCGAACTTGCCCATAAGAATTATAGCCGAAGTGACTTTTGGAAACAGGTCACTTGCAATGCCCCCCTTATGTCTCCCACTCCTCGAAAGCTACCTTTATTTGCAACTCAATCATTAGGTATATCCAGCCTCACAACGAATGTTGTCATCCCAAGACTAGAAAGTCAAGGGGTTCCTAGGCGAGAGGAGTTGTTTATTCTTTGGGCAACCCCATTGTATAAACATGGCCTTCCACATTGTCAACCAGTTAGAGAGCAAGCTAACCATAGTAAGGCTGTCATCGCCACTAGTGGCATTGTCACTGCTTTGGCCCATGGGTTGGGTTTATAGGATCTACTTCCTCTCATGCCTAAGCATCATGTGGGAGGATGCATTAAACTGGCCACCTGTGTTAATATGGAGCTCTTCGAGGTGGTTGGTCATCAAGTTTAGCTAAACCATCACAGCACCACCCTTTTCCTTCTCCCCAACCCACAGAAGGCTACCATCGTCGAGCAAGCCAACTGGAGCTATGATAACCCTATAGATGTTGAGGGCAATGATGAGGGAGATGATGGCGTAAGTACTGTTAGGGGATGCCTCAGGCGGGCATGGTGAGGCACCGCAGCTAGTGGCGAGTGCCTAGAAGGAGCCCGAAGGTGAGGCTCGACCTTTAGGCTCAACGGAGGTTCGCCTCTGCCAATTCACCGACGAGTTCGCTTGTCCACATGTGACTTGATCAGATGGGCGAGAAACAGTTCCAGGACCATGTTGAGTTCCTCCATCGGCAAGATGAGTGGGACCGCCAACAGCAAAACCTGGAGCACTATATGTACTATGCTTATGAGCAGCAGTAGTGGCCCTGTCCCCCACCTGATTGGGGACCCAGTAGCCCTCCAGGCCCCTATTAACCCACTGTGAGTACTCCCCCCTTCCCTACATTTGCGTGACTATTTCTTTCATTGGGGACAATGAAAAGTTCAAGCATGGGGGATGGATTGATGTATTTAAGGTGTGCTCTAGGATTGACGTATTTGGGAATTCGCTAGTGTGGTGCACATAATCCCTTACATTAGTTGCATTTAGTGTGCTCTTAGTTTAACTACATATAGTTGTCTATTGCATATCTAGGATTTAGTTGCATATTTAGGACCCATTAGCAGTATTTTCATTTATTTTCATTTTCTACTTAGTAGAGCATGTTGTCTAAAGCATACAGGTTAGTTGTTTGCATTGTAACGGAGAATCGAGTTGGATGCACATAAGCTGTTGAGGTAATTATTCTCACCCTCCTCTTCTCTAGCCTCTAGGCATCTTATCGCTTTCCTAGTTAGATTTTATTGCTTTTAAAAAAAAAGGATGAAAAGGAAAAAAATTCAAAAACCCTTTTTATGATGATAAGCTAAGGCATTAGTGATCAATTATAGGGTGCGATTGTGCATGACTGTGAGTTATTCTTGATGAAATTCTTTTAAATGAGGAATGTGAAATGTTTTGGTTGCACTTCTTGTTCTTGTATGTTGGTTGCCTTTGAAGGGATGTTCTCGCGATTGATGATTCTTTCTCGGGTGGGGCATTCTTAGGGCTAGTTGTTTGTTTTGGTAGCTAATCGTGTGAGACTTTTGGCCCTATTAGATTATTCATTCATATAGTCTCATTGTTTCTTTCCATGTGTGACCCTCCTAATGTGCATTTCCTTCTAGAACTTGGTTTGTCTTTCTCTAAGACTACACATATACCATGCATTCAAGATGATTGAGGCATTCTTTTCCTAATCATTACCTACGCAGCCAAATGACCTCCTTGTGACTTAAATTGCATCCTTGCTAACCCCTTTGTGCCTTGACCGGGTTTATGCTAGAAGCAGCTGAGCTTTTGTTTTAGTCATTTTTGTCGGGTAGTGTTGGGTGAACCCATGTGCTTGTCAAGTCGATAATGTGCTGAGGAATAAGTTGATGTTGAGTTAGTGAAGTGCCCATCATATGCCATTAAAACAATTAAAAAAAATAAAAAAGGAAAAAAAAGAAGAAAAAAATATATG
Source organism: Carnegiea gigantea (assembly GCA_029747015.1). Lineage (NCBI taxonomy): Eukaryota > Viridiplantae > Streptophyta > Magnoliopsida > Caryophyllales > Cactaceae > Carnegiea > Carnegiea gigantea. The sequence goes on from JAKOGI010000499.1 coordinate 429,150, forward strand.
AGAACAAAATGTTGGCATGGTTGGCGATATCAATGCAATAGTAATGTCTTAATTCATTCCTGCACTCATTTAAGGGTACTAACCTGCATCGCTCAATATATGACGATACGGCAATGTAATATGCTGATCGGTATGTTCATAATACCTCCTAGTCTCCTGGCTATAGCTTCACATCCCCAAATTTGTTTCCCCTCTGTCGTCCTGAACCTAAGCCCTATTACAGCCGATAACAAGCCCTCTGGATTGTCTTTTGCATGAGTATCTTAGTAGTGGAGGATTGAGAGTATGGCCAAGCTTATGGTAAGGTTGCTACATCAGGAGGATGGCTGAGAGAGCCAAATATTTTTCAAACACATGAGAGAGAGAGAGCGTTCCCTGTTCATTTCCGCCCTTGTGAGAGGTACTGCCAGATCTTCTAGCCTATCACCTAATTGAGAGTATCTTGATCGAATGGGGCTGTTATGACTCAACTGCATGCCGAGCCTTGGTAGCATGATTTTTCCAAATGATTTCGAATGGGTTCGAATTGTTTATTTATGCGTTGAACAATCTTGTTGTTGTGCATGGTTGTGTCTAATTGACTGATTACCATCTGGCCTTGCCTAAGGGGGCATGTAGATGTTTCTCCCTTTTTGATAATCTTTGTGACAGGCTTGCTTGGGGACAAGCAAGCAACAATTATGGGGGAGTGATAAATCTCTATTTTTGCTATATTACAGCCCCAATTTCCCTACTCTATTTCATTTTCCTTCCTTGTTTTATCGAGAAATTTGACTGTTTCCACTCCTTTGTACTCATAATTGCGCTATTTTAAACTGATTCTGCCCTTCACAGGTACCATGGTCCAAATTCGAAAGGAACCGGGGCACAAAGCCGTGGCGACGTGCAAGGGGTGGTGATTTAGGAAGGAGAGAGGTTCGAAGAGTCCGCGGGAAGACAAGAAGTAAAAGATTTGAAGCCCAAGGACTATCCATGGCTACCCATGCATTCATGCACAGTCGTGCATAATTACTAAAAAAGTTAAAGAGAAGCACGGCTGGCCGTGCATCTTATGCACAGCCGTGTATGTCGGGCAGAAACTTTCTTGTAGATGTGCACAGCTAGTCGTGCACTTTTGCATGGCCATACGTCTTCCCTTATTAACTCTGCACGGCCAGATGTGCATCGAAGCATGGTCGTGCATCTTGTTTTCTCAACGCCATCTAACTTCCTTTATCGGTAGTTTTTGTGGCTATCTTGGATCCTATTAAAAAGATTTTAGAGAGAACTTGGAGGGGGAAAAAATTATTTTAGAGATCTTTTTTAGAAGCAAATTGCAGACATTGTTTACTATTAAAATTGTGATTTGAAGATTGTTCATTGTTACCAATCAATCCGAGTTTGTTTTTTAATCCTTACCCTCTCTGTTGCAATCTTTTCTTTTAGATTTTATTCCTTAATCCATGTTCATCAAATTTGGTTTAGGGATTGTGATTATGTATATGTGTAAAGGCTAATTTCTCGATCTTAGGTTGGGAATAGCCCCTATTGTGCCAAATCGAATCAAGTTATAGGTTATTTATGAGTTTTGTTCGTGTTACAATCTGGATTCTCATATGGTTCGCTAGTTGAATGTTAAATTGCTCGAGAGAGATTTATTCGTTGTTCTTAATGAGGGTTTGGGAAATCAACGAAAGTTGAATTCTTTATCTAGAGCGACTTTGTGAGCGATTGATTTTCCTAACGTGAAAACAGTTAGGCTTTCAATAGGGATTTTTGATTACTCAATCTTACAACTTTGAAAATCTTGGTTCCATGAAAATTGGTAATTAGGCTTGAGTCAGTCTAATGACCTTCAAGAGAAGGCGTAGGTGCATTTCAATTCGTAATCTTTCCATTCTATTCGTTTGCGTGAATAGGTTATGCATGATCTAGTTCATGATTCATAAGGCATAATAGTGTGGTGGCCCCTAACCTAAGATTCTTGTTATATTGAATTCGTCAATTCTATTAGTTTTTAGCATATTAGAACTGTTGTTCAGCATTCATCAACTTGAATCAGGTTTTGCCTGAATTGAGTGTTGAAGTCCATCTGGTGATTAGAACCAAGTTTTCTATGGATATGATCCGTACTTGCCAGTTACTAGCTACAGCTATTCGTGCACTTGCAATAAATTTAAGATAACAGTGATCTTTCATTAATTAGAGGCATGCTTATGGATATAAGGGTACCACAGTTTCTAGTAGAGGTGATTATGCTTTGTGGCTCATCTTGCTCTCTTAAAATTCTTTGGAATGGAGAGCCTAAGGAAAAGTTTGGTATAATAAGGGGTATTCAGTAGGGTGATCATTTGTCACCTATTACCATACTTCTTAGTTGCATGCATTAAAAACCCCCCTAACTGATAGAAGAAGATGACGTTCGTAATGGCTCCTGGCTACATTTCCCAATGAGTGGAGGAGGATCGAAAGTTCCTAGCCTATTCTTTATGATAATGTCATTGTGTCTATGGAGGCTAGCATTGAGCAAGTCACCTTTGTAAAGTTGTGTCTTGAGTGGCTTTGTCCAGCTTTCGGGCAAAGAGTTAGCACCCAAAAATCAAGTGAATATGTTTCTACGAATACTGAGGAAGGTATTCTTGAGAGGGTTTGTGATAATTTAGAGATGCTGCAAACATATGGCTTGGGTCAATATTTGCGAGTTGTCGTCATTCATGAACGTATGATTTGAGCAACCTATCAGGTTGTTATTAATCGGGTTGACAAGAGACATAGAAGATGGAAAGCGAAGTGCTTGTCTTTGGTGGGAAGAATAACTCTTATCCAAACCGTGATCATAACCATCCCAACATATTTCATGCAAACAACTCACTTGCCGAGGTCAGTGTATGATGAGATTGATTGAAGACCAAACACATTTTGCGTGATGTACCTGTTTAGAGTGAAAAATATATTTGGCTCCATGGGATCTTGTGAGATGGCTTAGAAAATTGTACATGTAGACTACGGATTCAAGCCATGCAACACCTTAATGCGGCTAATGTTATGAAACTGGGTTCGACACTTTTAGAAGAGCCTAATGCTTTATAGGTCATGGTTTCAAAATAAAAGTACTACAAGAGAGGGGATTTATTGCTCCTAGGTGTGAGAAGCTCCACCGTTAACACTTCTTATTCGTAACGGAGGATTATAAAAAACCTACATCATTTCCAGTAGGGATTGGGTATGGCGATGGATGACGAGAACAATGCCTAGTTATGACTGCATAAGTTGTTAGATAGGTACATGTTTCTCTCATTTGTAATGGGGTGTGTGTGCCTTTACCGTCTAAACTGTGAAGTAGCTGATTACTGGGGTTGCGAGGATGGTTAACACTAGAATAACTTTATCGATTTGTTGCCACACCAGGTCCATGAAAAACTTGCATCCTTTAAGCTCATAGACGCTATGTGGCTAATAACTTCTACTGGGTAGGTGAGTGGAGCAGTAACTTCACCCTTAAATTAGCATTAGCAATAATTCAAAATAAAAGAATGCACCTCGGGAGATTCTTGGGGGTAAGTCTAGCATGTGCAAGCTTCCTAGAACGTACAAATTTTTATTGGTTGGCTTTGCATGATACAATCTTGACCAATGCAAGCCACATTAAGTAGGGGATTGCAGATAACCTGTTTGCGACGTATGTGAGTAGGCGATTGAGGATGTCAATTACTTTTTGTGGGTCTTCCATAGTGCCAGACTAGTGTGGCAATTCTTGGAGAGCAAGGAGATGGGTGTGGCGCAACCTCATGTCCCATGAACGAGGGGATTTTGGCTAACATCATGGTGAAGCAAGAAGGTAAAGTATGGAATACCAAGTTCTTGACGACGTTATGATACTTATGGAAATGGCATAATGCTACTGCTTCTACAAGCCTTTACAAGTGCCTCATGATAAGGGTCATTTATTGATGGAATAGTTTGTGAACCCTATGCAAGTGTCAGGGATGGAGTGCATCATGCATGAAGGATCGGTCACACCTAATAAACCTAATATGAGGGCCACGTTAGCTCAATGGGAAGCCCTACCTGCTTGATGGGCAATGCTAAACATAAATGGTGCATCACGAAGGGATCGAGGCTTTGCTGTAGGAGATCATGTTATTCAAGGAGACTTGGTTATTAGCTCAATGGCTTTTATGATAATCTTGGGAATTTGTTCTTCTGTTAAAGCCAAATGGAAGGTGGCATTGAGGGGACTTTGCTTGGCTAAAGGCATAGGGCTCAAGAAGGTTCGGTTGCAAGTTGACTCCTTAGTTGCCGTAGGGATGTTATACGGGAGTGGGAAGTGGAACAAGGAGCAGAAACCATTAATTCAACAATGCAAAGATTTGATCAATTAGGAAGGATGGGAGGTCAAAGCCCCACACTGCTATTGAGAGGCTAATGAAGTTGATAGATTAGCTAATTCACATGTTGATAGGACTTTAGGTATTTCAATTTTTAATTCTCGTCCTAAGGAGATCTTGGATGTGCTAAATGCATATTGTGTACAATATCTGTATCATACTTTGGGAGCACATATTTCCATCAAGCACATCAGCAAATATATATTTAAAAATTAACACACAATAAATATATGGGTGGAAAATATATATGCGTGATGATAGCATATACTCTTAGGAACACATAAGAAATTGTAGCTATGTAGGTGCTGCATGGCCAAAAATACTTAAGATTAATAATATATTTATCCCTCTTCTACACCCCAAAATAAAAACTCATCTCATTGAACAAGTAAAAATTAATCTATTAGCAATTAGAATCTTCCACTAATAAGAGTAAAGGCATTTGCAGGCGAACTTGAGGACACACACATTTGCACCCCTATCTCCCTATTACTCTATCCCAGTGAAATTTGTAACTTTGATCTCCTGCAATGCTATGCCAATGAAATTTGTAACTTTGTGGGGACCATTAAGTCTAATTTATCATTTTAGCAAGATATGTTATAGCAAAACTTATTTTATATAGATTAATTCAACAAGAGAGAAAAAATGTGTTGTATCAATGAATAAAATTCTTTTATATAAACAAATATATGTAAGAAAATATCTTTGTTTTTTACGAGCATATTATATAATGGCTTATTTTATAATAAGTTAGTTTATACTCAAATATAGTATCTTTTACGTATTCATAAAAAGCAATAATAGTCATATGGATAATTATCTTTTGGAGTGTACATCTAATAGTATAAATGACCAATTTAAATAACAGTACAACAAAATGTTATGAACTTTGGTCCCCAACAACTTATCGTTGAAGGTTTAATGTTAATTTCTTTGAAATAAAAGGCCATTTTTCCACTTAAATTATTGTAGTTAAAATGGAGCTAACTCTCTAAACTAACATCATTGTGAAATAGTAGCCAATTAATAAGTTTTAATTGAAGAGTCACTACAAAAAAAAGATCATGTCTCCACTCTTGTTTAACCACACTTGACTAAGTGTAGCAGGAATATAGGCGAAAATAAGCGTCCAGTGCTCTCTCCACACATAATAAGTGAGGGAAAATATAACCATGCTTACAAGGGTGGTTGTAAATAATTAAGGTATGTCCGCACATATTAAGCATGGGAACTTGCATCTTGTGAATATAACACATTTGGCACAGTTATTAAGTGTGGTTAGCATATATTTTTATTTTTCAAAATTTATTTTAGCTTTTACCCCCAAGGCCATTGAATTAAAAAAAAAAAATAGAAAGCAGGGTCTACTAAACCGCCTTTGATGTTTGCCTTGCTTCTTTCATCCTCCTCAATGCACGAAACAGAAGAGAAGCTTGCCTGCCAGTCGCATACTTCCTCTCATCGCCGGCGGTGACAATTCTGGGTTTCCACGCATTGTTTGGCCTTGCTGGTATCCCTAATCCTCCGTACTGCCCACGCTCAGTTGTGGTCATGGTCATGCTTCGGGAGAAATCCACCGGCAGTAATCTCTGCTCGGCTGTCCGTATGTCGTTCCACCAACGGTAATCACCCTCTTCGTAACTTCTCTGTTTCACTCTGCTCAGCGACAAGATTTGTGTACTTTGCTTGTGAATTTTGTTTCCCTAATATCTATTATGAACAAGATTCGTGAACTGTAGATTTGTTTTCTGCTTCTCTTGTTAGTGAAATATGTGCTCGATTGTCCAAAATGTGTTTTTCTTGTTGTTCAATTTGTTTTCTTATTCTCTTGTTAATGAAATATGAATTGGGGTGGGGTGATTATTTTTGTTTTTGGGGGTTCTGTTGTTGAATTATTATCTTCAATTGGAAGTTAAAGTTGATTGTTTTGTGAACTAAGATAATCAGCATTTAAAAATTGATTTAGAGTGTTTAAGATAAATCCTTTTTTTTGTGGGGCTTTGATTAGTGATTAGTGTTTAAGATGAATTCAGCAAGATATGATCTAAGGGCATTTGAAGTCACTAATTGTTGAAAATAGACAGTGAAAGTTGTTGTTGTCGCCATTGATCTTCATTTTCTTAAATCTTGATTAAACTAGTGATTAGAGTTGGGACTAGAGGAGTTTTTTGGTGCAAATTATTTGGTCAAGGATGGAATTCTGATAATGGTGGTGATTTGATCTGCACTAATTAATGCAAAGTATTTTTTATGAACTTTTCCTATGATACCGTGTTTATGAGAGTGTAACCAAACCTTAGCTCTAGCTACGATAACAAATAATCATGAATATGAGTTGCCGCAAAGATGATAATTTGCTCATGCCTTTGGACTCGTGGCCCCCTTAAGATAGGCCTTGGAAGAAACCCTAGCTAGCTTGACCATGATTTCTCATCTTTGGCTGTATGGTTGTCCAATTGGGTCCATACCCTTCCCTTTGCCAAACCATTTGGCTTGAACGCCATATTCCTTTCCCATTCTCTTTTCATTTCTCTCTATTTGCCTCTGTGATGTCCTTCCTGGTACACACTCAAGGTCCTAACTCAAATGGCTCCTCTATGAAAACATTACCATCATATCCCTTAGCTTTTGCTTTTTCCTCCCTTCTGATCCTCGATTGATATTGCCAATCTTTCAAGCTTTGTCTTTCAAGCTTTGGTCCATCTGGATCTAACTTTTGCTTTATCTCCACACTACAGTAAAATTGAATGGCACATTAAGTGACTAATGCTATTCTTTTGCTAACCTGTATCTAGGAATTACAAATGACTCTTTCGATTGTAATTCTGAAGTCTCATCTGTTGCAATCTCTCAATAGAAGAAGGTCAAGATGAGGACAATGGAGAGCTTGAAATTCTTAGTATCTCAGAGGTATATTAGGGATCTTGCCACACTAGTGGTTGCATACGGTATCAGTATTAACCTTGTTGAAGTCACATGGAAATCGAAGCTATAAGCTCAGGTAACACATAATCTTTATGATCCTGCTTATTAGTTGAAAGCTTTATCTAATGAAAGGCTAGTTATGAATTGCTTAATGAATAATCTACTTGAAGATGATGTCATCTCTAACTATGCTTAATGTTACAATTTGTGTTGTGTATTGAAATGCCCTATTGTGGCTTGATTGATTTTTTATTTGTTGATGGTAATAGGTTGTTGGATTTGTATTGGTTACTCTTGGCGTGTGACCTGTTGAGTTAATTTGCTTTAGCATGTGGCTATTGAGATTTCTTATTGTATTTATGTCATGTTGTAAAAGGAAAATATCCAAGTTTTAGGTGGAACTCTGCCGAATGTTTTACAAAATCAGGGAATATACTATAAAAAACTAGCCTAAGGACATGTATGTTACATAATATTTGTAAAGCGAGAGTACCTAGTTATAAAGGCTAATAGATATTACAGCTTGCAATCTTCTTAATTAGAAGCTTTTTTCCTTACTGGCATTGTTTGTTATACTTAAGTTTAACATATGGGTTTGGTGGTTTCAAGTTGAACCCAAGGGCAGCATGCAACAAAATCGGATGTGAAGTTCAAGTTCGCGAAGTTTAACACCATCGATCTCATTTGTTCTATTTAGGCTCAATGTTATAAATGTGTGTTGCAAACAAACTTAACTTTTAGGTTGCAAGCGGGTACTTTATAGGCATGTTGAAGTTAATTTATTAATAGTTGTTTGCATAGATTTTGTACTTTTTATTATGTGGTTGAATACTTGTTATTTTGCAACTCAATTAATGACAATTGATTGGGTCATGCTTGTAATGTTATCGTACTTTTTTGTATTATTAAATTTTGGTTAAATATGCACTCTCTCTCTTTCTCCCCCTCTTTATATATATATATATATATATATATATATATATATATATATATATATATATATATGTACATACAATGTGTTATTAAATACAAATTATTTACATTTTTTAAAACAATGACTTGTTATTTCTTTTCTATAAAAATTTTCCGTCAAAATTAGTTATCCGCTTAAATTATTTAAAGGTTAGTAATCGAATGCATAATGCCACACTTATAAGCGAGGGAGTGGTGAAAATGATTTTTCACTCATAGGGTATTCTGGCCACAGATATAAGCGAGGGGAAATCTACCTACACCTATAAGCGTGGTAAATAATGCAGGCTTTTACGGATGTGAGCGTGGGTACTACACTATCTGCCATGCTTATTAAGCGTGGCAAATTTTTCCCCACTGATACCCTATGCACACTTACCTTAAGCGTGGCGAATAAACCCTGCCGCGGATATAAGTGTGGAAGGATGCATTTTTAAGTGTGATATAAGCAACATTTCTTGTAGTGAGTCTGCTATAATCAATTCATCTTTAATTAAACTTGTTACATTTATTCCATCTTCCTCATATTGATTATTGGAAAATGTATTTGAATTTGAATTTGAATTTGAATCTTCATCCGTAAAGGTCTCTTTCTTCATGTATATATCATAAATAAAGTATTGATAATAATATCTTAATAACGTCCAATCTCATAAAATTAAACAAAATATAAATCATACAAACTAGACATGCATTGCTGATCATACATAATGAATTCCTTAAAATCTTAAAAAGTTGCCTTTAGGAAACGTTAAAAAATTATAAATTTTAATAGAACCGTCCCTCAATGTCATATTGTGAGCTAATTGTATGACCCATAATTAGAAGCCATTCCATAACTTACGTGATAACATAACATTTCATACATGATATAAATTTAAGTACTGCAATCTCACCCAATGCTTACTAGGGCCTGCTCATTTTCAGCAGTTTACATATGTTATCTATTCCAATTTACTCTAACACGTTCAAACATGTCAATTGTTAGTCAAATTTGTTTCAACTTGCTAACTGCTAGTCAAATCTACTTCAATCTATTTGAACCCACTCATAAATTTACTTCCAAATTGCTCCAATCTGCTAACTGCTAGTTAAACCTACTCAAACCTATTCAAACCTCCTCTTACATGTAGGGGCGGAGCTATGTGGGTGCAAGGAGCGTTAACTGACACAACCAGCTTCTTGGGAAAAAAAAACTTCAAATATTCGAATTTCTGGTAAAAACAAAAACACTACATATATTATTTAAAGTGCATATAAAGCATGAAGTGTGCATTGCCCAGTTGGTGAGAGGCATTTAGGTAGGGCATGCGTGGGGTTATTGGTTATGTGTTCAAGAATCAGAGCCTATGGTTGTTTGGCTTTTTTTTGTTTTTAATTAAGAAAATAATATGTATTATTTAGTTTACAACTACAATAGGAAATGTCTAGTGCCCAATTGGTGTGGGGTGTGTAGTATTAACTCATGATGGTTGTATGTATTGTGTTTGAGGTTGGGTAAGTTGAATTTATGTTGTTTGTTTTTTTTGTGAAATATGTTGTTTGTTTTGTTTTAGTGAAATATGTTGTTTGTTTTTAAATTACGATACATAATGTTCCTATCATTAATTTTGGTATGTAATATTTAATTAATTCCTCCACCTTGCATAAACAGAAGATTTGGGGTTTGCTTCTACCTTAATATGTTGGCGAAAATAAAGGAAAATTCAAACAAAAATTTATTTTATGTTGACATCAACATATAAGAAAATAGTATCAAAGATTTCATCTTCAAAGGCAAAACCAAGGGCAAAAATATTACTTTTCTAATTTATAATCATTCTTTCTAAACTATTGTGTCTAATTTAGCATATCTAGTTAAATTATGTCTAACAGTTATGCTACTACCATTGTGGAAATAGTAAAATGGGAGTTAATTTTGACAAACTTGTGAATTTAAATATCGAACCTGGGAGGTTGAAAATGAAATTTGATGAATTTGAAATCACTTGTAAGTTTAGTGCAACATTATAGTTATATTATGTCACCAAAAGAAAATGAAAAAAATGTATTAAAAATTAGAGCACAAATTAGAAGTTTATTAGTTGTATTATATAGTGTGGTTCGACACCGCAGGATTTAAACTCTGACTCCGCTATTACGTGTCTATTAACCACTAGCTTAACCTGCTCTAAATGACTTCAATTTATTTAAAGCTGCTCTAGCCTATTAAGAACTCATCTAGAACACTGAAAATGAACGAACCCTAAAAGGAAACAATACTTTAATCCCTATAACGCGGTTATGCTAGATTGCCTTCTGTTGTTCTTTGCATGTGTTATTTTGGAACTCTTTGAAACATTGTCTAAATAAAGGTGGGACCCAAAATGCCCATGTGAATGCATATGGGCACCGTCGCACAGGCTGACGTACATGTAAATCTGGCAAAACTGACCCTAGATCCGAAACTCGAACCGAACGATCCGGACCCATATCCGACCCGACACCCGAAATATACTTACTTGAAAGTGGACCTGAAATCCGAATTAACCCGAACCGAACCGTACCCGACCCAAAATTTTTTACAAAGTTGCTTGTTTTGGCATGACGAACGTATTTGACTAAAAATTGGTTGACCCGAAATCGACCCGACCCGAACCATACTCGATCCAAACCGAAACGACCCAAAATGTCACTTTACCCAAATATGACCTGACTCGTACCCGAATCGAATGATCCATTTGTTAAGTCTATGTATACGCTTGCAGGGAAATTTCTATCCTTTCATGCTCTTACTTGAATCATATGTTATGTAGTATTTAACACTTTCACTTAATCTAACGACTGACGGAATCAACTAAGGAAGCCGTTGTCTGAGAGAAACTCGGCATTTGGCAAATATAAAGGAAAAAGTTAAATGTAATATAATTTCTGTAATTTCGTTCTTTTTCTATTTTTTAGGGATACACAAGCAACTCAGCAACATATGCTTTATTCGCATTTCGTGATGGTGCTGGGATTCAAGTTCGCACACGGCTTTTGGGAGCGACATGGAGATGTAAACTAAATTATTCTTCTGCTTTATAAAGTTAGATATTTTCCCCTCTTTGGAAATTTTTTTATCATAAAATTTTTATTTACGATGACCGACATAGAAAGTCTCGTTACTCACAAAAATAAATGTGAAGTCATCTATTAAAAATATTTTTAGAAAGAATTATAGCTTTTAGATGGCACAAATTTATGAAAAAAGATTTCAAGATTCTTATATTGATCACATTGCTCCGATTTTAATATCTACCATCATTAACTTATACCCGGCATAGTTAGTGTCATACTTTATACTTTTAACAGTTGTGTCTTCAATGTTTAGAGCGAGTGTTCAAAATCTGAAATCTAATAAAGGTAAATTTAGACTATTTTTTTCTAGCTTGGGTTGTATGAACTGAAACAAAATGACTTTCGAAATTTTTTTTTGCCCCGTTTCTGTAGAGTAGTAGGTAATTTCAATCTAGAGGCAATCAGAACCAGTTTCTCTATAGTTTTACAATTTAAAGGGTAAGACTGCTACATCAAAACCCACACTCCACTTCGTAACAGAATTTTTGAGATATTGAATTTGCATTTGTCTTCAATTTTTAGAGTGACAACTACATATCCAAAATATACACGTCACATTAGCATTCAAAACATATCTAACGCACAATAATTTTCTACGTAAGTGTCCTTACCTCTTTTACCAATAAGGAATATTAATAAGTATTTTTGACATTAGTATATTCAACATGCCTTTTGTTACTGGAATTCTAGAAATATATTTTCTTTCAGTACCTTTTCTTGTAATGACATGGCTCATTAATTGATGATTCTACTTGAAATTACACTTGTCCAGCTGTACTTGCATTTGAAATTGGAAGCAAAATATGATATTTTAGTTAACCTGTTTTCCTTTTTTGAATTTTGAGTGTTCTTTCACCATTCCCACCATAGAAGCCCGATTGCTCTGTTTCCAAACTTGCCAAAGACAAGTCAACCACCCGAAGACTTCAACCCCACATTGCCTACCACTCCAGTTCTCCCAATCCCACCAAACCACACCCACAATATAAACAACCCTCATGGCCTCATCCGCTTTCCAATCTCACTTTATATAATCCCCAACTTACTCCATTGCTCACAAAAGAATCTCCCGAAAATCACTCAAAAATGGGGAAAATCACACTAAAAACCCCATTGTTATTGCTCTCTTTTCTCCTAATTTCCCATTTCTTCTCGACAATTTCAGCTCAACTATGCAAATCCCACACATTCCCCAACAACGACAAATTCGCCACCTGCAATGACCTCCCAGTGCTCAACTCATATCTCTATTGGACCTACGAGCCGAGTACCCAAACCGCAAAGATCGCATTTCGGGTCACGGGGTTGACCTCCACGAACTGGATCGCATGGGCACTCAACCCAAAATCCTCGGGCATGATCGGAGCGCAAGCCCTGGTGGCGTACTCCAATGCCACCGGCATCGCCGCCTACACCTCCGCCGTCAGCTCCGCCTCCACCACCCTTACGCCGTCCGCCCTCAGCTTTCCGGTCACGGGAGTATCGGCGGCGATGGCTGGAAAAGGGGAGATGGTCATCTTTGCCACCGTCAAACCGCCGTCCACTAAGGTTAACCAAGTCTGGCAGGTGGGCTCCCTCACCGGTGGAGCTCCGGCAGGTCATCCACTTTCCGGTGATAATTTCAAGTCTATTGGAAGTATTGATTTTCTCTCCGGCCAGACGACGTCGTCGGGATCTGGGGCTTCCTCTAGACTCAGGAAGAAGAATGTGAGTATCCTTGATTAGTGCTATTTTCAATTGTTGCAATTATTAGTTGGCCACTTTTTCCTTGTTTATTTATTTGTTTATTGTTTTTTGAATTTTGATTCACTAGTGGGAGTATACAATTTGTTTTATTCATGTGATTTACCTAAAAAAACCCATGTTTGCATTTGATAATTCGGTCAGCTTTAAACTTCCTCTTTTTTTGTGAATGATAATATGTGAGAATTTTTTTTTTTGGGGTTGTTTTTATGTAACAATTTAATTCATGTCATATGCTACATGTGGTCCTTTCTTATCTTTGGTCTGTTAGAATCTTATCATTGGATCACTTTAGATTTTATTATTGTATCATGTTAGACATTATTTACTGACTATTCATTCATGGGTTGATATTGTTAGACTTGATTGGGATGAGATATTTAGAATTAAATCAATAACTAACAGTTTTTAAACAATTATTCTACCTATTCAATTTTGTCCCATACGTGTTTCACATGTAAAAAGGGAAAAAAGAAACTACCATTTGTTTGTCTGGATGACGAACTGATGATGTCTTCTTGATATTTTTTTTTTTTCTTTTCAGTGTAATTGAATCAGATCTAACTAGGTTGGTAGCATTGATGGTGAGGTGGTAAGAGTAAGGGACAATTTGTTGGAAAACAAGTGTGTAACCAGGTCCACCACCACCACCACAAAACCGCAAAGGAAAATAAAAAAAAAAGGTGGGCTAATGAGTTAGCTTCGTGCGGCAAGCATGCGCGTTAACATTATTTGATGATGAGCTTTTTGAAGAAATTTTAATTTAATCCAAAAGGTCAAAGAGGGGGAGACGGAAAGCCGAATGAGGGTCTTAAGTTTTCACCTGCCCACTAACTACTACATGCGAGGCAAGCCATGCCATTGACATAAAATCAATTCTGCTTAATAGTGAATTCTAGTCACAGACTTTTCACATATGTTGCCAGTCTTAATGTTACGTTTGGTGGCTAGCAAGTAATGCACAGGATGCGATCAAAGAAAGTTGACTCACGGAGTTTCCATCGGCAATTACATCATAATGTATTGCATTATATGCCTCTTAACGCACGGTCGGTCCAGTTGACCGACTTGCAAGTCTCCTTAACCAGCGGTTTATTTCCAGAATTTTGCTCAGCTACACAACTCCTAGAATCCTCCCACTATCAGAGTACATGCTGTCGCTATAAAACAAAATAATGGTAGAATCAATTACATTTATCAGTTAAACCCAACGGTAATTAATATCTTTAAACCTATCATTGTACTATGTTTTCTTACACTTGGATATTAGATATAAACTTTTGATCAAAACTGAGAAGCAGCTTCAATTAACAAACATAACAATGTTGAGTTGATGGAGATCATCATGTTAAAATATGAACAGGTGCATGGAGTGTTGAATGCTGTGAGCTGGGGTATACTGATGCCGTTGGGAGCTATAATCGCAAGGTACATGAGGGTGTTCAAGTCAGCAGATCCGGCTTGGTTTTACCTCCACGTTGCTTGTCAATTCTCAGCATATGTCATTGGTGTTGCTGGGTGGGGCACTGGCCTTAAGCTTGGGAGCCAATCTCCTGGTATCGTCTACCATTCTCACCGCAACATTGGCATCACACTTTTCTGCTTTGCCACTCTTCAGGTATGCTATAGGGCTACACTACAACCATTTTTTTTGATGTATGTTATAAATTTAGAGCACATATTTCATTATTATTTCGTACCATAATTCAGGAAGTACAGCCATTGGTATTTTCTAAAAATCTATTGAAAATCTCAGATGTTCTAGTTTTAAATCAGATTAAGTGAACATAACCAGCCAAATTCGTAGGCCAACCCAAACTACTAGTCTCTAGGAATTATGTCTGGGTCAGGCGTTGGGTTCAAACGTATGCAATTTCTAATGAACTTGGTCAGTTGTAGGTCAACAAAAAAAACTCGTACCCGCCTAGAACCTGCAAAACCCCAATGAGTATGGGTATGAGTAGTGAAAATTTAAAAAAATAGGTATAGGGTGGGTATTGCTAAAATAGATAGGGATATGGGTTCTATCCGTACCATACCCGTTTTATCAATGCCTGCCTCGTACTTGCCCTATATCCGCTCCATATAAAATCAGTACCCGTTTGTCGTAAGTGTTGATTAGTTGCTTATACTTGGAAATTTTGCTAGTTGTTTTGAGTCGTATGGTATTCAAAAATTCAGTGCAACATTTTGTTAGAAACTATAATTGTCAAGTACTAATATACTGCTTGGATTGACAAGCTTTTAATTGTATTCAACGTGATATGATATATTGTTCATGTGAGATATTGGCTATTTGATGTCGAATATGGGTATCAAACGAGTTTAATTCTTTTTTGTTTCTATGTACCCGAATAAAACCCACGTACCTACTATACTCAATGGGTATGGGTATGAATATAACTTTACAACACCCGATAAGTATAGATATTAATTTTGAAAATGAATATGGATAAAGGGTACTGGTAAAGCCGCCTCGCACCCTCCCCATTGGCCCCCCTAGTCAATTGTAGATTGTGACCTCCTACGGAATCTATCTAGAAGGCCTATCAGTCTTCTTCAACCTTAGATATGGGGGCATACTCCATATATTCTTCTCCTGGCCATCATTCTTTCCTTAAAATCTAAGATTTACCAGGCATAAAGACAAGAAGCCTAGTAAAGTTGGTCGATGTTTTTTTTTTTTTTTTTTTAAAACCTAAATTGTGGAATCCAAAAACCAGGAGACACCTATTTTATAGGGACCACTACACTTTCAAAATCGATTTCACACCTTATGAGTCCTAAATGCATCTAGTGGCTTCCCTGGGTTATCTAAATTCTAATTTGACCTGCAAGTCTGCGACGTTAGGAATTTCTTTCTAAGACGTTTAGGTATCTAACTTCTTTTAAAAAAGTCGGGCGATAAGTCATTGTGCAACGTTAGGAATTTCTTTCTAAGACGTTTAGCTATCCAACTTCTTTTAAAAAGGTCGGGCGATAAGCAATTGAGTGTTAAAGGCAAACGCAACTTTTGTTTTTATTAAACTATTTTTTAAGGAACTTAAATTTTTTTTGAAAAAGGGCTGTTACTTTCTAAAATTTTACTAGCCATTCGAGTAGATAAGGTGGCTTAACAACATACAATGATCCATGCATCATGTCAGCTAACTAATCCATTTCTTTGTTTTTCAGGTATTCGCATTGCTTCTAAGGCCCAAGAAGGAGCACAAGCACAGACTATACTGGAATATCTATCACCACTCAATCGGATATGCAGTTATCATCCTGAGTATAATTAACATATTCAAGGGGTTCGATATATTGGACCCTAGGAAAAAGTGGAAAGATACTTACATCGGCATCCTAGTAGCCTTGGCATTCATAGCTGTTATATTGGAGGTATTTACATGGATTGTGGTGTTGAAGAGGAAAAACAACTCAGAGAAACATGGGCGCAATGCTCATGGAGAGATTGGGTATAACAATGGATATGCTAGCAGGACACAGCCAGTGGTGTAAACATTTTCACATAATTATTTTTGAGGTTGTTTTGTGTAGGCTGCATTATAAATATAGGTTTTCTTTAGCAACTTTTTAATATATTATTGCAGATGAGCAGGGGAATATTTGTTTGTTTCCCCTATTTTCTGAGGTTGTTTTGGCCCCTGTTACTGTTACTTTCAGCTAGTGTTGTATGAAAACTTTTTTTCTTTTTCTTTTTCTTTTTCTTTGCTCCTCTTTCCATATAATTTATCAGTGCAAAGTATTGACTTCCCCACACCCCTGCCCGCAATTGGTCCAATTCCTAATTGAGTTTTGCAAAACTGATGTTAAGGACTTCTATAGGTAAAGGAGTAGTACTCACAAATGGACCCCCCCCCCCCCAAAAAAAAAAAAAAAGTTTGGGCGGTTTGAATGTCCATTTGATAAGATTGTAAACTAAGCTTCCCTCTAAATTTAATTGCCACTCTATCTGTTCGTTGCACATAAGAAATACAGATAATGACCATTAAGAGATATGAGACACATATGAACAAACACAATCTTTGTGAGTAATTTCAGCATTCCATTGATTGCCCTTGAGAAACTTTTAACCCATGTACATATCTTTGCAATATCTTATACCTAAAATTTTAATGGTACACAATAACAAAGTCTTTCAGAAAGTGAGTTCGTTCACCATTTTTTGATATATCTAATACGATATTCATCCATTACCTTGATAATCGCAATATTTATTTCCCATGATGGAAACAATTCGAGAGATGAATTCGAACTTCCAAAAAGTTAACAAATTCGAAGGGGTAGGCTTCAAAAGATGACAGAAGAAATGCACTTTCTCCTCATAACGGTCCAGATCATGTATGTGTTGTATACTTATGCTGCAGAAATTGATGATGAGACCTCAGAGCAATCCTTCGAAAGGCTAAAGTGGAAGAATGATGATTACAACTGTAGGGGCCACATTTTGAATGGCATGTTGGATGCATTATTTGATGTCTATCAGAATGTGAATTCCACTGAGGAATTATAAGAAGCATTGGAGAGCAAGTACAAGTCCAAGGATATTTCAAGCAAGAACTTTCTTATAAGTCAATGTAATAATTACATGATGGTCGAGGAATACTCTCGTAATAGTACCCCATGTATGATTAGAAGGACGTTTAAAGCATTTCATCTGACTACTTATATCATCATCTATGCATTTCCTTTTTCAAGGAGTCCACTCTAAGCACTGCATAGTTCCATGACCCGTGTAGGGACCAAGGTGTTGCAAATAGTATCAAAGCCAACCTACCTTGGGCAGTCACCTAGTGGGGCAAAAATATGTGATTAGACAGCTAGTCAAAAGGACATAAACTAGTCAGTTTGGTTAACAAAACAAAAATGTTGTGCCCTTTAATTAGGGGTGATTATAACACCCAAATATGTTAGAGATGAGGCTTAAAGGATTTTACGTGACTACTCACAAAGGTGCACCTTTCTTTTAGGAAGCCTACTCTTAAAGGATTTTTAGGAGTTGGGCTACATATGATTTCAAGTTGATGAATGCTTCATTCACTTCTAAGCTCCATTCAAGTTAGAATGCTTTTTCAGGACTTGAACGAAGGGTTAGAACTTTATCAGTCGACTGTAATTGTCTAAGTGCAGCCATACATCCAGTAAGCTTCTGAACTTCCTTCATATTTAAGGGGACTTCATGTCTAAAATTGCTTAAATCTAGTATGGGTTCACCTCTATGCCTCATTGGTTGGTCATGGACCCTAGGAACTTGCCCAACCTAACCCAGAGAACACACTCTTGGAATTAAGCTTTATCTTTTACTTGCAAAGGACTTAGACAGTTTCCTCCACATTGGCCGGATGTCTAAGGTCTTGCTTGCTCTTTACAATCATGTCATCCATGTATAAGGTGATCTTGCTTGCTGCTCATTACCCATATTTTGGGTGAAACTACATCACATTGTAGCAGAAAATCCCTGCTATGTGATGAAGGTAATCTTCTCCTAGTCTGCCATGTTCAAGGGTATTTAATGCTACCCCAAGAAGTCATCTATGAAGCTCAAGAAGGCATGCCTTGCATTTGCAACCACCAACCTTTAATTCCTTCGAGATCTTTGTGCTTGGCTATTAACACAAGCTAGACGAAGGAAAGGTGGGGAAGCCACTCAAGGACTTAGAACGTTTAACCTTCCCTTTTTTGGCCCCTTTTGGCCATGCTTGAGGAAAAGGTCTATGTGTTCATTGTCCACTAACTTATTAAGGGTCTTCTTAAGTTCTCTACGCTCAAAGATCATGTGCCTAATTATTCGTAAAACTCGTAATCTTTGTTGTCATTATAAGGATGACCACCAACACTCACTATTAAAAAAAGCTTAACGTAACTCTTTAGTGATTTATTCTTGCCTTATCTAATTTTGGAGAGATATATGTCGGTTTGCTTCTCCTTTCAACTGGAATTAAATGTGCACTGAAATGGTCGGTCAACTCATGGAGGCCTGTAATACTTCAGGGGGGAGGCTACTGAAGTAATTCTCAGCCATATCTTAAGGGTAGCTGGATCTACAATAGGTGGCATCATTAATCTATATCTTACACATAAATATGTGCTTTATACATAGCTAGGTGGTCATCTGTGTTGGTGGTCCCATCGTAAGGCTCAAAGGTCAGCATCTTAACCTTTTTAGGAAGAGTGGCTCCATAATTACTGAGGTAAAAGGAGTAGAGAATCTCGGGGGCATTCATTAAAGTGCCCAACCCTATTAGCTAAATGAGGGTTGAAGGTACTTCGGATACCTTAACCATGGAAGGGCTTGCCCTTCTTCAGTCAATCTCAGGAGGAGAATGCTGTGTCCTATTCGACTGCTCCCTCCTGTAAATGGAACCCCTTGTTAGAGTGATGAGTCTAGTTGGGGCTCAGAACCCTAGTGGTCAAGCATTCATGAGAGCTCCCATCATCCCTCCTACACGAATGCTCACCCCATCTCATCCTAAGGTCTCAATGTCCATTCATAGTTATTAAACCAAGCAGACCTCCTAGAGTGGGAGGCATAAGGGATTGATGCCGAGTGGGAGAGGATTAGCTTCTCTTTTGCTTGCTAGATGGTTCACTTGATCTGGATGACTTCAAAGAGATCGCCTTCCCTTCTGTGTTCGACATGCTGCCTAATAGACTATTATTAGCTAGAAGCTAAACGTTGTCTATCAGCATGTCTACACGCGACTTAATGTGGTCCTGTCTGAATCTTGCTGAGGAGTCACATCTAGGATACTTCTCATACCCTAGGGTCGGCTCACACTGGATACTCAGGATGAAGTTTGTTCTAGGGTTAGCAATAACCAAGTCTCGAGCCTATTTTAACAAAGCATCCTTCATAGAGTTCGTGATATTCTCTAGAGTTGTATGTTCGTGTACCCCTCAGGACATGAGGCCTATTCCTATCATAGTGCTAGCACGAGTAGGTATCTTATGGAACCTTTTTTGGTCGCTTATCACCATCTTTCATCACTCCTCCCCACATACAATACCAATTTATTTCTTTGAGAAATTAGTTTTGATGATGAGTCAATAGAGTGGACTTATGCATGACAATCTTCAGAGTCTTGACCTAGAAAAAGGAGGAATCTGGGGAATACCTCTCTGACGATCCAATCAAAAATAGAAAAAGGTGAATAAAGGTAAAAACTTTAAACATCGATCTTTAAAGAAAATGGAAAAAAAGTGATTGGCTATTGCACAAGAAGGAAAATATGTTCTGACAATGTGAGGGATTTTTTCTGGTGGTGATGTATTGAATGATTTAACTAAGATAATAAGGTGACTATTTATAGTCATTATAGCATGGAGCTAAAAGGGTCATTTCACTATTCAACCTTTTTTATACAGATCACATCTACCCTGCTTGATGCCTATAGGCTAGGAATCCTCTTTCCTCCTATTCTTTCTTGGTTTCTTCTATGCTAATTACCCTCATGGGAATTAATATGGCACAGTTTCTAGATTTTCCAACATTATAATCAAGCAGCGCTGAAATTTACATACATGATATAAATTTTAACACAAGTTTTAATTATTTTTCAATGCTTAAACTTGTGATTGTTTTTCCACTAATGGCTAACCAAATAACTGTGTGCAATCATTCTATTTCTAATGCTTAACCTAATAACCATTTTTCTCTGGTAATTGAATTAATGCAATAGATTAAATGTGTGTAGCATACTAGTGTCCAATGACATCACAAGAGAAAGAACAGACAAAACGAATCCCAATGCACCAAGCATAAGTAACGATAAGAAGACTCATTCGGAAAAAACCTTGCCATTTAACCCAATTCTTAATCAAATCAACAAGAATTTATTTAGCAAAAAGCTAATGAAAAATTTCACACAAATCCCCACCAAGCAATTTACCAAAACCCAGAACCTCAAACCCATTGCTCTCTCACTCTTTTCCCCTTCTCCATTCTTCTCTCGACACCTTCACTGTACTTGCTATTGTGGATATCATTGACATTGCTAACAAGGAAGGAGTTCCAGTGGAATGTAATGACTAGAATTATGATTATCATACAAGCATGGTGCATGATTTTCCTCTTTGAGTATGTCTTTGCTTCATCTGGTGTTTTATTGATCTTCTTTGTCACTTTGCCTTGGATTTGTTCTTACTTACTGTGTTCAATTATTGATGGGTGAAGTTGAGTATGATGTTGGAAGCTAATTTCTTTATAGGTCAGTTAATTTCTAGGGTTTGAACTGATTTGTTGAATTTGTGGTTATACCTAATAATTAGAGTTTGAATAACTTATAAATTGTCTATTTGGAAACTTATTTTGAAAAAATTTTGAATTTATCCCTGTTAATTTTTAGGGTTTCAGTTTGGTTGTGGCTACAACACTCTATTTAAATGCAAAGTGATGTGAGGCAGTTGCTATGATTCCCTATTTTGGACGGAGTTCAACCTTCAAATTAAGGCTAAATTTACTTAGAATTTGTTTTTATTATGCATCTAAAGTATGAATTTAGGATTTCAACTTTGCCTGTTGCACACTCTGTTTGTTTATTAGGGTTTAAATATTCTAAAGGGATGATTGTGATCTTGTTTGAACAAGTAACTAAAAATCTTATGGTTCATTACAAGGATAGAATGCCTACCATAGTTGATGTGAATTTGGATAAGTACCAATCCATAAATCTGTTTAGGGATGTGAAGGTATTAGTTATGGAATGGGGCATAACATTTCCTAAGTATGCTAGATTTAAATGACATCTACCTAGGAGAGGGAACTAGAGTGGCCACTTAATTATGATAATGATTGTACAATCTAAAACTAGGTTGTGAACCTATAGCTGAGCCAACCTTAACTGAAGCTAGGATGTGGGCTGATAATTTGATTTTGACCCCATCATCTATATACATAAGAGACCTAATTGCATTAGGACAAGCTCAGCCCAGGTAAAAAGGTGGTCCACATGCAATAAAAATACCTTCCACATATAGGAGATAGAAATTAGAAATAAGGAGACCCCTTCGTAAGGCTGCAAAAGAAAAACCCACTATCTGTCAGTCTCAGCAACTCAACAATCATGGAGAACAACAAACCCAACCGGATGCTTCTCCTTTCTCATTACAGCCTTAGAAAAACTCTTCTGATGTTATGAATAGCCAAAGAAGACCCTCATCAAAGCAACAAAAGACATCGTCTCAACTTGTGAAAAGTCCTAGAAGACCCTTAATAAGGTCTCAAACCAGCCCAATAACTAAAGCACCTGTCCTAACTACACCTTCTTTCTCATCACAACCTCCTATTGAAGGCCTCTCCCAATTGGTGCTGACCCCAGCAAGACTATCTTCTTCCTCATCACAACCTACTGATGGTATGTCCTAATTGGTGCTAACCCCAAGAATACCCTTGACAAGGCCTCGAACTAGCCCAATTGTAGCTGAGAAGAGGTGATCTGAACCTTCTTTTGTGACAACAACAAGAAGAAAAGAGAGCATAGCTGAGCCCCTGAATCTTGATCAATCACAAACTTTCATCTACTTAGAGCAAGATTTGTCAATAGTAAAGATTCAATTAGATGAATTTTAGGATTTTGATGTGTTAGATTTAGGTCAGCCACAAATTCCTTAGTTAGGTGTGTTTGATAGTGATATTGATGAGAATTTGGAGGAGCCAATAGAGGAAGATTTAGAGTCAGATAGTGACGACAGTGACTTTAGAGGAGATGAGCATGACTGATGAAGTATCATTAGATGAGGAGTCCGAGGAGAATGAGGAGCTTGATGAATTGGATTTGGAGGCTGACATAGAATAAAGGATGACAATAGGTCATGAGGATACAGATGGTAATGAGGGCCATGTGATTATAAGTAAGATGGCAAAAAGTGTCTAAACAAGGGAGGTTATGGAGCAGGAATAGAGATAGAATGTGGGTTTGAAAGAAGGTGACATTCACATGCAAGGGAGACCTTTTAATAGCCATGGAGGACTTCTATGTGCAGCAAGGGATTTCTTTAAGGGAGAATAGGAATGACAGAAAGAGGTACACCAAAAAATATAGAATTTGGGTTACACATGGAGAATACATTCATTTGTGCTTGTTGACAAGAGTACATAGGTAATTAGGAGACATGTAAGGAAGCACATCTGTGGTAGGAATAAAACTAACAAAAGTACTAGTTCAAGATGGGCTGTAACCAACCTTCAGTCATATTATAGGACAAACCTAAATGTTGCTATTGAGAATATGGAGGACTTTATGATGACAAAGTACGAGATAAAAATCCCAAACCATAGTCTTTGGAGGGCAAGAAAAATTATGAAAATACAAATTGAGGGTTCTCATGATAATGGGTATAAGAAACTTCCACAGTATATGGAGGAGTTCAAGGCAAGGAATCCTGAGTCATTTTATTTCATCAAGTGGACATATCAAGCTCCTGGGAGGAATCCTACATTCAAGAGGTGTCAAATTTTCATTGGTTCAGCCATAACAACTTTTAAAGAGCATTGTAAACCCTTGATTGGCATTGATATCTGCCACCTAAAAGGTATAACACACATGCTTCTCTGTTTTAGTGACTATTTTAGTTCATCTATTCCATTGATCTCTGTAATCACCGACAATGATGCGTGTAACTTCATAGTTCCATGCACGGGAGTGCTCATGACAGCTATGGGCTTGGATGGGAACAATGATCACACTACAAAAATGCGCTCATTTAGATATGAAAATTTTCATTTCTAAATGATGGTTTTCCGATTCTAAAGTCCATCAGCTACGAATTAGAAACGAAATTGACTCGTATCAAAAGGCACGGTTGTAGACTGAAAGTTGAAACAGAATTGAATTTTGTTTCTGTTAGATACGAACTTTGGAAATGAATAGCTTTTTCATATCTAACAGCTACTAATACGTTTCTTATCAGACTAACCAGTATTCGTACCAGATTGACACAAAGCTACATACGACTCCTTTTTTTGGTATTGAATTAAAAGGAATTTTTTCGTATCCATTTTAATGCTTTTTGGTCTTAATTAAATACCAATTTAATTTCGTATCTGATTTCCATTTGTGTTTTGCAGAAAACGTGACAACTTTGTTTCTGACCTGCTATTGTTCATTTCTAACCTCGATCTTTCATTCCCAAAATTCACAGCAGTTGCCAAATTTCCAAATACATGAAAATAGATATATCAATACATAAGAGTCCAACATTAAGTCATACATACCAACCAACCAAATATATACCCAAGGTATATTACAACTTGGCAACAAAATTCCAAGCATCGAGTGTATACAACCATCAACCAATTTACATCCAAAAAATATACCACGACCAAAGCAATGTTCGAGGTGTGTACCAAACACCACCACATGCTCATCCAAGAGCTACAAGCTGCAACTACCAATCGTACTATCAAGCAATACACATCCAAAAGATGTACCATAACCAAAGCATTGCTCAAAGTATGTACCAAACACCACCGCATACCCATCCAACAAACCAAAGTCATATGCTAACATATAAACATATACCAAGTCAATTACTAACCTAAGAGTAAGGGTAAGGGAGCAGGGGAAACCTAAGAGCTCGAGCACCCAAAGCGAGATTCAATCCTGGCAATAGCATCTTTGGTTTGTTTAACTTCCTCCTTCATCAAAGTAAACTCCTCCTTTATCGCATTGAGTTGCTCTTCTAAGTTTTGCAAGCGACTCACCAATTGGGGATACATGGAGGGAGTGTAAGATGTGGGTGTGGAAAGTGAAGATTGAGTAGGTGGTTCCACTCTCTTATAGTATGCGTGGGTATGATTCCCAAGTCCATAGACCAAACCTTTCTTATTGACACCTCCAGCAACTTGAAGAGAAAGTTCGTCATCATTAACTTGGACCCCTAACTGTGAAGCATTAAGCTTCAAATGTTGATAGTCATCCTACAATGAAGAAAACTCAACATCAGTAGCTTGCACAAGTCTATCTATATATATAATATACACAGAGAAAGTCACCATACGATGCAAATCAAAGTGTATTTGGCAGGAGAGCATGGACTGAGTCTAAACTTTGTAGTCAGTTCATTAAGGGAAGGTGTTCCATGTAATCTATAGGGTTTTTTTTTTTTGTTTTTAACAAAAATCCAACTGAGTTGTTGTTCTTTGCACATCCTTTTCTTTTTTGAACAATTTATGCTAATCAAATTTACTAGGATTTGGATGCATGAGTTTGTATTGTATAATCTTCACATCCTTGCCATGGAGCCTATTTAACAAGTTAGAGCAGCGTTACTGGGTTCAAAAAGATGCACGAGAGATTTAAAATCACAACAGTTAGCCTAATTAATTTATAGGCTAATACTTTAAGCTAACTTCTTTTTTTAATCACCATTTAGTTATATATTTCCATTTTCAAACTTCTTTTTTAATCACCATTTTCAAATTTTGGAAGTGGAAAATTATGAAGAGTAAGAGAGAGAAAAAAACAGTGATGATGAGAAGCTTGATTTTGTAGATCACTCGAACTTTTTCACAGTATTTTTCCCCCACACCATTCTAGGCTAGTAAAGTTGCAGAACTCATAACATTCTAGGCTAGTAAAGTGGGCAATCACAGCATTTTTAGAAAAAAAAGAGTGATGACGAACAACTTCTTTTTTTAATCACCATTCTAGGCTAGTAAAGTTACAGAACTGCAACCCAAACATGGATTATTTCAAAGTAAGTTTTAATGAACTTCCCACTTTGATATGCTAAGTTATACCATTCCAGGCACTAGGAAGAGGGGTCAGTTTGCCATAGGAAGGCACCACATAACAGCAAACATAGGATGCCAATAAAAGCTCCAGTCCAAAAATCATAAAATCAGAATCCAAATATTCCTGCCAGTTTATCATTCGAACTCCAAAGAGACTGAAGAATTTAAGCATTCATAGAACTAATCATTTTAAATGTATAAGAAGTACAATAAAAGGTGCTTACCCAGACAGATTTTCCCTTCTTGTCACAAAATACTTTCTTAGTTCCTTCCTTCCTAGTATGAATTTTCTCAAAGAATTCAGCAGCAGTAGGTATTTTGTTATCTCTTATTACCTTAAAAAAGAAAAATTTGGGTTACAGTAATGAATAAGGTTGCCTTTGAAAGAGTAAAGATGCCACAGGAGTGATATTACCATCTTCCTTGCAGTTTGTTCAGCTAAAATAGACTCCAAAGTACGAACAGTTATGGGCTTGGATGGGAATAATGATCGATCAGTTTCCCTTAGCTTATGGGGGATTGCACCACAAGAAAATGAGTAGGAATGAAGCTGTTTTTTTAGAGGCCTTACAAGGGCACTTAATGCAAGGGACAATAGCTCCAAGTACACAATTATGTATAATAGGCACAAGGTATTGAAACTTATTTTTTTAAGTGAATGTTTGTAATGCAAGGCCACCATTTTCCTATAACTATTCACTTAATGTGTGTGTACATGGTCAGGGCATCATCAAAGCTTCGAAGAATGTTATGCCCCAACCATCAATAAGGATCTATGTGCTCCATTTATACAATAACTTTGTTGCAAACTACCCTAGTAAGTGCACCTGTATGAAAATTAGATCAAAGTTTTGAAGATGCATAATCTACTTCTACTGACTGTGTCTTTCTCCCCTTCCCATTCCAATTGTAAGGTACATGGTTCCATTATTTTTTTTACATTACTGTAAATGCATACTCTTCTTTTGTTCATTTGAAGGCCATGGATAAGATTACGGAGAAAGAGCCTACAACATATAATTGGTTGAGGGAGAGTGAGCCATTAGAGCATTGGGCTAGGTTTAAGTTTGATGTAAACCTGAAATATGATGATAACACAAATAATTTTATGAAAAGTTTCAATAATGGAATTATCAAACTTAGTAGGAAGCTAATGTTGATAATGTCGGAAGAGATTAGAAAGCTTGTGGGGCCAAATTTGATAAAAGATTTTAGAATGCATCTTGTTGGGAGGGAAAGGTCACACCATTTGTTAAAAAAAGGCTAAGGTTGATTGGAGAAGAATATAAGAATTATCTAAGTGTTGTTCATGCTAGTAAAGGGGAATCTGATGTTGTTGAGCGCTGCACCAACTTCACAATGAAGTTGAGGGACCAATTTTGTGACTGTAAGAGATGGCGGATAACTGGCTTGCCGTACAAACATGGTGCAAGATGTATTTTAAGGATGAAAGGGAAGCTATCGGATTATTATGCTCCATGGCTTTGTACTAAAAATTACAGGAAGCTATATGACAATATCATTCATCCCATCTCTGACGCATGCATATGTGTTAGAATGTATAAGGTTTTGATGATAACAAATCCAAGTGTTGTTGTTGCGCCAAACAGGCTTTCTAAATAGATTCTTACTGCTGTTCTCAAGTCTTAAAACTGCTTGACTAATGGATTATCAAGAACAGGTACTTAAGTCAGCGATACAAGAACAGCCGTGAAGAACAGATTCTACGAAGTGTTTGAAGCACAGGATATAAGTGCAGCAGTGAGGAACAAGATCCTGTGAAGTGTTTGCAGCAAATTCGTCTTTCTACAAGATGACTAGTGCTTACAACAAGATGTCTTGATTTAATTTGGTTTTATATTTTTAGACTCTTGTTAATATGCCAATCAGAAGGTCTTAACTTACCACTTACTTGAAACGGTTTTGTTTTTTTTGGAAAATATTTTGAATCACCCTTTGAAACAATTCTGGAAAGAGGACGCTCAGGGTGTTTCCAGAATAAGCTGCGAAAAACAATTT
Source organism: Carnegiea gigantea (assembly GCA_029747015.1). NCBI lineage: Eukaryota > Viridiplantae > Streptophyta > Magnoliopsida > Caryophyllales > Cactaceae > Carnegiea > Carnegiea gigantea. Next base: position 457,014 of record JAKOGI010000499.1, read on the forward strand.
TTCAAGTTTTTATCTTTTGGATTTTGAGCAGCTTCTCCAAGATTTGCAAGAAAGATTTTTCTATGGAGTATCTTACCCCTTACCCTAAAAACGGTTATTAAAATCTAAGGGGATTTGCAAAATCTTTTTGAATAAAAAGAATATCCAATTTTTGGCAAGTGGATAAGGTTGTTGAGAAAAACATGGGTTAGTTGCTGAGAATCGCCGCCTTATGCACACGGTTTAGGAAGTGTTTCCAGCTCATGTTTCCTCATCCCTTGTGGCTAAAGAATTCTATATTCTTTAGGGATTTTAGTTTCCAAAAATTTGAGGAATTGTTTTTCCAAGCACTATATAAAGTCGCTTCTTAGAACGATAGAAGCATCGGTTTTCAAAAGAAAAATTCAGTGTTCATGAGCTTAAAAGTTTCAAAAGAAAACCGTGTCTAGTGAGTGAGTTATTTGAGCTTTCAAAGTTGGCATACTAGGACTTCATTGTACCCTATATTAGCTTAGTTGAGAAGCATTGTAATAGGGTGTTTTTCTTTATACTCTTCTTTCACAAAAGTGAGTTGAGTGTGTGTCCAAATCAAGGGGATTTTGGACGTGGGGTAACCTGTCTTAGGGAAGACGGTTACGTGGGTTGCAATTTGTAACAAGGTGTGTTACTATTGTAACGTGATTAGCCCGTTTAGTGAAGTGTTTAAATCCTACATAAGGTAGGTCGTGGTTTTTCACCTCAGTTGGGCTAGAGGTGTTTTCCACGTAAAAATCCTGTGTCCATTATTTCCGCATTCAATCTTATTGGATTTTCGCTTCTGCTTATCTCAAAAACAACCTGTGCAAATAGGGCCTAAGACTGTTTGCCAGCAACTTGCGAAAATCGGACACCACAATTCACCCTCCCTCTTGTGGTTGTGTACTCTCTAAATCAACAAGTGGTATCAGAGCAGGTTCTCCTTTGAAAGGCTAACACCTTGAGAGATCCTTGAAGATGAGTACCCCACAAGGCATGCTTGAAGGTCAATCCATAACTCGACCACCATACTTCAATGGCCAACACTATGGTTGGTGGAAGAATAGGATGGAAAACTACATCCAAGCCGAGGACTATGAGTTGTGGATGCTCATCAAGAATGGACCACTCATCCCTAAAGAAAATAACTGAAGATGGAAAGTCAATCCCCAAGGAGCCTAAAGAATTTAATACTGAAGATTACAAAATGATGGAGAAGAATGCCAAAGCCAAGAAACTTCTATATTTCGGCCTAGGTCCTGATGAATATACTCGCATATCTGAATGTGAGTCGGCCAAGGAGATCTGGGATGCTTTGCAAATAGCTCACGAAGGGACCAATCAGGTAAAGCAATCCCGGATTGAATTGCTTATGAGAAAATATGAGCTGTTTGAGATGGGTGATCGTGAAAGTGTGATGGACATGTACACTCGCTTCACTCACATAACGAATGAGTTGAAATCCCTGGAAAAATCCTTCACCACCGAAGAATTGGTGAGGAAAATCCTAAGAATTTTACCTCATTCTTGGGAAGCGAAAGTCATGGCCATCCAAGAAGCTAAGGACATGAACAAGATCACCCTAGATGAGCTGATTGGAAATCTCCAAACGTATGAACTTAGAAAAAATTCTCAGCAGAAAGATGAGATAAAGAGAGATCGAGGTCTTGTACTAAAGGCCTTAGAAGATGATTCTGATTCTGATGAGGAGGAGATTGCCATGATAACTCAAAAATTTAAGAAGTTCTTCAAGAAAGTTAAAGAAAACAGCAAACGGAAGGACTTCTGCAAGAGCAGGAACACCTCTCGAGAATAGTTTTCTGGATGCTTCAAGTGTGGCAAGATAGACCACATTGTGAGAAACTGCCCACTACACAAGGAGGAACAAGAACCCGAACACCCTAGAAAACAGGGGAGGAAACAGGGTGTAAGCAGCTCAGCGAAACGACTCTCAAAAGCTATGCTCGCGGCTTGGGGTGATTCAAGCGAGGATGAGGAAAGGTCTGAAGCCGAGGAAGCTGATGTACCACTCATGGCAAGAAGTGACACTGATTCAGATGATGGATCAGCAGATAGTCTGACTCAACTCAAAAACAGGGTACGTGGTCTAAATAAATCAACTCTTGAGGAATTAGTGTACTCTATAATGGATATATGTGCTGAATTAAAAAGGGATGTTCGTGACCTAGAACTTGAAAATGAAACTCTTAAATTGGAAAAACTTGAAGTTGACAAAGTGACACTTGCCTTACATGAAAACATTAATGTGCTTAAAGAGACTCTACTCATGAAAGAAGAGACTTGTTCCATTAATTTGACTGAGTTGGAAAAGGAATCTCTTGACTTAAAAGGAAAGGTCGAATCTTTGCTGGAAGAAAACAAAAACTTGGTTGAGAAAATAAAACAAATGGAATTAGACCTTGTCACACACAATCTCTGGAACAGGTCCTCAAGGGCGCTTGAATGGTTAAACACACATCATAGTCGAAATAGAAGAGGACTAGGTTTTGTGCTTAAGATGACCTACCCAGTGAATAGAAAATATATAGGATTATCTGAGAACATTGTATGTTATCACTGTGGAAAAACGGGTCATTATCGTTATACTTGTCCCTCGAGAAAGTATGCCATTAAAAGGAACACAGCTTATGTAAAACAAATATGGATTAGGAAAGATGAGATTTGTACGTCTAAAAGAATGGGACCTAAGTGGATCTGGGTTCCCAAAACTAACCTATGATCTGTTTTACAGGCTGAAGTGAGAGAAAACCACCCAGCAAACAACCCAGCAAACAGCGCAGGGAACAACCTAGGGAACAAGCAGCTGTGGTATGTTGACAGTGGGTGTTCGAGGCATATGACTGGTGAAAAATCCAATTTTCTCTCACTTACAGCTTCAGAAGGAGGGAGTGTGGCATTTAGAAACGGCAAATCCGGGACAATTGTCGGTATAGGTAAGATAGGTGAGTCACTCTCCCATTCAATTGACAATGTTTATTTTGTGGATGGATTAAAACACAACTTGCTAAGTGTGTCCCAACTGTGTGACAAAGACAACCTAGTAGTGTTCTCTCCAACACGTTGCTTGGTTGTAAATATGAACACAGGAGATGTTGTGTTGAGGGGGAAGCAACACAAAAATGTTTATAAAGTGTGTATTTCTACTCTTCCCCAAAATAATTTGACTTGTTTGAGTGCTTTAAATGATGATGTTATGCTTTGGCACAAAAGACTAGGTCATGCAAGTTACTCACTGTTGAACAAACTTGTAACCAAAGACTTAGTGGTTGGCTTACCTTCCATCAAATTCAATGATGACAAGGTATGTGATGCATGTGCCAAAGGCAAACAAGTCAGAAATTCATTTAAATCTAAAAGGTGTGTAAGCACTACTTGACCTATATGGATATATGTGGTCCAATGAGGATCATGAGCAGAGGTGGTAAGAGGTATGTGCTTGTGATAGTGGATGACTACTCTCGTTTCACTTGGACCCTGTTTTTGGCTTCTAAAGATGAAACTTTTAAAAAATTTCTTGCTTTCTTTAAAAAGACTGAAAAGAGGGTAGGACACTCTTTGGTATGCCTAAGGTCTGACCATGGTACAGAATTTGAAAATTCGAGCTTTATTGATTATTGTAATGAGCATGGTGTTGATCATAATTTTTCAGCTCCAAGAACACCCCAACAGAACGGGGTGGTAGAACGCAAAAATCGCACTCTAGAGGACATGACTAGAACAATGCTTGTTGCTAGTGGTCTTCCTAGAAACTTTTGGGTTGAAGCTTTGAATACATCATGTTACATTATAAATAGATGCATGATTAGACCTATTCTTAACAAAACTCCTTATGAACTTTTCAAGGGAAGAAAACCTAATATTATGCATTTAAGAGTTTTTGGTTGTAAATGTTTTGTGCATAATAATGGAAAGGATGCCTTAGGAAAATTTGATCCAAGGAGTGATGAAGCAATATTCCTTGATTACTCCTCGCATAGTAAGGCATACAAAGTGTTTAATAAGAGAACCTTGTGTGTTGAGGAAAGTGTGCATGTGCTTTTTGATGAAACTAACTCTCTAAGCGAGAATGATGCACAGGAAGAAGACTTCGAACTAGGTCTTGTTAGAAAAGACGTGCTGCTTCAAGGTGAACAAGGTAAGGATCAATCGGAGGGAGCAAGGTCTGAGGCTGTTCTTCAGGAAGGTAAGCAAGGTGTGAACCAAACAGGGGGAAACAGGGTGGAACCCTGTTTGGGACAACACCAGCCGAATCCTTCAGGGATAAATCCAGGAACAAGCTCCCAAACAGGCTCAAGAATAGGCTCTGAACCTGTTTCACCGAGTATTCCAGCTAGGATTGAGAGCGAGTCTGTGAACCCACTTTCACCACAATCATGGAAATACCAAAGTTCACATCCTCTTGATCAAATTCTATTTGATATTAATACAGGAGTTCAAATTAGATCTAGACTCAAAAATTTCTGTGCTTTGTATGCTTTTCTCTCAAAAATTGAGCCTAAGAATATTAATGAAGCCCTTGCAGATTCAGATTGGGTCACAGCCATGCAGGAAGAACTCCATCAGTTCGAAAGGAATAAGGTATGGCACTTGTGCCATGGCCAGAGGATAGAACAATCATTGGAACCAAGTGGGTGTTCCGTAACAAGCTGGATGAGTGCGGAACAGTCACTAGGAACAAGGCCCGGCTGGTGATCCAAGGCTACAACCAAGAAGAGGGAATTGATTATGAAGAAACCTTTGCACCTGTTCCAAGGATGGAGGCTATTCGAATCTTGATAGCATTTGCAGCCCATATGGAGATCAAGTTGTATCAAATGGATGTCAAAAGTGCATTTTTAAATGGATACCTCAAAGAAGAAGTGTATGTCAAACAACCCCCCGGTTTTGAAAGTGATGAATTTCCTAACCATGTTTTCAAACTTGACAAAGCACTTTATGGTTTGAAACAAGCCCTTAGAGCTTGGTATGAGTGGTTGTCAAGTTTTTTATTGGAAAATGATTTTACAAGAGACAAGGTAGACAATACCTTGTTTCTAAAATCTAAGGGGGAACATTTGTTGATTGTCCAAGTATATGTCAATGAATCATATTTGGTGCAACTCATCATGATTTGTGCAATGAATTTTCAAAAATGATCAGGAGTGAGTTTGAAATGAGCATGATGGGTGAGCTTAATTTCTTTCTAGGCTTGCAAATCAAGCAAACTTCAAACGGCACCATGATCCATCAACAAAAGTATATCAAAGAGTTACTTAAGTGTTTTAGGATGGAGTCGGCCAAACCCATTGATACTCCCATCTCTCCCTCAACCAGGTTGGTAATGGATGATGGTAGACCCTCAGTTGAGGAGAAATCCTATAGGGGTATGATAGGGTCACTTCTATACCTAACGGCTAGTAGACCTCACATTATTTTCAGTGTTGGTCTATGTGCACGTTTTCAGTCTAACCCTAAAGAAACTCATCTTAAGGCTGTAAAAAGGATTTTAAGATACCTACAACATACACCTGATCTAGCCTTATGGTATCCTAGAGATTGCAACTTTGATCTTGTTGGGTATGCTGATGCTGATTATGCAGGGTTCTTGGTTGATAGAAATAGCACCTCAGGTATGGCTCACTTTCTTGGACCTTGTTATGGTATCTTGGGCAACCAAGAAACAACTCTCTGTTGCCTTGTCTACAGCAAAAGCTGAATACGTGGCAGCTGCATCCTGTTGTGCTCAGTTATTATGGATAAGGCAACAACTCAAGGATTTTTGTGTTGACATAGGATGCATTCCTATTTATTGTGACAATACAAGTGCAATTAACATTGCCAAAAATCCATGTCAACACAAAAGAACAAAACATATTGACATTCGTCATCATTTTTTAAGAGACAATGTTGAAAAAGGAGTGATCTCAATGAATTTTTGTGCCATTGAAAATCAAATTGCTGATATATTCACAAAGGCATTGAGTAGAGAACAATTTGAAAGGAATAGACTCGAACTAGGTTTAATTAAAACAACCTGACCATCCTGTTCTCTCTCCTTGTTGGCAAAATTTAAAATGCTATGGGTACAACATATTAAATTTTTATTTGCAATCAACTTATGTGCTATGTTTAGCATATATGAGGTATGTAACCCGCTGACACTCATTGAGGTCTAATGAGATTGCCCTTATTGTCCCATGTTACCTAGCAAGTAACCTCAAGAACAAGCATCAGGAACAGGTACGCCTCTTGTTTGTCAAATATGTGCAACTAGTTGGGAATTGCTAAAACACTTTCCGAGGCGTGCGCGGCCTAATTTAATGCTACAGCCTGTTGCAAAACGGGCAAAATTCTTTAAAAGATCTTGCACGCTTCTCTCTCCTTAAATCTCTCTTCAAACTTGCTTCACTCTCTCACCTCAACCGAAATTCCTCTTGCTCTGAAAATCTGCTCGAGAAACCCTAATCTCTCTCCTTCCTCTGAAAAAATGGCGTCCCGCATCAGCACCGAGAGTTCCTCGACTGTGACCCAGGGCAACCAGTCACCAAGCACAGCCTTGCAAACAGCCACAGCCCTGTTTGCGCCTAGCGTTAATGGAAGGTAAATCCACTGAACCATCTCGCCCAATTATCTACAAACCTTTTGGGTTTTTGAAGAGTATAGACCTTAGAACAGTAGTCTAAAATTGGAAGACATTTCTTACAAATTTGGGTGGGATTTAATTTTGTTTGGTGAACCGGGTGCATGTCAACAGTCTGGAGAACCCCAAGAACCTGTTGGGGCATCTGACCGAGAAATTGGGGCTTTAGATGAACTCTTTCTGTTCGAACATGTCCTAGATGACATCAATTCGTTTGGGCTGTTTCCAGAGCAGGAAACAGGGGCCGAAACAGGGCCTGAGATTTTTAGGGATGACCTAGGGGAGGATTTGTCAAAAGAAGAAGGGGGAAGTAGTGGTCAAATGGAGGAGTCTCTTGTCAAGCCTGCACAAGCCACACCGGTAACACAAACTGGTGAGAAACGCAAAAGGACAAAATTGTGGCTAGGCGTACTAGAATGCCACGAACACGACCACCATCAAGGCCTAAAAGCGGCCAGACTGAAGAACCCTCAAAAAGTGAAACCCCTGTCAAACCAAAACCACAAATCCCCTCTTCGGCCAAACCCACAAATAGGCCAACTTGAAAATCAGCCCGAATTGCTTTCCAATCCACGCCTCGTCCTGCCAAATAGTCATTCCCTGTTGTTGAGGACATTGATTCCTCCTCTGAGCCTTCATCAGATAGCGACACTGAGAACACCTCCTTCAAACAGGGCACTCCCGTGTTCTCAGAGTCCTCAGAGGATAAGCCTCTGCCTGCACCAAAATCAACCTCCACTTTACCCTCCAAACCATCACCCCTCAAAACTCCCAAGAGAAAAGCCTCCCTCAAACACGCCTTCACACAAGACCCTCCTACTGAGCCCCAACCTAAGAGAGCCAAGAAGTCTACCCCGTCTGCCATTTCAGCCAAACTGACCCAATTGCTTCAGAGACGAGTCATCAGGGGCATAATTATCAAGGTAAAATATTTTGAAGAACAGGGTCTGGGGGTGTTTCTGCACAAGCTGCGTGCACAGGGGTGGTATGAGCTGTTTACGAACACCCAGCTGGGGTGTTCTGTACATGAGTTGGCAGAGTTCTATGCCAACTGCACTGTCACCGAAGGGGTGGTGACAAGTATTGTTAATGGGCAACAGCTTCGCTTTGATGCGAAGATATTAGGGGAAATTCTGGGAATTCCCTCCACGGGCTTTGATATATATGTGAGAGAAGACAAGACTATTCTAGGGATAGCCAGGCTGCTGGAGCTCTCTCAGAAATTTAGCCAGCAACCAAGCCTGCAAACACCCAAGTCCGTGAAGAAAGGGGACATGACATTGCTCCATCACTTGATATTTTGGTTTATTATCAAGAATGTCATTCCTCGGGGCCAGGTCGCAATCTTGCCGATGCCATGGATCAGTGTCTTATGGACCTGATGGACAAGGAAGAGCAAATCAACCTTCCTGCCATCATGGTTCGACATACTGCAAGAATTGCAAACACCTCCAGGGAACATGATCTGGGGTATGGTTTCTTCCTGACTAGTGTCTTTGAGCATTTTGGGGTGACATTGCAGAAGAAGGTGGGAGCTCAATTCATTGATGAGATTGGGAGTAACACCCTTATGGGGTGTGGATACACTTTGGTTGAGGGGTCTGCATCAGAACAGGGGACACAAACACCCCGTCCTCCTGTTTCTGGCAGTTCCTCAATCAAACTTGAGGCTTCTCTGTAGGAAAACTCTCGCCTCAGTGCTGAGCTTACTACTGTGAAGGCTGCCCTGGACGAGGAAAAAGCTCTAAATGCTAAGCGCCATGAAGATCTCCTCGTCCTTCTCTCTTCCTTTTCAGCAAAATTTTCTCCTGCTCCCTGATCACCCCCCATAAGCTGTTCCCATAGGTTGTTCTCCAAGGCTGTTCTCACTTCTCTTGGTTATCCTTTCTTGCCCGCTTGTACTATGTTGCACTCTTTTAATGAATGACAGGTTATCTTGGTTTTTGATTGGCTTTTCCTTGCTTGCTTTTTGCTGTAAATTGCTTGTGTGTGACTAGGATGGCCAATCTCATTACCATACCAACACACTTGAGTGTATCGCCTGTTGATTTTCCTCCATTACCCAAGTGGTGGTGATAGCAAACACCCTCTGTTTGACTGTTCGCTCCTACTTTTTAATGATGCCAAAAGGGGGAAGATAGGATGACCAATATTGTTTTTAGTTTTGCCATGGACGTGTTAATTTTCTTACATTTTCGATACTCACTGCTTGATGTGAATGTGATAAATTGGCACTAATCACTTCAATTGTCCTTGAAAGTCAATATGGTCACTTGGTTTGTCATCATCAAAAAGGGGGAATTTGTTAGAATGTATAAGGTTTTGATGATAACAAATCCAAGTATTGTTGTTGCGCCAAACAGGCTTTCTAAACAGATTCTTACAGCTGTTCTCAAGTCTTAAAACTGCTTGACTAATGGATTATCAAGAACAGGTACTCAAGTCAGCGATACAAGAACAGCCGTGAAGAACAGATTCTGCGAAGTGTTTGAAGCACAGGATATAAGTGCAGCCGTGAGAAACAAGATCCTGTGAAGTGTTTGCAGCAAATTCATCTTTCTACAAGATGACTAGTGCTTACAACAAGATGTCTTGATTTAATTTGGTTTTATATTTTTAGACTCTTGTTAATATGCCAATCAGAAAGTCTTAACTTACCACTTACTTGAAACGGTTTTGTTTTTTTTGGAAAATATTTCGAATCACCCTTCGAAACAATTCTGGAAACAGGACGCTCAGGGTGTTTCCATAATAAGCTGCGAAAAATAATTTTTCAAGTTTTTAATCTTTTGGATTTTGAGCAGCTTCTCCAAGATTTGTAAGAAAGATTTTTCTATGGTACCCTAAAAACAGTTATTAAAATCTAAGGGGATTTGCAAAATCTTTTTGAATAAAAAGAATGTCTAATTTTTGGCAAGTGGATAAGGTTGTTGAGAAAAACATGGGCTAGTTGCTGAGAATCACCACCTTATGCACACGGTTTAGGAAGTGTTTCCAGCTCATGTTTCCTCATCCCTTGTGGCTAAAGAATTCTATATTCTTTAGGGATTTTAGTTTCCAAAAATTTGAGGAATTGTTTTTCCAAGCACTATATAAAGTCGCTTCTTAGAACAATAGAAGCATCGGTTTTCAAAAGGCAAAAAATTCAGTGTTCATAAGCTTAAAAGTTTCAAAAGAAAACCGTGTCTAGCAAGTGAGTTATTTGAGCTTTCAAAGTTGGCATACTAGGACTTCATTGCACCCTATATTAGCTTAGTTGAGAAGCATTGTAATAGGGTGTTTTTCTTTATACTCTTCTTTCACAAAAGTGAGTTGAGTGTGTATCCAAATCAAGGGGATTTTGGACGTGGGGTAACCTGTCTTAGGGAAGACGGTTACGTGGGTTGCAATTTGTAACAAGGTGTGTTACTATTGTAACGTGATTAGCCCGTTTAGTGAAGTGTTTAAATCCTACACGAGGTAGGTCATGGTTTTTCACCTCAGTTGGGCTAGAGGTGTTTTCCACGTAAAAATCCTGTGTCCATTATTTCCATATTCAATCTTGTTGGATTTTCGCTTCTGCTTATCTCAGGAACAACCTGTGCAAACAGGGCCTAAGACTGTTTGCCAGCAACTGGCGAAAATCGGACACCACAATTCACCCCCCCTCTTGTGGTTGTGTGCTCTCTAAATCAACAATATGGGGAGAAACAAATTTTCCTACACTTGGTCCACCATTTGAGCTAAGGAAAAGAGAAAGGCTAGACAAGCATAACAAAAGAGAGTCACAATCTTGGTCCAAGTCCCACAAATTGAAGGTCAAGCCAGACATTTTTTAGGCAGTAAAAAGTGCAAACAATGCAAACAGTTGGGGCATAATAGTTTGACCTGTAGGAGGCCTAAAGATGACATTGACAGACTAATGGAGAGATACAAGAGGAAGAAGAAGACCAGTAGTAGACTTGTTGGAAGGTCAAGGAAGACCTACAAAGCCACCCAAGGGACATCAGCTGGGACATCAGCAGCCATAATTGCACCCCAACCCAATCCAACCAAGCTTAATTCTGTTGAACTTATTCTGTTGTGCTTGCTGAGTGCACAACTTAGTGTAATGTGTAATAGTTAACTATTAACTTTATCTCTCATATTTTGGTTGTAATTCAGGGAAGTATTCTATTAATGTTGAACACTTCATGCTTTTCAGTTGTTATTAACTGTATTAATTGTAAATAGTTTGTATGGAGGAGTTTGGTGGTACTTAATTAGGAGTTGTTGATTTCTTAAGTTAATATCATTTTGTGAAAGTGTCAGCACAGGTACTCAAATAGTTCTGCTTAAGTAATTTTTTCATTAACTTAATATTTGGACATCGTCATTAAAAAAAGCATGAAAGTGACTATTTAATATTACATCATCACAAGCATGGCAATTAACACTATGACCATAATCAATAAAACTACAATTAAGCTTTGGCCCTTCTTAATAAATTTCATTATCAACCTAAACTCTATAAGCTCCTTCTTTACTTCATCTATTTCAATTACCATTTGCCTCTCTTGATTACCCTGATTTGCTGCCTATTTCAGAAATTTATCGTACCTCATACATTTGACATAAATTCTTCTAGGGTTTTGGCTTGAGTGAAAGACCTTTCTTACACCTTCGCAATTGCATCTTCAAGAAACCGCTACTTTATCTTTATAATCACTTGGTAGAGTGCTCCTTGATGATGAAGAAGCTTCCATTGTCAGCACTTTCAAATTATCACAAATGGTTAGACAACTAAAATAAAACATAATTACAATATTTCCACTAACTTTTATATAATAGTTTACCACAAAATTTTAGGGTTCCAACTTCAATTTAATTTTCAACTTCGTACTTCATGTAAAAAATACCTTCTAATTTTGTAACAAATAAAAAAATTTCAATTTCAAATGTGCAAGAGCTGGAGTGGGAGGGAGAGAGATCTGGAGTGCAACAAACAAAAATACCTTTCCAAAATTATAATTTACAATGGAGAGGAAAAATAATAATAACAAAATTAATGTGCAAGATGAAAAGAGTTGTAATTTCAACTTTTTTAAAAAAAAATTACCTCCATGGATCTAGAGCTAGCTTCAATGGAGGAGCATCCGGAGTACAGTTGCAGTTGAAGGGAGAGAGAGAAGACAGACAAATGGGATGAAGGGGCAATAAGAGTGTACCCTGCTTTTATCAAAAAATTTTGACCGTTGTGGGCCCAGCACCCACTTTTTCTTTCCACATTTAATGTGAACTTTAATGGGTGGCCATTATAGGCATTCCATAATTTTTCCCCTTTTTCGCCTACAGTACAATGGATAAGTTAGATGCTCAGCTCAGACAAGCATCGTTTAATAGTTTCACCAATATTAAAGATACTTCAAAATCTATTCTCAAATTAAGGGGCCCTAAAAATAGTTTACATAAAACAAGAGATACTCATTTGTAATTTTTTGCAATTAAGCAAAGTGGCAACACTCACGTAGTGAATCAAGCGAGTGTAAATGAATGGTTTTTTAATCTTACATCTTTGCTTTTTTTTTCATGCAAGGTCGGTTAACCTTGTAACATGATGGCTCCATCGTAGTCAAAATGAATTGATTATAGATGAGTTGTTAGAAACAAATTATGGCATGCTATTGCTCATTTTTCTTCTCTGAATGATTTCCTGGAAAGATGTATATATGCATTGAACTCTTGATTTTTTTTAAAAAACAATTTCAATGTTTTTTTTCCTTCAGAATTAGTACTATAAGACAACCTAAGGATCGGTTTTTGATTACTGTAGGATAAATAGGACTGACCTGGAATGCGAAACTAACTGTCGGGAATAGCCCACGTCGATTTGAATGTGAAGCGGCTACCAGAGTCGCCTTTAGGGTCCACATCCTAGATCCGAAACCCGGCAGATGGTAGGGCAGCTGTGAGAGGGGTAGGGGAGAGAACCCCCTAAAACCTCCTTGTATAGGTTGGGGGGACAATTAGGCTTGCCACCCTAAGCAGCTTATGTGGCCGATGGGCCTAAACATTAGGCCCAACTAACAGCTCCCACTTGGCCATATAGGCCGCAAAACACATGCTCTCCACGAATCACAGCTCTTCATGCTTCATACCACGAATAGGACGTGCGAGTAAAAAGTAACAAGTAGTGTTATATTAAGTTACCATCTAACTAACATAACACTTTCATAAAGTACGATGCTCTAAATCATCCTAAACATCACCAATGGCATCTCTAATCCCTTACGACATGATATCTCATGTGATTATATACTCAATATAATCGCCCGGGCTGATATTGGTTATGATTGATAGATTATTCCTTAAACACTCATCGTATTATATCTTAGTTTAACTGCTTTCCTAACATGCTCTCGTTGAAACATATACTTCGTGGCCCTTGAGGGACACATTAAAGTAGCAACATCAAGCTTCGACTTCATATCATAACTTTAAGCCAAAGGGTCATCGTCCATAGGGTCACACAATGACAAGAGATAGGGAGGTCAATTGTCACTCTGTGTATGATCATCTTTTAAGCATACACAGTATAAGATGTGTGTCATGACATAGCTCCTACTCAACTGGGCTCATCACTCTATATGCCATACGATTCATCAGTCTAGATTTTCACTCAAAAAATCTAACCTGAGCCACTATATTAACATATTAAATGTCAATCTTGACACTCAAGATTCAGCTTTTAGGGATTCAATATGAAATCATATCTCATATTTAACTCCCTTGAGTCTTATCTTAGACTTACTAAGGTGACTATATCTTATCACATTCATACACTTCCAGTATGAGTAATCAATATTGCACACTTAGTGCCAATATGATTCAGTCTCATCATGCCAGCTACTCAAGCGTCAGGGTGATTACCTGTGTGATTAGGCAAATCAGAAGCCTGTGACATTTCGATATGCCTAACGTGTAACAATAAATTATGAGCATTTTGCTCATTACAAAAGAATCTTATCCGTCACATGACATAATATGTCCCGAAACTGAACCTTGTTAATTTTTGGACTCAACATATGAGTTTTGAATGTATTACTAGGAATAGGTTTAGTCGAAAAGGGACATAATCATCACCTTCTTGGTGTGCATATACTTTATGGCAATCTTTTGTCTCTATAGTAACAAGCAATACTACATGCCTCCATAGTTGTCTGCGTTGTGCAGTTTTGCTTCTTACTGCACCATGACATGGCTCTCCCACTCAGGGTAAAGCATATCCTAAGGTTAACCTGGACTCATCCGGCGCACCACCTCAATCGGCATCTGAGTATCCTCCGAACTTGAGGTCCTTGCCTTGATGGTAAGAGACTAAGTTAGCTATACCATGAAGGTAATGCATGATTCTCTTGACAGCTTACCAATGTGCAAGTCCTAAGTTGCTCTGGTAATGACTTACCAAGCCAACTGCAAAGCAAATGTCAGGCCATGTACGTAACATGGTGTACATTGAGTTTCTTATGGCACTAGCATAAGGGACATTTCTCACTTCCTCCTTTTCTTTGTCTGTTCTTGGGCATTAGCCAAGGCTCAAGGTTAAACCTTTCTCAACTAGAGTGTCTACGGGTATGGAATAATGCATATGGAATCATTCCAAAATGTTTTTGATATATGCCTCCTGACTCATACCTAAAAGTTTCTTAGGATGATTTCTGATTATTTCCACGCCTAGGACATACCTGACTTCACCCATGTCCTTCATCTCAAAGATGAAGGATAGCCACTTCTTAGTGGCCTCGATTATCTCCCGGTTGTTCCCAGCTAATAGTTTGTCATCAATGTACAGAGTAAGAAATATGATTCCCCCAGTTGATCTTTTGACATACACATAGTGGTCTTCTGAAACCATGGATAAGCCAAACGAAGTTATAGCTTCATGGAATCTTAAGTACCAAGATTTGGAAGATTGCTTAAGACCATATATGAACCTTGTAAGATGATATACATTATCCTCTTTTCCCTTTGATACAAAACCAATGGGTTGGTCCATATAGATCTCTTCCTCAAGGCTAACGTTGAGGAAAGTAGTCTTTATATCCATTTGAAACAACTCTAAATCCAAATGGGCAACCATAGCTAGGAGTAGGCGAATAGAGCCAAATCTTACCACAAGAGAAAATGTTTTTTCATAGTCTATACCCTCAATTTGTGTAAACCCTTTCGCCACATAAAGGGCTTTGAACTTATCGATCGAACCATATGCTCGATATTTTATCTTGAAAATCCACTTGTTTCCAATTAACTTACGCTAGGGTGGAAGATCAACAAGTTTTCAAACCTTATTTCTCATTATCGAGTCCATCTATCCCTCATGGCGTCCATTCACTCTTTGTGATTTGATGAGTCAACGGCTTCTTAATAAGAGGTAGGCTCCTTAACTTCCAAGGGAGTGCATAGGAATATTTTCTCTTTGATTTGGAAATATCGTCGAGGAATTCTTCCACGCGCACTTCTTCGAATTTTGGGACCTTCATTGTTTGTCTGCCTGGGTGAGGCATCCCTCCCCTTTTCTCTAAGAGGTATAAGACCTTGAGCATTTGGAGAATCGCTCCCACTATCCCTTTGGGGCGTGGGGTTCTGAACATGTGGACTAACTGCATGTTCAGAAACAAGAGATTGAGGACGGACCTCACTTACAGGTTGATGCTCCTCATGTATAGGAAATTGAGGATGAATCTCATTCTCCTGAGCAGATAAGTCTCCCCATTCCTTTCGGATAGGGGAGGCATACTATCTTCATTGACTTGGTTAGAGTCCAAATTCTTCCCCTTACCAAAAGATGGTTTGATGTTTTGCTGTAACTCAAACAGTTCGACATCCTTCTTGACTTCACCAATGGTTTGGAACTCATTCTCGAGAAAATTGGCACTGCGGGAATCTATCTTTGTCATGCCACCATTAGGGTGTTCCCCGTACATCACATTTCCTTTAAATTGTGCGGGATATCTAATGAACACCATTTTTGTGGCTTTCGGACCAAGTTTTCCATGTTTATAGGTTGGGTTATGCATATAGCTAGCCGAACCCTATGAATGCAAATGGTCTAATGATGGTTTCTTACCGAACTATAACTCATATGGTGTGGCAGGTATACTCTTGCTTAACACATGGTTAAGGATATAGGTTGCTGTAAGTAACGCATCCCCCCAAAAAACTGATTGGGAGGTTCGCATATGCCACCATTGACCTAACCATGTCAAGCAATGTACAATTCCTACATTCGATAACACCACCTTGTTGTGGGGTGTGTGGAATCATTAGATGTCTTTGTATATCTTTTTCCTCACAGAACGCTTTGAACATATTAGAGAGATATTCACGACTTTGATCAGTTGAAAGATTTTTATCTCTTCATTCCAGTTGAGTCTGTACTTTTTGTTATGAAGCGTTTGAACATATCAAGTTCCTCGCAGCGATGAGACAGTAGGTACTCATACCCATGTCGTGAATAATCATCTATAAGGGTGATGAAATAGATGGCCCCCATGATGTACCTTGACGTTCATGGGTCTGCAAATACCTGAGTGGACAAATTTTAGAGGATTATACGCTCTCGAAGCCGTACCAAAGGACTTTGCTTTGCTAGCTAGACATTACTCACCTGGGCAACTTAACCCTACTGAGTTGATCTCAAAGACCATCTCTAGTTAGCTTGTTCACTCTACGTTGACCCTTATGGTTAAGTCGAGTACGCCTAAAAATAAAGTTCAAAGAAAATGGTAAAGATGGAAGATGTCAAGATAGATGGAAATTAAGAGAGAAAACTAATATTAGAACTAAAAGATACAAAGGTACGCTACACTCTAAGTGCATAGAGTGTGTCATAGAGAAACAACTTATTTCCTTCATGGGTTTTAAGCTAATGTATTGCTATGTCAAGGATATGTTTCTCACTGTCGTTTCCTAAGACAACAGTTTGTGAACCCATCAGGTAGCGATGAATGTTCACAAAATCAGCTCAGCCCTGAACTATGTGTTTGGTTGCTCCCATAGCTACAGTCTACTAAGGAAGAAAGTTGGTAACTACTACTTGGGAGCACATACATTATTCAGGCGTAACTGTGAAAGAAGGTAACTTGGGTAGCTCAAGACGATCCCAAGTGGTGGGTTTCTTTTTTTCACAGTTATAGCACTTCTCAGGTGATATTTCTGCTCTCTATTGACCTTGACCTTTTACCCTTTTGGTAATACCACCCTTACGTTTGAAGTTTTGAGAGAGGGATGAATCTGGTTAAATCGGATGTCAAGTTGATCCCACATGTCCTTAACAGTGGAATGGCCTTCAAATCCCCTTACCAAATCATCATGCATGCAATACGACATGGTCGGCACGCTGATTGATCCATCCTCGAATCATTTATGGTATGTCATTAGCCTCTCTGTTGATACTGTTCACAAGCAGTTGCATCTATGTTATTCACATCTTTACCTATCCTAGGAGACTTTAGAAGCTGTCAAGTATTCTAACACTTCATGTTTGCTCAAAAGAAGCTAAATCTTCTAACACTATATACTATAGTTAATGCTATCTTACTTTCCATTGGTAAACTAATCACCAATCATATTTTAATTGCCATATCTGAAAGTATATATTTAAAAGACGGACATTAGGCATATTACTAGAAGATTCAATTATCAAAAACTCCATCACTCATGTCGTATGATCGAAACTTTCGCTAAGCTCATAATCATCACATAAAAGCATGAATTAGAAATTTCTATAATTTAATTACTACTTTTTTCTACAAAACAAAACTTATGGAGTACACAATTTGTTAAACTAGCACATCTAGAAATATCACAAAGGTATTCAGCTTTAATCATGTAAAATAAATTTACATGAAGTTATATAAAACGAATTTATATGGTCACTAATATGTCATTTAAAACTCCATTTAATGACATATTACCTAAAAAGGAATTACACGTAAGTAGTCATGTTGGACACATCCATATAATGTTACAAACTTTAAATAATATGAAATGAATTCATATAATATGTCTATTTAGTGATATAATACATTGTTATATATCAGGATAAAATTTCAAATTTAGCCACATAAAACACATTTATAAGTTTTATTTTATATGAAACTAATTCATAAAAAGATTATTTTATTTAGTATATAACACAAAGTTATATATTCAACTTGAAAGGTTTTATATTATTATTTCATAAACAATAATGCAAAATAATTAACAATAATGATAAACATATCAAATAAACTCATAATCACTTTCGGCATATAAGACTAATTTATACAGTTATTAATTATAGATTAGCCCAAAATAAGAATCAGATTAAATGGGCCGGAAATAATCCGACCCAAAAGTGAATGGACTCAAATGGGCAGACAGGGCAGGGATTCGAATGGCTCAAAAAAAAAAAAAAAAAACAGGCCCATTAAAGCAGGGCCCAACGAGGGGACCTTTTATAAGTGAGTACTACTCACTTACTCCCCCCGCCCCACTAACCCTAATCCTCATACTTTCTCTCTCTTTCTCTCTCTCCTCTCTATCTAGCTCTCGACTTTCTCTCTCTCCTCTTCTTACCTCTCGACTTTCCTCTCTCCTCTCCACTTTTCGGTGCTATAGCCAGAGAAATGGAGCACCGAGTTTCTTTCTTAGTCTTTTGATGTCTACACCATGGCAATCGCTGCTGCCGTTTTCAATTTCTAACAAACTCCCAAGTGATGTGAACCTACTATCCCCTTTGCCTTTAATCCAAGCCAACCTAATGAGAATCTTTACTGTCACCATGTAGATTAGCTAAAACCGAGTTCGAGGGAGTGGTACACGCGACCAACGCGCCACTGAGGCGGCGGCGCGTGGACTCATGCACCTCTAGCAATGGTGTTTTTATGATTTTTTTCCTCCAAAGTTGCGTAGATCGGCATGCAAAGGCGCAGTTAGAGGAAGAAGAAGGGCCAACAAAGCCTTCGTCGGCAGCGCATGTGTGACACACGCCACCCTTCCCCGGTGGCTTCGATGGGTATGGGCTGTCCTTTTTCTCTTTTACCTCTTTTTTTGTTTTAGCCAAGGTCGAAATTTCCTTGAAAACCACTGAGGTTTCCTAGGTTGAGTTCCAGGCAGAGAGGGATTAGAATTAGGGTTTCGAGTCTCAAACAAAACGAATTTACCTTTTAATCAAATAGCATACTTACAAGGACTGAATTAAACCTAGGTTAAGTTTTATGCACACGCATAGTAGCATACAAGCATTGCATTCACGAATTCCGTTTATTAAAATTGCGTTCAATAATATAAAGGAACATGCTTGCTTGGTAGTCATGAACTAATCATGAAAATTGGGTTTAATTGGTTGCATAAAGTCGTGAATTCAATTTCGCATAATCCTACTCAATTGCATAATCATACTCAATGTTGTATACAAACACAGAAGCATGTTTTTAGTTGCATAATAACAATAATTAAACAACTAAACATATTTCTCGCATATTAATCTGGCCATGGGTAGATTAACACATAATCACATAGTATGCATAAATTTACTTGCAATCTGGGCATACTGTTCTATAAAGCACGACTGTTCATGAGTTAAAATCAATAAAGTCTCAACCTTTTGTCGATTCTTATGTTTGCAGACAATATAATCACAGATGAATGCTTTTAACTTGCATAATTATGAAAATTAAGCAACTAAACATGTAGTCATGTTCTCAGAACAAGCATGCTTATTGCCCAGATCATTAAACGCGTTAAACGAGACTAATCCGATCAGTCTGGGCTCTGATACCACTGTAGGATAAATAGGACTAACCTAGAATGCGGAACTAACTGTTGGAAATAGCCCACGTCGATTTGAATATGAGGCGGCTACCAGAGTCGCCTTTAGGGTTCACGTCCTAGATACGAAACCCGGTAGATGGTAGGGCAGCCGTGAGAGGGGATGGGGAGAGATTGTGAGAGTGTTATTTTCTGTAACCTCCTTATATAGGTTGGGGAGACAATTAGGCCTGATGCCCTAAGCGGCTTATGTGACTGACTGGCCTAGACATTAGGCTCAGCCAACAATTACGAATACTTTTTTTAGCAATTTTATTTACTAGTTTGTGCCTATACTTATGCTCGAGGTGTCTACATAATAAATCAATACAATTAAAGAAACACAAAACATGAAGTTCACATTATTAAGGTGCTCAATGTTAAAAAAGTTTTATGATAAACATAATGACAAAATATTCTTCAAGAGTAATTAGGAGTAAATCTAACACCAAAATTCATTTCGTTGCTTGTATATATCAAAACTAAGAATATGAATCAAGAAGATCCATCCCATTTTTGTTATATTTGATACACTTAATCAAATAATGCCATATAGAAAGACAGGCGAAGTAAATACTATACTTACCATATATATGCCAGTGTTAGAAATCTAAATGACAAATGTAAAGACCTTCATGATAATACTGAACAAATATGCATTCAGCTTCTTCAATATGATAATGGTGCACAAATATGCATTCAACTTCTTCAATTCAATACTAAATGTAGTGGGATGTGAATCTACCTCAACTAAAATTTTCTTCCCATAAGATGTAAGACGGATCATGATAATAGAAATTTTCAATAGCCAAATTTTATATTACTTCGTTAGTGAAATATATGTTAGAAAAATCTTATACATGATAAAAATTATTAGTCTACTATAATATCTATAATAAATTTGAAGTCAATCTTTAACAATACATGATTGGGAATGTTAGTAGTGAATCTATCTCCATTTCGTCGAACCATGCATTTAGAGTTTTTTCCTTAAGTGATCATCCTTACTAAAATAGTAAACTCATTTTATCTAGTGACTGATCAACAAACATATACAACACAATCTTTTGATCTATTTGACAACATCCTGAAGGTTAGTAGTTAACTGAAGTATATAGACAAATGAAAAAGACCCAAAGGTTGAAAATTACAAAGCAATGACTCTTTCACACACACACACACACACACACACACACACACATATATATATATATATATATATACATACATAATACATATATATATAAATATATATATATATATATATATATATATATATATATATATATATATATATATATATATATATATATATATATATATATATATATATATATATATATATATATATATATATATATATATATATATATATATATATATATATATATATATATATATATATATATATATATATATATATGTATGTATGTCTATCTATCTATCTATCTTGTTTCTTTGGGCAGAAGCATAGAATGGTTAACAAAAGTCAAAATAACAATTGAAATGATATCATAAATTAAAAAATCCATATAAAAAAGTAGAAAATTTAATCTAAATAAGAAATCAGAATAGGAGATCAAGTGCAAAGGCAATCGAAATTTAATAAAAAGTCTATATACAAATGAATCCATTCCATAGCTTCCCAATTCCTATTGCGAAAATGAATTAGCTCTATCACATAGCTCTTTTTTTTTTTTTTTCAATTTCTTTAAATAGAACCCATAAAAGAAGAGCTACCTGAATATTTATTATACTTATCTTTAATAAAAAAAGTAGCTTCTTCTTCAACGTTTCCCAAAGAAATAAACCTTTGTTTTGTTAATGTAATTAAGTAAACTTGGTATAGGAGTAATACTTATCTACAAAATATTGTAGAATCCAAAGGTACTAATGAGGAAAACAGAGACCACTAAGGCGTAACAATCGATCATCTCTGTCTGTTGTAACTCCCCCCCCCCCCCCAAAAAAAAATATTTGTATCACATATTTGATAACGGTGAACACTTTGGTAAAAAAGCAAATAAAAGAAAACCAAATTAAAATGAGATTAAAAAACAATGGGCAAACCTAAGGAAAAAAATGAATTTGAATCCAAATGAAGGAAATTAATAACTTAAATAACTAACTTAAAGTCAGTACACTTACGAAACTTCCACAACCTCCCCATGTAACCTCCAAAAATGGACAGTTGTCCATGATTAATTATCTTACTCATCCAAAATAATGAAATGAAAATTAGATTAGGAAAATTAAAGGAAACCAAATATCACAGCCCAACTTGCTGGAAATATTAATACAATAAGCCCCAATAGAATAGTTGACAATAATTAACTTAAGAGAACATGTAAAACAAGAACCTAAAATGTTAAATGTCTCAATATTAAATGACTAATGTCACAACGATATTCCACAATGTCAAAAGGAAAAAAATAACTGAACAAATCAAGTGTGACATTTTATAAAGGCATGCTAACAAACTTGCAGTTCATAATATCGAACTATAGTCTATCGTTCATAATCAAATATGAAATTTAATTACAGCCCAAACACAACATCCATAAAAGTTGAGGGTGTTGAGGGTGTAATTTTGACCAAAGAATGTAAGCAACTATTCGTGAGATAACTCAAAAATAGACAATACTATAGTTAGTTGCAAAATGTCAAATAATTATAAAATAATATAAAATAATTAAAAATATTGCAATAAAGCACATACGCTTAGCAGGTGATTTTTTCTTTTTCTTTTTCTTCGGGGTGTCATTAGTAGGTACATTAGACAATATAACTTCCCCAACTTCTTTATGAATCCAGCAAAAGTAACCCTATAAACTATTTCCATTTAAGAATTTCATGTAATTTGTAATGTCAAACTCCATCCCAGATTATTTGAACATTACAAAAAAAAAGTAAAATCATATCCTTCATGCAATATTCCAATATTATGTAATTAGCTCTGCCAAAATGTTTCCTTCATGCAATCTTCCACCTGTATCCATGAGTTATAATGATTCATGTGATTAATCCAAATAATAAGTCAAAGACCAAATAATAATAAGGATGACGACGACAACAACAACAAAAACATAACAACAACAACAACTAATACAATAACAACAACAACAACAATAATAATAATGCCAATAACAACAACAACAATAATAATAATAATAATAATAATAAACAACTTTTGAGGAGAGGAGGAGCTGGAGGTCTAACAACATATCCTAATTAAAGAGTTCTCATTTGTCAATGAAATGATGCGAACATGGCCATAGAAAAGGGAAGAATAAAGGCTGTCTAGATTGTCAGTAGGGGTTTCTCAATTTATAGAGAGAGGAGTGAGTAGTCTAGAGTTTGTGAGATTTTAGGCTCATGGTGATTACAAGATTACTATAATTTATCTCATAAAGATTCATGGTGGTTGGAATTTATTTTTTAATATTTTTTGATGGATGAAATTTGTTATTTAATAATTAAATATGGTTTTTGGGGAGGTGGTCAAGGTTCAATTAAGTCCAATTGACATAAGAATTGGAGGAGAAGGAAGTTGTGGGTGTTAAGGGAACTTGCAACTATGATCCTGTGAATGGAACTTGCAATTGTGCGTAACGGCCAAGGAGTGAGGTTCTTTGTGCAACTGCCGGTATGACCATTAATCCATGATCCATCTACTGTAGATTTTTTTTTTTTTTTTTTTGGGGAATTGGAATGTAGTCTAATTTTTGAATATAGGCGAGATTTCCCATATTGGTGGGATTTGACTTGGATACTTAAAATGTTATTTTTTCAATTCTCACCCCTCAATTCATTTTTATACTTATAATATAATTTTTGCACTTATAATATAATATAAGAAAGTTTTGTCCTTGTTAGCAATCTCATTTTCTTAATTTTGTTTTGATCTATAAAAAAAAGTTGTGTAATATCCTAAAGATTTTTGTTTAAATTTAAACCCAAATACAAGACTTGTGATATTTATATTATTTACATCCTATTTTCACTAGAAGTTAAGTTAGTCCCGTTCATTTACTACAAAATAAATCGTTTATTAGATGAAATATTTCACTTGGATTTTCTCATTGGTTGGTGTTCCTAATTTAAATTTCACTAAAAAATCAGAGCAGAATTTCTTCAATCAACATTTTTTTTAATTAGATAAAATTCTTGCTATCTTTCTTTGAAAAAAACAATTATTTTTGTCTTCTAAATGAGTATTTTTTATATTAGTAATTAATTTTTTTCCATTAAATTGAGTTGATACTCAACTATACATCTTTAATTTTTTCATTAAAAGCAAAATAATAATAGTCACCTCTTTTAAAATAATATTTTGACTGACAAAAAATTGCATCTAAAGTTTCGTAGTTGTCCCCTTTTAATATAAGTAGCAATTAAAAAAAAGCTCTTGCACTTTTAATTCCTGCCTAACCTTAATTAAAAAAAATTTAAATAATACTTGTACTTTTGTTTGCTTTTTCATAAAGACAAAGAAAAGTTTATTAACGAATGAAAAGAATTTCTACATTCATTTTTTGACTCAAAGCTATCTATCTATCTATCTAAATAATATTAAAATTGAGTGATAGCCTGGAGTTGAAACATGTGCCTCTCATGTCCTTGTCCAAGCTATCAATTTTTGGTGTCTAACACCACATCGGTGTTACATATAGAAGAATTACTAGCATATGTAATTAGAGTAATAAATTATACTAGCATATGTAATTAGAGTAATAAATTTTACAAGTTAGTATAGTTAACATGAAATAGCTAATTTAATATATTTAATGTAATAAATATGTTATTTCTCAAGACAATCTATTTTCTAGTCTATCCAAAAATATATTTAAAATTGAATGCTCCTATATGCAGTTGACAAACACTGTTATTTTTTAGTTGTTTATAATGAACCCAAAAATTATTAATTACATCACAAGTGATCTATTAGTCTCTTATAATGTGCTGACAGATTGCTAACTATGCTGCAAGTGATTGTTAATTGGTAGTATATTAAGCCAAAAGTTTTTAACAATGGAAATGACAATACAAAAAAATCACATTTAATATTTAAATCTATCTAAATAATAATAAAATTGAGTGACAGGATGGGGTTGAGACATGTGTCTCCCATGTCCTCATCCAAGCCATCAACTTTTATGTCTAATACCGCATAGGTGTTATATATAGAGCAATTACTAGCATATGTAATTAGAGTAATAAATTGTACAAATCAATATAGCTAATTTGAAACAGTTAATTGATATCATCAATGTGATAAATATGTTATTTCTCTAGACAATATATTTTCTAATATATCTAAATCTAACTATATTTAAAATTAAATGCTCTTATATGCACTTGACAAGTATTGTTATTTAGTAGTCATTTATAATGAACCCACAAATTGCTAATTATATTACAAGTGATCTATTAGTCTCTTATAGTGCGCTAACGAATTGCTAATTATATTTGAAGGAATTAATATACCAAATTAAGTGTAAACGAATTTACCTTAATCCTGCAACGGAAGATGATCGATCATTAGCTTTGAGTCACTGGTCAAGAAAGAAACCCACTATATGGAGAACCTTCACAATCTCACAGCCTAAGAGCCCTAGAGTTTTTGTGCAAAAAACCCTACTTTAGAGAATCCTCGATGTTTCTTTGACGTATTCTTTCCTCTTAGACTGGTTCCCTTTTTATTTTAGATGGACAGTCGAGGAACTAGGATTTCTAAGGTGGTTTAACCCGTCGGCTTACTATGCTTGTTGGGCAGGCATCCCTCATGGGTGTATCACACCCTAAGTCCAACATCTCCCACTCACATATAAGGAGTGCTTATTTCCACCTCAAGAAAACTTATTTTTCTTTTATTTCTATACAATCTTCATACTGGGCAAATAGGTTGTGTGCCAGCATATTCTTGAGATATCTATGTTATACATCTGTTAGGAATATATAGCACTCTAGTTGAGAGCCATGCATGAATAGTGGAAGTACTTAAGTACCTTAGATCATTTCAATCTCATTAATATGTCTCACTTTAATCTCATCAAACGATCATATTTCATATTTACAATTATGACCCATATGTCATAACTGGTGCACCGGTGAATACAAATTGACGAGATTTTCGTAATTGATCTTCCTCTTCTCACGAGACTCTTGATCAAATCCAACTCATTTTTTTAGACATATCCTGCTAGACTGAATCACTTGTGATTCTTTTGCAACACACTAAGATAACAAACATTGAATTGAGTCCCAAGCCACTAATTGGAGTCCTGATGGTACAAATATAATGAAACTGATGTGAATTTTATGTTCAATTTTAAAAACTCTTTTTACTTACAAGTGCACATGGTTAATTGTAGACTAGCAAGTATAGGGTGCCGATTCCACAAGGAACAATAATAATTTTGAATTTTAACTTTTCTAATTATAAATAATAATTCAAGTGACGAGTTCAAGTATCAATATGAATTAAAAAAACAAAAGAAAGGTAAATGAGTCAAGAAAGTAGAGAGAAATCAAATAAGAGAAAGATCTAGGACTTTGGATTTCACTAATGACAAAAATGTTGAATTACTAACTCAAACGGGGGCTCATTTTGTCTCTTATTCAACCTAAGTTACAAGCATTAGGCCATAAATAAAAAGACAATTATAATTATCAAATGATATTATTTGTCTAGTGATTTAGCATAAGTCATTTTTTTTAGACATAACTTATCTAATTTCAAGTATAAATTATTCACTTTCAATAATTATAATTTTAAGCCCGATTGCATAATATTATATTATCCTACAAGGTCTAATATTTATTTAAGATAGCAAATTTAAACTATTGTAATCAACGTGAATAAACAATAGTATTAAGATGCATAAATATGTTAATTTCAAATATAAACTCAAAATTATGCAATGTAAGAGACAAATATAACCATAAAAGAAATTAGTAAATCAATATTATTAATCAAGCATCCATGTTAATCCTAGATGAGTATTTTAGCTGACCAAAATTAGTAAAAATACCATTGAAGTTAGTCTAGCTATGCTCTCAACATTGGTATATTTCACTTTCTATGTCCAAATTTTGATACTCAATTGTACAAAAATATAGAATTGAGTGTAAACTCTTAAATTTGACTCATAAATGAGGTGATAAGAAAAGAGAAAAATAGCTAACAAAGTTTATTTTCTTCAAAACCCCCTCAACCCAAATAGTTGTCTTGCAAAGACTCTCTCTTTCTATGAAAAATTAAAATATAGAATATGAGAGAATGGAACAATGCTTGGATGCTTGGATGAGGGGATGAATGAATTGCTCTAACCCATGACCCCTTTTTATAGTGCAAATCCAACCCCATTTGGTGCCCAAAAATTAATAAAAATTAATTTCAATTAATTCTTGGATGTTATATAGCATGAGAAAAGGCTAGTCCTAAGCTAAAAATCAATCAAGATCCAGGAAAGAGAGCGAGTGAGTGAGGAAGACAAGAGGCTAGCTTGGAGGGTTGGTTGAGCACACGCGGATTGGGCCGCCTACGCGAAGGAAGAAGGTGCTCAATAGCCTATTTCTTCTAGTTTCTTTTCTTGGTTGTTTGGACAGCTAGGGTTGAGGATTCCATGCATGTGAGCTTGGATCATAACTGAGTCGAATTGATCAAGTTCATGCCCAAATTCCTTTTTTTTTTTTTCACCTAAAAAACAAATAAAATATACATTGTTCTCTTATAAGAATATATCTCAAAGACTTAAAAGTAGGTAAAATGAAGAGTAATTTTACATAAAAAAATATGAATAATCAATAACTTTATCAGGTCTCACTCAAATATAAGTAGAGATCTAACTTATATTAACCTGATTGGTCATCTCTTGCATACATGATATGAAACATGTGCTAAAAGCATTCTCGCATTTTCCATGGAGTGTATGCCTTTTGGTTCTTTAACCAAAATGCTATATATATGATATTTGGGCACCGTATTGTCTAAACTGAGTTCCCAAATCTACTCACTAACTTGAACTCACATCTGGCCTATTTGAGGTAGACTAGGTAAAATTCATTTTTACCCATATATTGTAATGACCTTTTGTAATTATCAAGGCAACATTCATGATTTTAATTTGATACATCCTCATAATTATCCTTCTGATAATTCCATTTAAAATCTTTTCTCATCTCCCATCAATACTCTAATCATTGGAGGTGGTTACCCGTGTAAGAGTGTTATCCTCAAGTCTACCCGACATACTTTTCATATTCAATAATGCACAATAAGCATCGTGAATAAGAATGCATATTCAAACATTCTAATAAGTATATGGAAGACAACTTATTGGAATTTCACAATATTAGACAATCACTTTGTGAATGTTGGGAAAACAATTGGTGAACAATACGCCCGGGTATAGTTGTCATCTACGAAGACTGTTAAGCTTTCTGTGCTCAACAAGTACATCCGTTTACCAGGGCTAGCTCAATAGCTCTACAACCATTTTCTTCGTAGGAAAATACTTGACTTTCACTATCTTTGTGCGTCACCATGTCATTTAAAAAATTGAATCATACGTGTAATCCATTTGGTCTTATGACAATATCAAGATCCTTGGCATGTGTGATCACAACTTCTCCTAATAAATCATTATTGGACATTACTATTTGGTTTACTAACTAAATAATCCAAGTACCTCTTCAACCAAACAGATTCTTGCGCTTTTAAGGATAGAGTCATAAACTCTTCTTATAACAAGGTAACATATGATTGGCTCTTGCCACTTTAGCACTGTGGCTAAGTTGGAAGGCATAATTGGGGATTCATTTATCATCTAAACCTGTCATGACCATTGCATTCTTTTGATGCAAGTTATTGCTATGTGCCGCAAGCACATGATTGGAGTTTCCTTTCAGGTTTCTCATGACTTAACTGTCTGCTGCTATGCTAGCCTTAGGTCCCATCGATGTCTATTTAAAGATACCAAGTCGAATATATAGCACATCATGCGTTAGACTTCCAACCACACCAAACAAAGTAAGTTCTACTTATTAGCCCTTTTCTAATAGAGTGTAGACACATTCTATTGTGAGGCCTCACCTTTGCTGACGTGAGTATTAATAGGATCATAGTTGTGCATATTAGGTTATTCAAAGACCTCTTGATGTCATTCTCTTTAGGAAAAAGAATAACCTCTTTGAATATTCTCTTAAAAACTTTATTTAAAAAGCATACGCTACTTTACCCGTATTAATCATCTTAAAGTTAGATGATGATAAGACCTTTTGTCTTACTTAGTAATTCTACACCATTTCTAGCTATTAGTAAGTCCTCCACATATAATGACTTAACTACGAAATTACTTTTAGACCATTTGGTATCAATCACAGTGTAGCTACTATAGATCGCCACACTATTCAAGAGACTTTTAAGGTCATAAATGACCTCACATACCTCATGTTTGTGATCCTTTTCAGTAGATTTTCACTTAGATCCCTTTAAGATTAGTATTTGCACATCCATACAATGTGAGTTTAGGTCCAAACTAGCGATAATAGTTAGAGAAAGGTGAAAATTAGGATAAAGCACACAATGAGATGGAAAACCTGCTTGCAATAGATCTTATCCTGTTGTGTGTACTCCTTTTTTGCAAAAAGTTGAGCCTAATGTCAATTGTGTCATTAGCCTTATAATTTAAGAACCAATATGTTCTTCAATAACTTTGTGTCCTTCTAAAGGGTCAACGTATTATTCACCTTCATTTATTCCATTTTATTTTCATTCCCTTTATCCACTTGTCCTTTGAAGGGAAAGAAAGGGCATTTTTGCTCATTTTCATTTTGTAGGAGTGTTGTGAAAGGTTGATGTACCTTAGTGCCCAACTAGCATGGAGGAATGCTTTCTAATAACTATCTCTTTGTAGAGATTCATATAATGTCAAGTTATTACTCTTTGGATCGATTTTACTCCCACTCAAACCAAGACCAATCATCATGCTCTCAATTGGAACAAAAATAGAACTTGCTCCTACTTGGAACAAAAATAGGATCACTTTCATTCGCTCTTGATGAAAAGGTGGACCATGATGATAAAATTATTCATCATCAATTAAAATCCTCCCACTCGAATGAAGGGATCCAATTTAGTTTGGAGAACTAATAAAGATAAGTTTTAACCTATTTCACCCTTCTTTGGAAATCCATTCTTTAGAATGTGTTATATATATGTTAAATTTTACTTGCTACTCCCAGTGCTTACAGCCCAATGAGTCAAAAAGATTTCAAGGTTAGAGTATCCTATAAAGATCCTCTTCCTTCCCCCTTTAACACTTTCAGAAGAGGGGTTAAATTCGTGGGTTGTATACCCTTGAGGTCCAAAGACTCTCAAATTGGGCTCTAATCCATAACTCATATAGAGTGGTAGCAATTTATTATACAAACCCAAGGTTAAGATCATATATTACAACAAAAAGAGATCTCCTTAATATTAGATTCACAAATTTTGTGCAATTATTGATCCTACATTAAAGAGCATTCTATCTTCTTTCTTCACAACAATATTTTGTTGTAGACGCTTCAGCATAGCTACCTAATAAAATATCCTCTTTTCATCACAATATCCACTAAAATAATGCCAACAAATATTTTGTAATGATTTGGTCTTTCAGGCCTTAACCTCTTGGGTTTATTTGGATTTCAACCAAGACCATGTGTTTTCTAAAGCAACTTATCACTTTAGACTCATCTAAGGTCAAATAACCAAGGTTAAATCAATTGAAAAGTAATGAAACATAAAAGCTCTATGCCTTATTATCATATTCACTAGACCATGAATGTTTAAATGAATTAACGATAATGAAAATCCGGCTCTTAGTAACCTTTCTAAAATTAAATAGTTTTCTTGTTACTGTTCTTGCAAAACTATGTTCGCAAGTGGGCTAGTCAACTTATGTTTGCTAACAAAGCTTATTTTGCTAGCTTTTGCATATATGTGCTTTAGACCCATATGGCCTAGTCTAGCATGACAAATAAACATTTCACATCATCATAATTATGGAATACGAAAAAACATACGGAAAAACAAACACTTGGATTAATGGAACAAATATCAAATCCATTACAAGCAAACCATTTCTAATACAGCAGAACCCAAAACTAAAGGTGTTCTTAAAAAAATTAAAAAAAAAAACCTAACTACGCCTTAATGCCATGAACATAGTCAAATAAAACCAATGTAGCAACATTATTCCAACAAAACTTAGGTGCAAGTAGGTTTTCACATAGGATAGAGTATCGATCACTGTTCGCACCAAAAATGAGTTATTTTTAAGGTACTTTTACACTAATTTTATGTTCGTCATAATCGTATTTTTAAGGTTTTTGTCTAATTTTATTTTATTTTGCAGGTTTTGAATAATTTCAGAAAAATGGCCCAAAATGCGAGAAAAATGGTGAATAATGTCGGAAATTGAAAAATCACTACGAACCAGCCTAAAACCAGGCCGAACCGGTTTAGAACCGGACCGGCTTTGCAAAGAAAAGAAAAAAAAACCCGGTTCACCTCTAATAAAGCGGTTCAGGTCTTTTAACCCTCTCCCCTTCGCATTTTTGTCTTTCTTTGCTGCTTCCCCTTCTGCCCCGAAGTCATACCCGAAGACCCCAGAACCTCCACTCCATCGCCATCCCCACCTCGTATCCTTATCCCTTCGTTATCCTCTCTCTCTCTCTAAGCTGTTACCGGGTATCACGCTGCTGTTGCCACGTCCCACCTGCGCTGGTCATCATCCGCACCGTCCACGCAAGCAGTAGAACAAAGGGCTGAAGATTGAAGGCGGCTCGGCATATATGAAGAAATCGACAGCCATTGGAGACGTTTTTTTTTTTTTAGGTAAAATTTAGGCTAAGTTTAGATAATTTTAGGAGTAGTTTTAGGTTGAATTTAGGTTTAATTCCGTTTTAATTTTTGGTTTTTCCAGATTAGGGTTTCGAATTTGAGTTCCAAATTTCGATTATTTTGGGGTATTTGAATTCATGTAGTTAGTTTACATTGTTATTTTCGAATGGTATTCACGGATTTCGGATGTATTTGCAAGGAATTTTTGGGGTTTATTTGTGTGTTCTCATTCGGTTCCCCCCCACTGCTTTGGGTTTGATTAGTTCACCTGGGTTCAATGAGTTGCTTTTGGATTGCTTTTACGTTTGAAGCTGGTTGCAATGTCGTTGTGGGTATACATTTGCCTTCATTCTGTTTACCATTGCTTTGCTTTGATTCACTTGCTTGGGTTCGAGCCCTGTTTCCCCTCCCCAACTGTTGCTTTCAATTTTGCTTCTTCCCTGAGTATGTTCTGTTCCAATTCTACTCAATTGGTGTTGGTTTTGGTTCATTGGTTTTGGTATTAGTTTTGGTTAATTCTGAATGTGCTCAATTAGTTTCATAATTAGTTGTGGTTTCAGATTTTAGTTGCTTTGGTTTTGGTTTTTGGTTTTGGTTTTGGTAATTAGGTTGCCCTGGTTAGTGTTCAACTCTTGATTTTAGTGGCGTTGAATGATGAAAGGTGTTGAATGCATAGTTTCTTTAATAAGCTCACAGTGAGTCAAATGCTTAGATTTAGTTCATTTTAGTTATTTAATTTAAGTTGAACATTTATGTTTTCCTTGAACAATTTAATTTGGTTTATTGTTGATCACATTAGGATAATTAGTTAAATCGTTTCGTTATAAATGACCGTAATCTCCACGTTGTCCCTGTGGATTTGACCCTCAAAGTACTACAATGACAATTGTATGCTTGAGGTTTTCTTTTCAAATTAGTTCACACCCTCTCAAAAATCTCCATCAATCACTATGCAGTACTAGCTTGCATGTTTTGATTCGTCCAATGACCACCTTGTTGTTGTCACGACAAGTGTCTTCATCGAACCACATAAGAACTGGTTGAAGCCCAGTAAAGCTTCATGATTCTTGACTCTTTGGTTCAGAGAACCCATAATCCTCATAGGATTAGCTTCAGAAAGAAGAATACAACTAGCAAAACAAAAGTCACTAGGAGATATTGCTAAGTACCTTCTTGGGTTCAGTGCAATCACGAGCACGGTGACCCATTTGATCACAGTTGAGGCACTTAACTTGCATTAAATCCTTCTTCCCTGCACATTTTTCTTTTCATTGTTGGTCATATTAAGTTCCCTCATTTGACCGAACCTTGCCAATCCAATTCCCTTGGTCCTTCCTTTTAAAATAATTCCTATAATTAGAGGTTGACATGTGCACATCTACACTTGTCATTTTAGTGGGCTCTTTCCGCTCTTCCTCTGGCCCAAGTTGTCACCAAATATCTTAGCAAGTAACGATATACTTAGTTCAAGATAGGACCATCATAATATGACCTCAGTCATTAAGCAAGGAACGGATCACATCATGAATTTGTTGCTAATCAATCAATTTATAGCCCATTTTAGCCAATTCACTAATCATGTTTGATATGTGGCTCAAGTGATCTCTCATGGAGACATAGGGACTCTTCTTATAACTATCAAACCTATTAACCAAAGACCTAAGTCTAGCAATTGTGCTGGCTGACATGATACTTGTAAAACATAAAAGTTTTGCAATCAATACAAAAGCACACATATGTCTAATATTTTAGCATACCCATACAGATGTAACTTGGCAACAACCGACAGCACTAATATACACAAAGATAGACCATAGAGTCGAAAGTTCACATATAGTTTCCAATCGCCGTCGTAGGAATAAATATTTTAATGCAATTAACTTTGTTGTTCCATTTCAAGTTATCAGAATACTTACATATTGAAAATTCTAAAAGAAACTTTCAAATTACTAATCAAAGAGGATATGCCAAGCTCAATAATATTTCAAGAAAGTTCAACATATATCTAGAAATATATGAAAATGAATTTAATCATTTTAGGCATACTTTGTACATTTAATGAAATTCTTTAAAAAAAATACTTTTTTTTTTTTGAGAATTTCAATCTTCTCTCACCTAACTAATTTAGGGAGCGTATATATATAACTTTTATATGCAATTTGGAGGTTACGACATATGAAACATATTCTCATAATATGTAACATAATTTTCATGAATTTCAATCAAAATGTATGCTCATTATATAGTACATGATATTCAATTGAGAACAAATGAGCTAAATATCATAGAGATTTCACATAATATTTTCACTTTAGTTAATCTCAATTATATCAAATCAACGTGCTCATATTTCTCATGAAATTCAATAGAATGAAATACGCTCAAATAAAAGATTCTTTAGGAATCCCATAATATTATATTCTAACAAAAAAGAATATCAATTAAGTATTATACATATATTCTCACAAAAAGGAGAATATTAAAGAACTATGCCACCAAAAACTCCGCATAAATTCATAAGGTCTACATAATAAGAATAACAATGTGTACTTAGTCAACAACCCCTATGGTCAACTACAGTCAATTGTTTTGATCAACTATATATTTTGATAATGGCCCTTACTAGTCATGTGCCCACCACGTGGGGTCGTGTCCCTTGCCAGAGCTGGAAGCAAGAAACGGGTCCTTGACCTATCGCATGTGCAAAGCGGGTTCTCATGACTCGCGGCTGAAACACATCCAAATTCTCCATTTTTTGCTTAAACTGATGCAAAAAGAATTGCTGAAATTCATCCTAAACATGTTCCAGGATTGATTTGAACCATCAATTTCCCAAAAAAAAAAACTAGGCAAAAAATAAGCCTAAATCAAGTTTCAATGGTTGAAATATGTGCAATACCACCGACGAAACTTTCAAAACTTTCGCCACAAAAAAGAACTATTCTTAGCGTGTATAGAGGGGTTTTAGTCGGAATTCACTGTTAAACGCAAAGCACAATTCAATTTCAAAAAAAAAACCAAAATGATAAAAAATCAAGTCGAAAAAATATGAACCCAAATCGTAAAATCATTGAAAAGTTTTACGCAATTCCAATCACATTTCCAGTGCATTGTCGGAAATGATGGAGGGCTTTCACTCAAAATTTTATGGATAACAAAACACACCAATTAATTGCAAGAAAATTGGCCAAAAATTGATCAAAACAAATTGAAAAGGGGTTTGAAAAATATGAACCCTAACACTTGGGTTCGATAGGGAACCCTTTACGAAGTTTGGCCAAAATCCAATCAGACTGCATCAATTTTTCAAGGGCTTTACTAAACAACATTTGAATAATAGAAAGCACTCATCAATTTGGAAAAATATAGCCTAAAATAGATCGAAAATTCGAGTCTACCACTCCAATCAAACCCAAGAATTGGCAGCTGCTTCTCGCCAAAATTGGGGCAACATTCAATCTGAAGCAAATGTCATGCCCACTCAAGTCCAAGAGAGCTCCCACATCCTCCTTAATGCTCACAAGCTCCATCAAAGGGGACTTGGCCCATGTGCTGATTTGGAGCTTCAATTCCAACCTCATCCTAAACCTTTGGGATGTGTTACTCTTCTGTTTTGAGATGGTCAAGAGGCCTTCTAAAGGGTTTTGTCCATCAAAATGAAGTTAAACCCTCGACCACAATAAGAAGCCCTAAAATAGCAAGGTATATGCTAGCTGCAATTTAATCTGGTTTAAATCCAGTTTTGTGGGCTTTATTATGCAAGCCTATTATGGGTTTATTTGGGAACCTTCTTATGTCAGCTAAAAGGGCATAAAAATAGTTCTAGGTTAAGTCATTAAGAGATAGGTCAAATGAAGTCACTTTCAGTAAGCTGCAGATTCTAATCCAGTCTAGACCACTTTGAGATTTTGCACTATAACTTCCAAACGGTAGCTCCAAATTCCTTCCCACTTGAGCCATCGGAAAATAGACTTTCCAAACTTTCTAAGAACACGAATTTAAGCTTATTTGGGCAGGTGTGGGTAGAAGTTATAGCTATTAGAAGTTAAAGGTTGTGCACTGAAAGTGGCAAGACAGCATGTCACTATCACCTTTGTACTTGCTTTGCTTTTTGCTTTTCCCTTTGCTTTTTAGATGTTGGAAAGCCCCTTTTGCTGCTTTCTTTCAGCTTGTACATGGCTCTATTATATAAGGGAGGCCTTAAGATGTAATTTTTAGATTTGAATCATATGAATTAGCTTAAAGCTTTCTCTCTCCAAAATCTCAAGTTCTCTTTATCCTTTCTCAAAGATGGTGAGTCTTGAGTGGAATCCTTTATAGAATTGTGGGTGGCATTGCTTTTAAGCAATTCTTGGTGGATTCTTAGTCTTGATTGGTGGCCTAACCTTTAAATCAAGTCATATCTTGTTACTAAGAGGAAATTTGCAACTGAACTGAAGCAAGGTACATCCGGCCCATTTAGCTCACGCTCCATTTGGTATCAGAGCAAATCCAGGTTGGTGTTCTTGAGTTTATATCACATTTTCATACTTTACTTCATCATCCTTGTCAAGTTGTCGTTCCCTTTGCTGTGAAAACCTTGGTGAAGTAACAACCCTCACTAGCTTGATCTTCTCCCAAACAACCTTGGCTTACCACCTTCCTTAAGTCCCCAAACCGTACCATACAATTGATTTTCTCCCATAAAAATCCCTCTTTTACTCCTCAAAGAACCCCCACAAAACAGCCAAGCACAAACCCCCACCAGAACCTTCCACAAATTTACCCTTCACAAAAACTGTGTAACTGGCCAGAACCTTGGTACGGTCACACCGTGCAGTTTAGCACGACCGTGCCACCACACTTTGCTCCAGAATTGCAGCACGGTCATCCCATGCCTCCAAGCACGATAGTACCACCCTCTCTCCCGGCGCACGACCGTGCCTCCTCATTTCCGAACCTTAACCTCTTCTCTTCTCCTTTCCTACTTTCACCATGTCTAATGAAGGGGAACCCTCCTCTAGTTCTCCCCAACCAGTAAGGGTACCAAGGGGTATGAGCTTAGAACAAGCTCATATGATGAGACAAGATAATGCCATCCAAAGCCTACAACAAAGTGTGACCTAACTTAATAGGCAACTTGAGCAATTGGCAGCACAATTCACTACCCTCCAAGGAGGCCGACGAGCCCCCGAACCGAATGGTCATGAGGATGAAGGTGACTATTCAAGTGACTCAAGTATGGGAAGTAATTCAAGAAGGGAAGGTAGAAGACCTCCTATGGATGAGTTTAGAGATATCAAGGTTGAGCCCCCTGCAGTTCAATGGCAACTTGAATCCCGATGAGTACCTTGAAAGGGTTCAAGCCATGGACCGAATCTTTGAAGCTAAAGGCTATGATGATGAGAAGAGTTTCAAGATTGCTAGCCTCAAACTTACAAGGTATGCCTCCTTATGGTTTGAAAATGTCAAGAAGCAAAGGGCTAGGGAACGAAAAAGGAAGATTAACTCATGGGAGAAGCTTAAGTCTCTTATGAACAAAAGGTTTCTTCCCGAGAGTTACAAACAAGACATCTACAACCGGCTATTCTCACTCAAGCAAAACAATATGAGTATGGGTGAGTACATAAGGGAGTTTGAGGAACTCCTTTTGAGGGGAGGCATCCATGAACCCCAAGAACAATCCGTGGCTAGGTTTCTCAACGGGTTAAACCCTCTTATTGCAAGAAAGGTGGAGCTTCAAACCTATTTCACCTTGGATGATGTCTTTAGGCTAGCTCTCAAGGTTGAAAAGAGAAAGAAGGAAAAGAAGATCTTCACCAAGCCATTTCCAAAGGAGCAAGCAAGTTCAAAACCTCTGTTCAAGCCCTTTATTCCTCCTAAACCTGAAGGCACCTCACGGGTTGACAAGGGCAAGTCTGTGGCTCTTTCTTCACCAAAGGAGTTTCCTAAGAAGCTTGAGGGCAAGAAGTGCTTTAAATGTCAATGGTATAGGCACTTCCAATACGATTGTCTTAACCGAAGGGTCATAATCATGCAAAAGGTTGAAGAAGTAGATGCCCTATTGATAGAGACTCAAGAGGAAGCTCCTGAAGAAGAATCGGACTACGTGGAAGAAGAGACTCAACTTGAAGCCGATGAAGGTGAATTACTTGTCTTGAGGAGGGTTTTACGCACCCAAGACACTCCTTATGACAAGGCTCAAAGAAACATAATCTTTCACTCCCGCTGCACCATACAAGATAAGGTTTACAACTTGATCATTGATGGTGGAAGTTGCACTAATGTAGCCTCAACTACACTTATTGAAAAGCTTGGCATTCCTACCATTTTACATCCCAAGCCGTACTCTCTCAAATGGCTCAATGATGGTGGCAACATTAAGGTATCTAAGCAAGCACTCATCTCTCTTTCAATTGGTAGAAAGCATAGAGATAATGTGCTTTGTGATGTGGTACCCATGAGTGCATGTCATATACTTTTGGGTCAGCCTTGGCAATTTGATAGGCATGTCATATATGATGGGTTCAAGAACACTTACTCTTTGATCATTAATAAGGAAAAGATAGTCTTAAACCCATTACCTCCAAACCAAGTCCACAAAACTAAGCCCAAGGCAGGAAGTGAGAAAAAGAGAGACCTTCTCATATTAAGTGAAACACAGGTCGAGAGAGCTTTAAGCAAGGGTAAGCAAGTTCTAGCTTTACTCATGCTTGAAAGCAACAAAAGTGAGGAAAAGACTCCTTTACACCCCTTAGTCTACCCCCTCCTCTCAAAATACCAAGATGTCTTTCCACAAGACCTACCACCCGGCCTCCCTCCAATTCGAGGCATTGAGCATCAAATTAGCCTTATTCCTAGTGCTCCACTTCCCAACAAGGCTGCCTATAGATGTAATCCCCAAGAAACTAAGGAACTCCAAAGGCAAGTTGATGAATTGATGACTAGAGGCTATGTATGTGAGAGTATGAGCCCTTGTTCGGTTCCGGCCTTGCTACTGCCCAAGAAGGATGGTACCTTTTGTATGTGTGTGGATAGTAGGGCCATAAACAACATTACTATCAAGTATAGGTAAACCACACCTAGACTTGATGACATGCTTAATGAACTACATGGCTCTTCTATTTTCTCCAAGATTGACTTGAGAAGTGGGTATCACCAAATCCGCATGAAGGAAGGGGATGAGTGGAAAATGGCATTCAAGACAAAGGGTGGGCTTTATGAGTGGCTAGGGATGCCCTTTGGCCTCTCTTATGCCCCAGCACTTTTATGAGGTTGATGAATGAGGTC
The DNA here is from genome assembly GCA_029747015.1 of Carnegiea gigantea. Classification (NCBI taxonomy): domain Eukaryota; kingdom Viridiplantae; phylum Streptophyta; class Magnoliopsida; order Caryophyllales; family Cactaceae; genus Carnegiea; species Carnegiea gigantea. The sequence continues at coordinate 495,617 of JAKOGI010000499.1, forward strand.
TTGAGGCCTTTTCTTGGAAGATTCGTGGTGGTTTGTTTTGATGACATTCTTGTCTACTCCAAAAGTCAAGAAGACCACCTACACCATTTAGAAGAAGTATTCAAGGTCTTGAGAGCTCAAAGGCTCTTTGGCAAGTTGGAGAAATGTGAGTTCTTTTCACCCTAAGTCACCTTTTTGGGGTATGTTGTCTCCAAGGATGATATCTCCATGGATCAAGCGAAGGTTGAAGCTATCAAGTCGTGGCCCACTCCTACCTCCATCACCGAAGTCAGGAGCTTTCATGGCTTGGCATCATTCTATGGGAGGATCATCAAAGGGTTTAGCACCCTCACGGCCCCCATTAGCAAGTGCATGAAGAAGGGATCCTTTAAGTGGACCAAGGCAGCCCATGTCGCCTTTGAGAAGCTCAAAGCCAAGCTATGTGAGGCCTCGGTGTTAGCCCTTCTCGATTTTAACAAGCTTTTTGAAGTTGATTGTGATGCAAGTAGAGTTGGCATAGGGGCTGTCCTCATGCAAAACTAATACCCTATTACTGACTTTAGTGAGAAACTCAATGGCTCAAGGAAGAACTACTCAACATATGACAAAGAGTTCTATGCATTGGTAAGAGCTCTTGATCATTGGTCTCACTACTTAAGGCCAAAGCAATTTGTGCTCCATTCGGACTATGAGGCATTGAAGTATTTGAATGGCCAACACAAACTCAATCCAAGGCATACTAAATGGGTTGAGTTCTTGCAAAGTTTCTCATTTGTGGCCAAGCATAAGAAGGGGAGCGCCAATGTGGTTGCGGATGCTCTTTCAAGGCGGCATTCCCTACTAACCGCAATGGAAGCAAGGATCCTAGGCTTCCAATTCATCCTTAATCTCTACCAAGAGGATGAGGATTTCAAGCCCTACCTTAATGATTAAGAGGGCAGCAAGCATGGCCCTTACACTCTTTAAGAGGGCTTCTTATTCAAGGGTAACAAACTTTGCATCCCAAAGGGACCTATTCGAAAGCTTCTTTTCAAAGAAGTCCATAGAGGAGGTCTAGCCGGTCATTTTGGGATCAACAAGACCATTGAAATGCTCAAGGAACACTTCTTCTGGCCTAAGATGGGAGGTGATGTTCATGAGGTGATTTCCAAGTGCTCTATTTGTCAAAGGGCCAAGAGTCAATTCCACCAAGGCTTGTACACTCCTTTGCCTATCCTTAATGGTCCATGGGAAGATGTGAGCATAGACTTCATAGTTGCTCTTCCAAGGACTCAAAGGGGTAAGGATGCTATCATGGTGGTGGTGGACCGTTTCTCAAAGATGGCCCACTTCATTCCATGTGAGAAGACGGATGATGCATCTTGCATAGCTCACCTCTACTTCAAAGAAGTTATTAAGCTTCACGGCATCCCTAAGTGCATTGTGTCGGATCGGGACACAAAGTTTCTTAGCCACTTTTGGAGGTGTTTATGGAGACTCCTTCATACTAAGCTCTTGTATAGTACCTCCCACCATCCTCAAACGGATGGGCAAACCAAAGTCACCAACAAGACTCTTGCTACTTTTCTTAGAAGTTTGGTGAGCAAAGGCATTAGGGAGTGGGATCTCAAGCTTCCCCATGCTGAATTTCATACAACCGCACTCCTAACTTTGCCACGGCCCATTCTCCCTTTGAATCATGCTATGGAATCAACCCACTAACTCCACTAGAACTCATACCTCTCCTACTTGAGTCTAGAGTGAGTTATGAGGTCAAAGAGAAAGCAAGGGAGATGAAGAAGCTTCACCAACAAATTCGGGCAAAGATTGAGAAGACTAATGAGATGTATAAGGCAAGAGCAAATAAGCACCGCAAGGCTATCACCTTCAAGCCCTGAGATTTGGTATAGTTACACTTAAGAAAAGAAAGGTTTCCATTAAGAAGGAAACACAAGCTCATGCCAAGAGGAGATAGTCCCTTCAAGATCCTTGAGAAGGTGAATGACAATGCCTACAAGTTAGAGTTGCCCGGAGATATGGGTGTATCCCCTACATTCAATATGGGTGATCTCACACCCTACCTTGATGATGAAGAAGATGGTGATGATTTGAGGGCAAATCACAATCAAGAAGGGAAGGATGAAGCAGGTGTCATGCCCACTGAAGTCCAAGACAGCTCTCATATCCTCCTTAATGCTCACAAGCTCCACCAAAGGAGACTTGGCCCATGTGCTGATTTGGAGCTTCAATTCCAACCTCATCCTAAACCTTTGGAATGTGTTACTCTTCTATTTTAGGAAGGTCAAGAGCCCTTCTAAAGGTTTTACTCCATCAAATGAATTTAAACCCTCGAAGATAATAAGAAAGTCCTAAAATAGCAAGGTATATGCTAGCTGCAATTTAATCCCGTTTAAACCCGGTTTTGTGGGCTTTATTATGCAAGCTTATTATGGGTTTAAAATGCTGCAAACCCACTTTTTAGGGACCTTCTTATGTCACCTAAAAAGGCATAAAAACAGTTCTAGGGGACCTTCTTATGTCACCTAAAAAGGCATAAAAACAGTTCTAGGTTAAGTCATTGGGAGATAGGTCAAATGAAGTCACTTTCAGCAAGCTGCAGATTCTAATCTAGTTTAGACCACTTGGAGATTTTACGCTGTAACTTGCAAACGGAAGCTCCAAATTCCTTCCCACTTGAGCCATATGAAAATAGACTTTCCAAGCTTTCTAACAACACCTGTTGGAGCTTATTGGGGTAAGTGTGGCAGAAGTTATAGCTATTAGAACTTGAAGGTTGTGCACTGAAAGCGACAGGACAGCATGTCACTATCACCTTTGTACTTACTTTGCTTTTTGCTTTTTCCTTTGCTTTTTGGATGTTGGAAAGCCCCTTTTGCTGCTTTCTTTCAGTTTGTACATGGCTCTATTATATAAGGGAGGCCTTAGGATGTAATTTCAGATTTGAGTCATATGAATTAGCTTAAAGCTTTCTCTCTCTAAAGTCTTAAGTTCTCTTTATCCTTTCTCAAAGGTGGTGAGTCTTCAGTGGAATCCTTTATAGAATTATGGGTGGCATGGCCTTTAAGCAATTTTTGGTGGATTCTTAGTCTTGATTGGTGGCCTAGCCTTTAAATCAAGTCATATCTTGTTACTAAGAGGAAATTTGCAACTAAACTCAAGCAAGCTACGTCCGGCCCATTTGGCTCATGCTCCCACAAGTGTCATGCCCACTCAAGTCCAACAGAGCTCCCACATCCTTCTTAACGCTTACAAGGTCCATCAAAGGGGACTTAGCCCATGTGCTGATTTGGAGCTTCAATTCCAACCTCCTCCTAAACCTCTGGGATGTGTTACTCTTCTATTTTGAGAAGGTCAAGAGGCCTTCTAAAGGGTTTTGTCCATCGAAATGAATTTAAAACCTCAGAGATAATAAGAAAGTCCTAAAACAGCAAAGTATATGCTAGCTACAATTTAATCCGGTTTAAACATGGTTTTGTGGGCTTTATTATGCAAGTTTAATATGGGTTTAAAATGCTACAAACCCACTTTTCGGGGACCTTCTTATGTCAGCTAAAAGGGCATAAAAATAGTTCTAGGTTAAGTCATTGGGAGATAGGTCAAATGAAGTCACTTTCGGCAAGCTGCAGATTCTAATCTAGGCTGGACCACTTGGAAATTTTGAGCTGTAACTTCCAAATGATAGCTTTAAATTCTTCCCATTTGAGCCATCTAAAAATAGACTTTCCAAGCTTTCTAACAACACCTATTTGAGCTTATTTGGGTAAGTGTGGCAGAAGTTATACCTATTAGAAGTTGAAGGTTGTGCACTGAAAGCGACAGGACAGCATGTCACTATCACCTTTGTGCTTACTTTGCTTTTTGCTTTTCCCTTTGATTTTTGGACGTTGGAAAGCCCCTTTTACTGCTTTCTTTCAGCTTGTACATGGCTCTCTTATGTAAGGGAGGCCTTAGGATGTAATTTTCAGATTTGAATCATATGAATTAGCTTAAAGCTTTCTCTCTCCAAAGTGTTAAGTTCTCTTTATCCTTTCTCAAAGGTGGTGAGTCTTGTGTGAAATCCTTTATAGAATTATGGGTGGCATAGCCTTTAAGCAATTCTTGGTGGATGCTTAGTCTTGATTGGTGGCCTAGCCTTTAAATCAAGTCATATCTTGTTACTAAGAGGAAATTTGCAACTAAACTCAAGCAAGCTACATCCGTCCCATTTAGCTCACGCTCCACAATCAATCGATCAATAAGTTGGAGGGTTTTGGTAGAAATCGAATGGGTAAGGCAATTCATGCGTCAATTAGCAAGTTCATTGAGCAAAATCATTAATTCAAACAACTAAATTAGGGTTTGGAATGCAATAAACCCTAGAATTTTATATTCCTAATTATTCACAATATGCTCAATGAAATTATGCGTGCAATATATCAAATTAAAGCTCTCAACAAGCTCTATTAGAATGCAGAATTTCATTAAAAAAAAAATCAAGCATTTGCACATAAAATAATGGCAGGAAGGATTTGAGTTTGTTGAGCAATAAAACAAAAATGAAACACACTCATGTGGCTATTACCATGTTCAGGCATGAATTACAAGAGTAAATGCAACCAGGAAACAAGTTGATTGACTTTGATGCCAATGATGGAATTAATATAACGAATTAAGCGTAAACGAATTTATCTTAAACCTGCAGTGGAAGGCGATCGAACTTTGACTTTGAATCACTTGTTGAGAAAGGAACTCACTATACGGAGAACCTTCACGATCCCACAACCTAGAGCCCTAGGGTTTTCGTGTAGAAAACTCACTTTAGAGAATCCTCGATGTTTCTCTGATGTATTCTTTCCTCCTAGACTGGTCCCTTTTTTATATTCAATGCACAGTCGAGAAACTAGGATTTCTAAAGTGACTTAAGCCATTAACTTACTGTGCTGATTGGGCTCGCACTCATTATAGGTGTATCATTCTCTAAGTCCAACAATATTACAAGCAATTATTAATAAATAGTATATTAAGACAAATAGTTTTGACAATAAAAATGACAATATAAAAAAATCATACTTATTGTTTGAATTATTGCATTCCTTAAATTCAACTTAGACATTATCATGAAAATTGATGACATATTAATATGGTCAATGTCAATCTAAGTGAAAACTAAGTGATAGCATATGTAATTGGAGTAACGAAATTTACAAATTATGAAATAATCAATCTGTATAGTTTACTAAATATTATGTCTCTAATTAGTCTTATAGCTAAGGAATCTAGGCATGCTATCTTTTAATATATTTAAATCTAGTAATTTGCAATTCTTTTACCCAATATTGAATAATTTAGCAAAAGTTCACTTTTATTGCTGCACTGTTGAAACATGAAAGATGGTAAGCCAGCTTGCTCATATTTATTGCCACACTATTGAATAATAGACGATGGTAGGTAAGTGTTTGGTTTTGTACAAATTGAGTATTGAGTAATTATTAATCCCTTCAATTTCAACAGCCCAATGAAATTATTTAGGCTTAAAGAAAACAAAAGAAGTTTAATTTTTGTCAAATATCTTCACAATTTCCAAAATCATGGTGCTTATTATCACAAGGGTTGTAACTATTCCTAGTTTCCTACTACAAGGCAAATTCAAGTTATTAATTTACGATATCTTAATTTTTTAAAAATCAAACTAAGTAAGTGATTCTTCCTTTAACTCCTTATTTTTTTTTAGTAAATAAAGGATAAATTCATTGATTAAAAGTCAAACGACACTTATAAAACATCAAATTCACATGAATATAGATCGAAAATAGTATTTTAAGTCCCTCGTTTAAGAAAGCTAATTGTTAACACACTGATCGCTCGCCTTCTACTCACTTGTTGTTTCTTAATGCAGCCTTTGGGAAATAGATCTATAGATCTAGTATAGTTTTCTTGTAGAAAACAATTACCTATTATTGTAGATCATATCTGAAGAATTGACATTCATTGAAAGCCATAGTGCAATTAATTACCAATTTCATCAAGATCTAACGAACATGAAACTAAATTTATTGCAACTTTCCAAAAGGGAGAATAATACCACCTATCCAAAGAGGGGGAGAAGCTAACTCTCATAAATGGAGATACTAAATTTAAACTAATAAAAAACAGTATGAAAAACATGGTAACTGAAAATATTGGGGCTTATGATTGGTAAATTTATCAATCATAGCTCTTTTTAACAATAAGGGATTAGGATTTCTTTCTCGAAAGAAAAGAAAGAACAGAGAGAAGAGAAGGGTAGGGTTTCCTTAACTCATTATTGTGAGAACACATTAAGAATCTCTCAACCATTGTTTTTCTTCTTAAATTACTTCAACAATGCAAAATAAATTTATGTCTCTATGAATACAATGCTTAAAAGTCTTTCATGTGATTTAAAAAATATTAATCATGTGTTATCATTTTCCCCCTTGCTAGATCTTACATCTATAAATATGTGTAATATGCTTAAAGTAAGTCATCTCATTTTTACTCCATCCTCCAAATTATTTCTTTTCTGAGGCTCTATTCGGCAAAATTAGCCGTCTGAATAGCGAATAGTTATTTACGTAGTATATAGCTATTTAGGTGGCATATAGCTGTTGCATTTTTAGCCGGTAGCTGATAGTTATTTAACTAGTTGTTTGTAATGCTACATTGAATGGTATCTGTTAGTTTGCAATGCCAGTCCATCGAACACCTAAAATTTGAGAAAATAGAGTTTTGACTAAATCAAAGCTCTAAACGCTACTCCAAATGTGGTTGTCTAATACAACCTTAGGTCCTATTCGGCGAAATTAGTTCTTTGAATAGTGGATAGCTGTTTAGATAGCGCACAGTTGTTTGCACATCAGATAGCTGTTATGTTTTAACTGCTAGTATATAGCTATATAGGCAGGAGATCAAAAAAATAGGGTTTGCTAAAATTAATTGTTTAATTAGCATATGAGTGTAAGAAGACAAAAAACAAGATAATAATTGTTATTACTATTATTACTATTATGACTTTTACTATTATTATTGTTGTTGTTGTTTTTATTATTGTTGTTGTTGTTGTTATTATTATAATATTATTATTACTATTATTGTTATTATAATAATAAATAATAATAATAATAGTAGTAGTAGTAATAATAATAATAATAATAATAATATTATTATTATTATTATTATTATTATTATTATTATTAGCTTTCATTTAAACATCAAATATGAACAACACAATGTTAATTTCTCAATAGAGGCTATCTGCACTCTTTGGGTATGATTGGGATATTTAGTGATCCGTCCAATAGAAAGGCAATAAGTGACGCTGACCAAGTCAACGTGGGGTTAGAATTGACCACATGGAAGGTATAAGGGTGCTGGAGGGGTATAATGGTAATTTGACCCCTTAAATGGGGAAATTACCATCCTGTCCCTTGGTGCCAACCCCAAGGCTATAAATATCCCAGTATTTCCCATTACAAAAGGACTTTTACTATAGGTGACTTAACTAGTGTACTAAACACTCTCCAAAAGCAGCAAACTCTCTTCTTCTCTCTGCTCTTTCCTTTCTATCTGCTTCCTTAGTTCACTCTGAGACTGACTTAACCATTAAATGTTTCTTCCTTAGGAAAAATACCTAGGGTCAACCTTCATGCACTTCATCGAAAGGAGTTAACGTTAGTTCGCGTGATTAATCAACATGTCAGCCGAACATAAGTCCAGGCATTACCACCATTCAAGTAAGTTTCTCGTGAAACAGATTATCGCCATCTGTGGGGATGCATCAGCAAGATGATTGATACTTGATTCAAAGCATACAAGCAGGGAGAAAAGGGTGTATGTAGGGTAGCCAAGGATCCCCCACGGGGGCATGGTAGCTCTCCGACTCTGAGTTCTAGAGAGAATTCGGTGCATGCCCCCTTCCTTAGAAATTTGTCACACCAGAACAATTGGGGGAGGCACTTAAGAAAATGAAAGAAGCAATGTCAAGGAGTGTGTGAAAAGATGAAGGCAACTGAGCATTAGCTCGAACCCATTCGAGGGTTGGAATACGAATCAACATTGGATACAAGCCCCATATCAACAGGCTTGGAGCCGACGCCTCCAAAGGGATGCAAGTGCTTTGTAAGGAGGGAATGATAGAAGAATCATCGAAGCTAAGCCAGCTCTCCGGAAAGCCCATAGTAGCGTTGCTCCCTCCCGATCCATGACAACTCCCTACACATCCAAGGATCGGGGAACCGGATGTTATGAGGGGTAAGAGGAGTCCTCTCGCCCCCATTATTCGGTAGGGAGAGGCTCCGAAGAAAGAGTTCTCTCACTGGCTAGGTCCGTAGGAAGGACCCTGATGGGAACTCCAACACCCTGTAGCACTCATCCCCCCTCCGAACGGACATTGCCACGAGGGGGCAAAAGCGAGGGGTATCATCCAGGCATTATGGATTACGTCCATTGATTGAGTAAGGCCATCCTAGACCTCTTTTTCTTTGAATCGGGGGCTCCTAGAAGAAATGATCATTGCCTTCCTTTTCAACACCTTTCAGGCGAGCAATTATGGAGGTGCCGCACCCTAAGCAGGTTAAGATGCCAATAATCAACCCTTTTAACATAACTACTGACCCTGACGATCATGTGGATGTCTATAAGGCACCTATGTATATGAAGGATGTCGACGAAGCAACTTGTTGTCGTTACTTTGTGGCCACATTGAAGGGGATCGCACAAAAGTGGTTCAATGGTCTGCCCTACGAGAGCATTACCTCCTTCCTTCAGTTGACCAAGTTGTTTAGCACATACTTCATAGTGAGCAAAATAGAATGAAAGACTAGTATTCATCTTGCCATGATCCAACAAGACAAAGTGGAAAACTTAAAGGAATACATGATAAGGTTTAACCGTGAAGCCGTCATAGTCCTAGACTTGCATGGTGGGGTGGCTTACATGACTTTCCTCAACGGATTGATCCTGGAAAGGCTCTAGCTCCCCTTACTGAGAGTAAGGTAACAACTTTAGACGAAGCCCTAAGAAAGGCTTAAGATTTCATACAGGCTATAGAGATATGCATCGAGGATGACTTCATCCCACAAGATAATCGGAGAAAAGGAGGGGAGGTTAAGGGTCATCAGACGGATAAACGTCCTAGGAAAGATGAGTAAAGAGTTGAGCGTTTCCACACCACCACCCGGAACATTCTCATGGAGATCAAAGGCAACCCCATGTGAAGGCGACCAAAGCCCATTGAGATTCCAGCAAAATTCAGGAACAAGAACAAGTATTGTGAATACCATGAGGATTATAGGCACACCACCTTTAAGTGTAGTGAACTCAAGAAGACCCCCAATGACTTGGCTGATTAGCGACAACTCAACTACTTCTTGAGAAGAGGAGGAGGTGGAGATTGCAATCATTGTGACCTAGAAGGAACGAAAGACAATGATGTTAACAGTAACATAGAGACAATATCAATCATCATTGGAGGGATCGATGATAAAGAATTAAATATGGAATATTGGAAAGCTCATATCCGAAAGCTTAGCTAGGTTATAGTGGCCAGAGAATTGAAACCACTCGTAGAACTAATCATGACGTTTGGGCCAGAAGACATGTATCCGTTGCACACTCCACATAATGATGCCTTGGTGATACAACTTAAGATAGCAACTACCAAGGTTCACCGAATACTTATGGACACAGGAAGTTATGTTGATATCATCCCTCTGGAAAGCCTTAAGTAGTTGAAATACAATAAAAAGGACTTAGAAGCCATCGAGACTCCTACTGCGGGGTTCGGGAGACAAGCCACATACCCCTCGGAACTAAGAGACTACCTGTTCGAGTGGGTGACAAGGACAACTCACAAACTCTGGAGACAAACTTCCTACTGTTGGACCTCCCCGTGGCATACAATGTCATCCTAGGATGATCGACCCTTAATGCCATTTAAGCTGCTATGGCACCTTGCCTCCTACTTATTTAGTTTGAACTGGATGATGTTAAGGTAGAAAAAATGTATGGAGATCAAAATATGGCAAGGGAATACTACTATGTAAGTCTGAATTCCTTAGGAAAGAAGGAAGGACCCCCCATAGCCGAGATGTCGCGGCCAAGCAAGGCTAGAAAATAAGGTGTTCACAAAAGCAATGGTAGTACTTTCGGCGTCAGCGAAAGAACATTGAAGACCTCACCCAGAACCCACCTCCGATGTGGTCCTCACAACCTTAGACCCGAGTGTCCGGAACGGACAGTACAAATTGGCAAGGATTTTGACCCAATGATAAAGGATGGATTCACTAAACTGTTGGAGCAATACAGGGACGAGTTTACATTCGACCCATCCAAAATGCTAGGTATAGCTCCCCATATAATGGAATAAAAACTATGTGTGGGTTCGAACAACAAGGTGGTCATTTAAAAATAAAGGCACTTGAGGGTAGAAAGGAGTGCGGCTATGGAAGCCGAGGTGTGAAAACTATTGGAAGCAGGATTTATAAGGGAATACCAGTACCTTGAGTAGGCATTGAATGTCGTATTGGTGATAAAGCCTAATGGGGCATGAAAAATGTCCATTGACTTCACTGATTTAAACAAAGCATGCCCTAAGGATAGCTATCCATTGCCAAAGATAGACAAGGTAGTCAATTCTACGACTACCCATGAACTACTGAGCTTCATGGATGCTTTCTCAGGCTATCACCAAATCCCTTTGGCCAGGATGACCAAGAAAAGGTGGCTTTCAATGTCGAGACCAGCCTGTACTAATATAATGTGATGTCGTTTAGCTTAAAGAATGCTAAAACCACTTACCAAAGGCTTGTCAATAAAGTTTTTCTGACATTCAGAGGGAAGAAAATGGAGGTATACGTCGATGATGTGATCACTAATAATGTCAGAGAAATCGATCATGTGCGTGACTTGGAGGATACCTTCAAGATATTAGGGCATTCTAGAATAAAGCTCAACCCTAAGAAGTGCACTTTCGACGTCAAATCTATAAAATTTTTGGGGTACATAATTGACCAAAGAGGCATTGAGGCAAACCTTAATAAAATCAAGGCAGTGCTAAACATGAAGTCTTAAACAATCATGAAGAAGGTGCAAAAGTTTACCAGCTACATAGTCGCACTAGGGAGGTTCGCGTCAAGATCAATTGATAAGTGTCTTCCTTTCTTCAAAATCTTAAAGAAGAAGATGAACTTTCGCTGGGGTGAAGAGGCTACGTAGGCTTTCCAAAGCCTTAAGAAATACTTAGGAAGACTCCCTGGCTGGTGAGCCCCATCGGAGAGGAACCATTGTTGGCTTACCTTGTCGTCCCTGATCATGCGGTAAGCACAGTGCTACTGGTGGAAAGAAATGGACAACAGTTATTAGTTAACTATGCCAACCACATCCTAGTGGGGGTTGAGCAGCGCTACCCACTCATTGAGAAGTTTGTATATGCTTTACTGATTGCACGTCGGAAGTTACATCCATACTTCGATCGCATTGCATTATTATTTTGACCGATCAACCCTTGCAAAACACTCTTGAAAGGTATAGAAGCTCGAAAAGAATGTTAAAGTGGGCTATCAAGTTAGCACCCTATGGCATCAGCTATGAACTAAGAAGAGCAATCAAAGCCCAAGCCCTTGCTGACTTCATTGTCGAATGCTCAATTCCGGAAGAACCTGAATAGATGGGTAGCAAGGCGTGGATGCTATATGTCGATGGATTGGTAACAAATGTGGGAAGTAAGGCTGGACTAATCGTGGAACAACCTAAGGGCACTCGTACGAGCATGCATTGAAGTTCATGTTTAAGATGTCCAATAATGATGCTGAGTAGGAGGCCCTATTAGCTGGGATGGAAATTTGCAACGCAGTAGGGGCAAAGTGCCTAAAGGCTTTCTGCGACTCCAAACAGGTGTTGACTCAAGTAAGAGGTGACTATAAAGCTTGCGATCCAGCCATTGTAGCCTACTTAGAAATGTAAACGAGAGGTTCTCCATGTTAAAAAAATTTGAGATTGAGTATGTACCTAGATCGGAGAATCGACAAGCTGATGCCTTATCAAAGCTCGCTAATTCCTTCCAAGATGGATATCTTAAGAGCATTCATTGGAAGATCTCATTAGAATCGAAAATTAACACCAAGGAGCTAGTTTGGATCGATAGAAGCGAGATATGGATGGAGCCCCTCATGAGTCATTTGCATGAGAAAACCTTACCGCAAGACCCGAAAGAGGTTGACCGCATCAAGAAGAGATCTAAGTGGTTCCTACTATATGAAATGCTCCTCTATAAGAAGTCTTTCTCCCATCCCCTCCTGAGATGTATCGCATCAAAAGAAGGCAAGAGGATCTTAATTGAGACACATGAGGAGGAGTGTGGGTCACACATTATTGGACGAAGTTTGGCCGCAAAGGTATTGAGGATGGGCTACTATTGGCCCATACCTCATTTAGATGCCATAGAAATGGTAAGAGACTGTGACAAGTGCCAATGATTTGCCCCTATGCCACCAACTATCCACCACTTTGATGACAATGCATTCCCCATTGCCTTTCACAAAGTGAGGCATGGAAATTCTAGGTCCTTTCCCAAAGAAACCAGGCCAATGCAAATTTCTATTAGATGCAATGGATTACTTCACCAAATAGATAGAAACAGAGGCTGTGGCATCCATCACCAAGAGGGAGGTTCACAAGTTCATATGGAAGAATATTATAACAAGGTTTAGGGTCCCAAAAGCAATGGTAGTCGATAATGGCCAGTAGTTAGATACTAAGGAACAAGACCACTATGTCGCGTATGGCGCCCAAACAAGGTTCACAGGTGTTATTATGCCCTAAATGAATGAGCAAGCCAAACTGACTAACAAGCAGATCTTGAATGGGCTGAAGAAGAGATTGGATAATGTAAAGGGATTATACGCTAATGAGCTCCCAACTATACTATGGGTCATTCGGATAACAGAGAAGAGCGCAACTAAGGAGACCCCCTTCTTGCTTGTCTGCAGCTCTGAGGCTGTGCTTCAGGTAGAGGTTGCTTTCCACACCCATAGAATCACCACCTTTTAGGACCACGACCCTGAGGGAACAACTTGACCTGTTGCCCATGGTAAGGGGAGATTCCTATCTTGGGGAAGAGATTACGAAAATCAGAATAACTCGGTTTTACAATCATAAGGTCAAGAAGAGACCCCTAAGAAAGGAAGGCCTGGTCCTAAGGAATGGAGGCCACCAAAAAGGCGGCAATCCAAGGGAAGCTCATACCATTGAAGAAGTGCACCCTAGGATGTTTCGCCTCTCAACCGTTCAAAGAGAAAGGATACCATGGATACAGCATTCCGATAACCTTAGAAGGTACTACGTATGATTTGGGTAGAAGGAAGCTGTGTTGTTTGCGTAAAATAAAGGCTTGTTTCATTTTAGTATGTCGGCTATCCATTCGGTTTGCCCCCGATTTTTCATCTATGGATATTAATGAATGCATATTTCCATGAATCTGATTTTAGTCAATTGTCGTTATGTTTCGGCATAAGGGCTTAGGGTGAGACAATAGGTCCAAGATAATGATAAAAACTTAACGAAAAATCCAAACGGTAAGGTACGCTGATGCAAGGATTAGTTCGTTCGGCTGGTGTTCGAACTTAACCCATGAATGTCATAGTAGGCAATGGGAACAATAGGATGTCAGTCTTGCAACTGAACCTGTCCTACCCCCTTAAGGGAGGGGTCTAATCAAGCGCAACAATTTAGTTAAATTATACGTTGATGCAGGGATCAGTTTGTTAGGCAATAGGAATGATAGGACGTCGGCCTTGCAACAAACTCATCCTATCCTCCCTAAGGGAGGGATATAACCAAACACGACAATTGGTTAAACCCTACACTCGTGCAAGCATTAACTCGTCCGGTTAGTGTCTGAACTCAACCCATGAATGCTGTGGTAGGCAATGGGAGGTAGAGCTTCAGTCTTACAAGAACACTCTTCTACCCAGGGACTAAGGGGTGGGTGTGCGACAACCCCAAGCTTCGCTAACCATCCCTTTATGTTGGGACAGGGACAAAGTCCCTTTAGCCCCTCAAATGGTGGGTAACTCTAAGTCGAGAAATAAGATAAATCCTTCAATATATGACATTAACACATAATAATAACAAGAAATGCAAAGATACATCGAAAAATAACACATCCACATACGAGGAATGTCATATACATAAACAAGGTAAGGTGTCATGGTGCGCACGCATGAGTTCTGAACAAATAAAGCAAAGGGAAAAGAGGCCTATATAACCTTGGCTTGAAAGCCTAAGGCAAAAACTGATCACTTATAGGAGCAAAGTCTAGCATATTAAAGAAGAACAAAGTAAGAGGGAGAGGGGAAGTCAAGTATGTGCTTCATCGTCATCAGCATCACCACCGACATTGGTCGCCTTGACATCATCCCCCGGTGGATCCTCAGGAGAGTACACGAGGGAAGATGGATAGGCGGGGATGCAGCACTTGTGCTAGAGCAAGCTATCGCTGCACGGGCCTCCTCCTTCCTCTGACCATGAGTGCTGGCATCCCTAATCTTGACCACATCAGCCCACTTTGAGAGGACTTCTCAGTCGGGTATGAAGAGCCCTTTGTCACTATCATACTCTTGGGCAGCTCCAGTCATGAAGTCCATCATGCCTTCTTTCCCCTTCTCTTAACAAATGCTAGCGATATTGAGGTGAGCTTGGTAGGCTTGACTCTCCATCAAGGCCTTATCAGCCTCGAACTTATGCTCTAATTCCTTTAGCTTATACCCCAGCTCTCGGTTCGTGCACCCTTCAGACCAGATCCTCTTGTTAAGGATCCTATCCCCTTCTTGTCGTGCCTCGACTGCTCCCTAAGAGAGTTGAGCTCGGCTTGTGCAACACACTAAGAGGGAACTGAGTGGAAGGCAGAGAAAGCACGAACCAATTCCTGAAACCAAAACATGAGATGGTTACAATAAAACACAAAAGAAAGAACATGTTGCAAATGCCAATGACACATACTTCTATGAAGTAAACATAGGGGGCCTCTAAGGTGTTGAAAACCTATTCTGAGCTCGAGGCAAGGGCAAAGCTCACACTTTTAGGTGAGCTCCTGAAGCAATGCCAGCCTCCCTTCATAGTCGGTAGAAAGGAAAGAGCTCTGACCCTCGGAAGATCGATGATTAGCTGAGCTAGGAGGGGTGACGACACTTGGAGGTGGCCTTTTCTTCTTAGTAGGAGAAAGGCTTGAGCGTCCACCACTTGAACCCCCATGGAAGGAATATCAGCATGCTAGGAAGATGTCCTTTTCGACTCGCTTAGGATGTATCAGAGTCTTCATGCATTCCAGCACATGACTCTTGGTCTACGATTCCAATGTGATAGCTATGTTTGCGTGGGAGAAAATACACTTCGGGGGAGGGGCATGCTTGGTGATACTAGGCTTGCGTGGCCAAGAAGAACATACTGGGGGAAGGTCCTGGACCTCCTAGATAACATGCTCCCTAAATTATTTCTTTCGCCTTGTATCATCAAGATGTCTCCTCTCTTTCTTGGTCAGCTTACCCTTCATCTTGATTAACATATCTATCGTTTCCTCTGGAAAAGGCAAAGTTGAAATGAGCAAGGTTAGTAAAGAAAGAGATAAATCAAATCAGTAGAGCAATAATCAATTTACCATGGCAAATAGCCGACCTAAGCCCGAAGGCATAAAGTAAACACCTGTAACTGAATAGCACCTATTGAGGGAGCCAGTTGGTCGGAACCTTTATGGCCTTCCTGGATTGGGGATGAATATAGTTAATAAGGCGGAAGTAGTTTATGGTAGCCAACTCCTTTTTCCCTGGAGTGGTGCAAGGCTTATTCCAAGTCTTGTTCGGGCCTCACCCGTTCCAAGTGGGGATGGTCTATTCCCTATTTACTTCTTGACATACATGAATCTATACTTCCATCTGTGAATAGAGGAAGGCTTGTCTAGAGTATACATGAAACCAGGTCGGCTAATCATTCGATACCAACTGTTCTCCCCATGTGTCTCATTGTTACATTGAATGATGTACACGTACGAGAAGGCCAAGACCGTGCAGTTGAGGCACTTAAGCTTGCATGTTGCAATGAATAATAGAATAGACACCCATGCATTGGAGATAAGTTGGACAACCGTAATATCATACATTTAGAGGATCTCCATGACAATCTTGGGTAGGGGAAACTGAAGGTCATACTCTAAGGCTTCTAAGTACACTGCTATACATCTTGGATAGGGGTTATCTACGACATGCGTAGGTAAGGGAATGATACCCTATAGTTGTCTTAGAAAGAAAACTTCACCTCAAGTAGATGATCTTCTTAAGCTCATCGCAGAAGGAGGTGTTGATATAGTGGGTGCCAGGCCCGTCCTCTGAATCAGACCTAGTAAGGCCACTAGAAGGGGCTGGATCCTGCTTCGACTCCTCAACAATGTTTGTGGGCGACATGCCGACACTAGCAAAATGCCCAGGAAGTGGGTTATCTATGGATACCTCCCATGGATATGATACAGGTCTACTCGAGGAGTACGAATCGAGGGATAGCGAGCTACTGGAGCTCTCCTTAAGGAAATTCGGGTTAGTCCGGAGGAAATCCCACAGCAGAATCACCATGGGTAGACTTCGGGGTGCCTAATGTCTAACTCGAAATTAATTGTGTAATCCTCTAAGTAGTCAACACCTCCCTCAATGGGCGAGGTTAAGCGTAAATCGACGGAGTTATTACTAAACTTACCATCTTTAAAGCTTGACTCGGGGATAAAGGATTACCCTAGCGAATAAGTATACGACGACATATATATGATACAAGAACAACAACAGAAGGAGGAAAGGAATGCTACCTTGGTAATTGTTAAGGCAAGGAAATCTCACTTTCAAATCTTTCTCTCTCTAGAATTTTGAGGAGGGCGTATGAATCAGAGTGCAAAATGATTTGAAAGCAAGGTGCGTATATATGAATTTGAGTTGCCTTGAGGTGCGTACCAAAATATGATGGCCCATAACATATAAAATGCCTAGTGTTAAAATCCAAAACGTGGCAAAAAAGAAAAAACAAAAAGGAAAATAAGGCCTTTAAAAGTGAAGGTAGACCCCATGGGAGAGGCCAGTCCGAATGGAAAGGTGATCCCTTTTCCATTCGGTCAGCCGAATGGAAAGGCAATTCCTCTTCCATTCGGTTAAGCCGAATGGATAGGGACCTCTTCCATGCGGTGAACCGAATGGAGAGATAACTCCTCTTCCATTCGGTCAATCGAATGGAAAGGACGCCTTCCATTCAGTTAGCTAAATGGAGAAGTAACTGTTGTTCTATTCAGTCAATTGAATGGAGAGGAAATCCCTCTTCCATTTGGTTAAGCCGAATGGAGAGGAAATTCCTCTTCCATTTGGTTAAGCCGAATGGAGAGATAACTCCTCCTCCATTTGGTCAGTCGAATGGAGAGGGACCTCTTCCATTTGGTTAGCCGAATAAAGAGGAGGTCCCTCTACCATTTAGCCTCCCTCTATTCGGCCAAAAAAAAAAAGAACGCTTATCCATCAAGCGTACGAAAGTGGGTAACACAAGAATATCTACGCATAACACCTATAATAGCCCGATCCTACTCCATACTTATTTATTTAAATCATGATATTTAATTCTATATTCATTTCTCACATTTCATTTTGGGTCACGCTTTGCAGTTCAAACTTTATTTATCATTAAAATTATGAGTGAATCAATAGTTGGCCTTAGTATGAGTAATTGAGCGATAAATTATTTTTCATCGTGTCATGGAAATTTAATTTGGAGCTACACAGGATTTTATTTACAAAAGCATGTCATTTTATTTCTGAACCCAACCCATTTGGGTCTAAAAGTTGGTGCAAATCATGTTAGCTAATTACCATTATAAAGTCAAACATAATTAGCCAAATGCTAATTTTGGGAGGATATTTATCATCTAAATGATCACCAACAATTCAGCAAACATTTCCTCCCGCTCTTTCCTCCCCCACGGTCAGACCCCTTTTTCTATCCTACTACTGCCACTTATGTTGTTGATACCAGCAAGCTCCGGCCACCCTCTTCAGTTGCTGCCACCTCCCCTCTGCTCTCAGCCACCACCCACAGGCCCCATACCCACTAAACACCACCTCCATCTCTCTCTTTTAATCCCTCAAAAACCCTAACCTAACTTTTGTTTAATTTTTGGTTTTATAATGTAATTGAAAAAAATTAACACTTTGGTACCTACAGTTTTGGTGCATGAATTGTTTGGTCTAGGTTTTAGAAAAGTGAATGTTTTGGTCCCTCTGGGCTTGTGGAAACTGACTTTCTAGTCCTTTTTATTATTCTTTTGGCCCAAACCTTTTAGAACTTTCAACTTTGGCCCAAATAGGGCGGTTTTTGCAATTTTGCTACTTTTTGGGTTTTTAAGAAATACGCTTGTTTCGAATGATTCAACTTCTTATAATGACTGTACTGGTACCAGTTATCCCAATCTACTATTTATATTATAAATATTATATTTTCAGTGATTGTAGTTAGAGCTAGGTAACGGGTCGGTTTGGGTGACCCATTTAATAAACAAGTCAACTTCATATCAGCCTTCTAAATTGTTTAGATCTACTTAAAATTGAAAAATAATATGTTCTCAAGCTAAACGGTCAAATCGTGTCGACTTCGGATCAAAATCGGTTCGGCTCGTGTTGGGTTCGGATTTCTCTCAGTAACTTTAGGTCGAATTCGGGTCGCGTTATCGTATCAGGTCAGGCGTTCCTCTAACTTTCAGTTTAAAGAGATTACTAGTCTCAACAAACCTTCCTCAGACTAGACACAACACATATCTGTTTTATTTCCTACCTCAGACAGCAATCACTAATCGAGTTTTATATTTTAAAGGATAGTGAGACTTAAATTAAAAATTATAATATTTAAGACATAAGGTTTAATTGAATAATATTCGCTACTGGAAAACTTCTTTTACTAAAATCTTGAAGTCGGAAATATTAAAATGGAAATATTAAAGAGAGACTTGAGCTACTAAGATCCTCAGATATGCTTGCTCATAGAGAAATAGAGAAGCTCAACTTCGCTTTTTCTCAAATATGCTCAAATGGCCGTATCCCTTCAAAGTACTCAGCATCTCCTTTTATAAATGGATGGAGGTACATAGGATGCCGAAAAATTGCAGTACGTATTGATACTTTGACTACAGCTGTCTGCACATGACTACAGTAGATAATATTATTTTACTGAACTGACACTTGATAAAATAGTACAATAATGGTGCAACCATCTTTCAGAGCCTTTAATGCTGACAAGACTAGTCACCATATTGAGATTCTGTATGCCTTCATCTCCAATAATGTCTTCCAGTTCATCATTATCTAGATAATCATTAAAATATTCATCAATTTAAAGATGCTCAGGGTTCATTTTTCAAAGAATTGATGAAGATATTTCTTTTCTTTTTCTGATAAGAATTTTCTAGCTCAAACATCAACGAGACAATCAAAGACATCTTCTAAAGTAGCTCCCTCTATCTTCATATATTTACTTAACGCATTGTGATAACTGAAAGTAGTGTTCCCGCAATGCATTAGTGTTCTTTCTTGTTCAATTAATGCCCATATTTGATGATAAATGTTGTAAAAATCGATGGCTCTTGCTAAAGCAAGATCACTAATAATTCTTGTCATTCTGGAAACCATTCTTGTCATCGATCGTTGGGATCATCAAAATTAACTAGAACAAGATAATAGGTTGGTTTGGCTTTTCCATTTTCATACTCAATTACGCACAATATGCTTTCACATGTAGGTATCTATTATATGGAATTTTTGTTAGACCATCAAGAGATGTGAGAACCCAATGGATCCTTCTGAACATGCATTGTTGAAATTTAGTTAGTCTTCAGAAAAATGAGTACCTCGGATTTGGAATTTTCATGAGATAAACTACCATTCCATATTCCCAGACTTTCATAATGGGGTCATCCGAAGATATTGAATTTGCTGGAAAACTGACTCCACCAACTCCAAATCTCTTAGGAAAGTGGATTATTGTACTTTAAAATTCCCAAATATCATAGGAATAATTATGATAGTAGCCGATGCATGTTGCATACCACTGGTTGGATCATTTTTCTTGAATATGAGAACTTGTTTTGCCTTGGATATCGTGAGCACATCTTACATAATTAGTTACTCTTACGTAATTAATTTGTAATTTTAGAAGGCTAAATCTTTAGGCTGTTAGATAGGTAGAAGATAGCAGATCAAAACGTGATCTAGTTTTTGCATGAAATTCTAAAATATCCATGAGGAGTTTACTAAAAGGATAAACCTGTTCTAGTAGTAATGGCATTTCATTTTGGATTTTCTCCTTTTATGGTAGGAGTTCTGCTCTGATGATCCCCTATGATAAGCTCACGAGTTAAACTATCTGCCAGAGATTGATCCCTATATATGTTCAATGGAGAAAGAAAACTGGTTAAGTCATAATTGCCAACGTAGGAGTCGCATTTGCACTTGTATATTTGATAAATTCTTTTTCACAAAACCAAGTATTCCTTTGCAATCAGCTCGAATAAGGAAAGGTTTTTGGGCTAAAAAGATTACGAACATTTCAATTTCCCTTATGACTGCGAGGATTTCTTTTACCATCATGGGATAGTTGCATTCTTCTTTATTAAAACTTCCACTGCAACATTTACAGATTTTTTCTCCTTCTTTCATTTTGAGTACTGCACTCCAGTGTTCATTGCTGGCATTTGTCTCAAGAATTAAATCATCTCTTCATTAGGCAAATTAAGAACGGGACGATTTTTACACATGTTTTGGAAGTTTTGAACAATCTTTGAATTGCTAGGGGTCCATGTCCAACTTACTTCTTTTTTGAGTTTTTGCTGCAATGGTTTTCTTAATTAGTCAAATCTTTAATGAAATGTGAAGCATAGGGAAGACATCCCAGAAACTTTTCTTATTGATTCTTATTTTCAATATTTTTAGGAAAATTTTCTATTTTCTCTAGAATATGCTATTGTAGGATAATTTGTCCAACTTTTATTTCTAGATCTAAGAACTTGATTTCTTATTCAGCATAAATGCATTTGTTTTTACCAAGGATAATACTATGATCAATGCATCTTTGGGTGATGGGTAGGACATCATTTTTGTGTTGTTCTATGGTCTTAGAAAAGACAACAATATCATTGATGTAAACTGAACAACAGTGATTGCGATCTTTGAAGATGTTATCCATTCTTCTTTGGAATATTTGAGGTGCATTTTTTAGATCAATGATATTACTATCCATTCATAATATCCTTGAGGGCACTAAAAGCAATTAAAGGACTGCTTTCTCCATTCATTTTAATTTTCATGTATCCGCTTTTGCAATTCATTTTCAAGAACCAAGGGGCTCCTTGAATTCTATTAAAAAGGATTGTTTCGTTAGGAACATAATAACCATCAAATGCAGTATTAACATTAAGCTTTTTGTAATTGATTACTATTCTAGTTTTTCCTCTTTTTTCTTTAACCTGATTTCTTACCATGAAAACGGGGCTGGTGTGAGGACTTTTACTATTCCTAATTAATCCTTTATCCAAAAGTTCTTTGATTTGCTTATCAAATTCCTGCATATCTTGGTGTGTATACACCAATTGTTTGACTCGAATAACAGTATTGGGATTTAACAAAGCAATTTTTACAAATGTCTCATCTTTATCCCAAAATTTTAATAGATTATCATAGTAGAGTTCTTTGCATAATTACTCTTATTGTTCAGTAATTTGCTCTTCAATAGATAGCTCAAGTGGCGAGATTGTTAGTGCTATTCTATGTTATGCAAGCATTACCTTCTCACCACACTGGCTGCGTGTAAACTCAATTTTCTGATGAACGTAAGCCTTACTTAACTTATCAAGGGAAATTGAGTGACCATTTATTATGAATATTATTTGATTTATGATCTATATGCATGGAGAATACAGTCTCTAAAAGTTCTTTCCAATAATCATATCATAAGAGGGTTGATCAGTAGTCTATAGAACTGGTGTAATGCATTAGACTTCTCTTACTTCTATGGTTTACCCTTCTATGGCCTCTTTGTGGCTCATTATGCTATTTTCAATTATTCTACTTGTAAAGGATTCTTAGTTTTCTTCCACATGAATTCTGAAAATAAAGACACTTTTCCAAAATAGACAGAACAACCGCTATCTATATAGGTATATATTTCATATTTATTATATCCCTCTAAACATACATTTATTAGGATATAGATGCTATTAGGATTTGTATTGGTAACTTCATAACATATCTCCATAGTTATATTTTTAACTAATTCATCTTCATAAATTGGTTCACTAATAGTTCTTGTTTTGTGCCGACTTTTCTATCTAAACTCATACTTCGGTCTCCATTATGTCTTGTGGGTTTAAAACTCATTCTACTCATTTCACTGATCATGCTAATTGTATCATCTTCTTTAAGCTCTTCTTTAGCTGATGAAGACCCATCTCTCCATTCTGATCTTACACTCATGCTTCTTAATAATTGGGGTTGAATGGTAATCTTACCGTTCTCATCAAGTTTTATCACATTTTTCTTATTAATTTTTATAGGAATAGCAAAGCTAGCTATCCAAAATCTATCGATTTTTACCTCCTATAGATTGCACTTTATCCTTTCAATCTTTTGCATTAGAGTAAGATTTCAAAATTTTCTGCCTCTACCATTGTTACCTCAGCCTTTGGATCTATAGTATTATCTAATTCGTAGATATTTTTCCAAAATATTCTCAGTGGGTATCCTCCTCTTTTCATATCCATCCCAATTGCTTTTATCTTAGGAGATAAGAAAGTTTTTAGCAAATTCATCTTTTAGACTCATATAATATCTAAGTTAACAGTTGAATCTTATTGATACATTACATAAGTTAGTCATAATTCCTATGATAATTTGATTATTAAATTTGGTATGCCTGACATTACAGAGCAAAATATAAAGGTCAACATCTTTCCCATAATATTGTAATAGAGTAATTTGCACTTGGACACTTCTAACATGGATATACATATACTTTCTATCTTTGTTATGCCTAAGGATGTTTTCCCAATTGATAAGATTGACCTCTCCTGTATTGTACCCACAATCTTTTATTTCTAAATCTCTTTCCATCATTTCACATACATACTTAGTCTTCAATTGAAAGATTGATTTTTTATAGACCATGTCTTTTTGAATTATAAGAAGGACCCAATCTCTTTTGACTTCTCCGTTTTTATTGTCTATAATAAACTCTTCTTCTTGAAGATGATCAAGACTAATTGAGCTACTTTTCATTATATGACTAGTTTCTTCATAATCACTTTCTTCATATTCATCTTCTAGTATAATTTCAACAATTTCTGTGTTGTTATTTAGGGCTAGGTTTAGTGTCCCTTCCTCACTAAGCTCAAAGTAATCTAGGCTATCTAGAGTCCCAATAAGCTTTTTATTCTTCCTATTTTTGCATTCATTAGCATAATGCCCTATTTCTCCGCATGTTCAGCATTTGCAGTTGTTTTTCCTTGCATAACAATAAGCTGCTTTTCTTTTAAAAAAAAATTTTCACTTTTTAGGACTTGGTTTGTTATAATATTTTCTTTCATATTGATCTCCTTTTTGCTTGTTAAAGCTCTTTTTCTTATAAAATTTTTTTTCCTTCTCTTTCTAGGTTGTTTTTTCCATTTGTGAGAAGAATCCCGACAAGTTAGAAATTGTTTCTTAATTTTCTTTTATTTTTGAAGATCAAGACAATGACAATTGACCCATTTTCTTAAACAAGAGATTCTTGAACCAAAGCAAGTATACAGTTATCGCCGTAATACTAACAGGTGTCGATCCTCAGGGATGGTATATGAGATTATGTCGCTTTCGAAGGATAAATTTTCAATGCTAAACTGACCAAAGCAAATAGCTTATTGCAAATTTATTTAGCTTACTTTACAAAACATTGGCAATAATGATTAAGGAAAATTTTCAAACATCAACACCAATCAGATTAAGAGGTACTAGTAAGTCATAACATGGTCGACGCAACACCCTATACAAATCAAAACAATGCTATGTAGAGAATCAAGCGCAGGAAAGAGGAAAAACAGGGGAGAACAGGGGAGCTAGGATGAATAACTATGAAATCCTTACAGCTCGATTCCAGCACGAAGCAAAACAAGTGTCAATACTGAACTTCAATTCCAACCCAAACAAATGAATTAATGACATCGAAAACCAAGTATCGAAAGTTTAATTCGAATCGAACAAAATTAGGCTTAACATCATGAAGTGGGTGAAACTAAAACCTATATCTGAGATTTGAAATAAAAATGAAAATTGAAAACTAAAGCCAAATTCAAAAGCCAAATCGACTGTCTACTCTACGCTAAGCTACCCTCATCTCCTCCCCTCTCGTGCTCTGCTTCCCGTTTGATTTATCAAAGCCAGCCTTTCTGATGAAACTGAACCTTCATCAGCCAAATTAATGGTCATAATGAATAGTAATGTATGGAAGTGGTAATGGAATAATTAAGGATGGTGATTGAAGCAAGAAAGAGAGAGGATTGCGGTTGTGGAAGCTGAACCGCCGTCGGGTTCTTACTCAGGTTCTGGGCTGCCGAAGATCGAAGAAAACGAAGAAACCATGGCAACTGAAGAGTTGTGGAACTTGGGCTCTGTGAGTTCGAGTAATAGAGATGAGTTAGAGAGAGAGAGAGAGAAACAGATGGGGAGGAAGAAGAAGGAGCAAGGCCCTGCTCTGATTCATCTGTTTCGGGTCTAAGGCTTGAAATCAGGAAGAAGAATAAGAAGGAGAGGTTAAGAGGGCTAACTGAAAATCATGTGCAAGGCACATGTGTGGCCTCTTAAATGAAAGGGCAGGGAAGAAGTCTGGGTTGGGCTGCAGATTAGGGACCAAACGGAGCCCAACCCATATGTGAATGAGGAAAGATGGAAGAAGGAAGCTGGGCTTGTGAGCTGGGCCGCCGCCTAGCCTGGTTTTATTTCCCTTTTTTTTCGTTTGCTCTTTCCTGATCCAATAATGCTTTCTTCCGACCTTTATATCCAATTTATGCAAATCTCCATAGTATCTGCAAAAACAATAAAAACATATTAAAACTCTAATGAACTAGTTTATTATGAGCAAATATTAGGTAATAAAAGGGTAAGATATATCATAATTTTGGGTTCAACAATCAATGATATCTATTTTCTCAAGCCATGCAATGTACTTTTCATGAATTATAGAATTTATCGGATATGGCAATTTTTTATAGAACACACTAAGATTAGTTTCATTGTGCCCAATTTTGTAATAATATTGACTAAATTCAGCAACATAGTTTTTCAGATATCTCATATCCAATAATTCTCTGTTATTAATCTTTCTTTATCATTCTCTAGCTTTTTCTTTAGAATCAAGTTTAGCTCAGATAAACTCAGTTTGGATTTTCTTACATAAAATTTTGAACATGGCATATGGTGTTTCCATCATTCTTAATACACTTTTTCCATCCTCATTTTATGAATCATACCAATCCGCTATAGTACTAGAAAAATTTTGCTTAATATAATTTAGGAAATTTGTAGCAGTCCATGTAGTATTTAGGTTTAAGACACTATTAATGCCTCTTTTCCAATGTTTAAATTTTTCTTCTTTGTTACGAGCTCCACGATGTTTAAGATATATCATGTTTGGCTAATTTGGGGTAAGGTCAATCTCTTCAAAGGTTTTAGTTTTCCTTGGGATAAACACAGAGGAAAATTGGTTGTACATCCCACTGGAATGTACTAAGTCTCATAAAATGAGCATTTCTTCTAGAAAGTTTACCAAATTCTTCAGGCTTAGGAACAACATTGTCAACCATATTGGTCTCGATTTCTCCTAGGTTGAGTTCTTCTCCAATTTCATTGATCTCATCATCAACTACCCTTTCAACATATTTTTTATCTAGTTTCCTTCCAATTTCTTCTGCAGGTACAACATTAAGATCTTTTAATTTAATTAAATTCATCTGCTGATATATTTCTTCTTTTATGCGGATATTATTAGTCTCATCATTATCATTAGATAATACTTCTTGTTTATCGACTATTGCACCCATGATTTTGTTTAATTCTTCTGGATTTTGTTCTTTTTCAAACATATTCTATAGTTTATACTGCTTATACTCCATCTTTTTCTTCCTTCTCTGCCTTTTCATATGACTTTTCAGTTGATTTTTCTTCTACTTCTTTTTGGATTTTTATATCATACAAAGGAAATAAATTTTTATTTTTTGGGTTTTGGAAAGGATATTTATGCTGAAATGGAGTATTAATACTTAGATCAGATTTTTGGTTACATGGCTCTAATACCATATTAAAGAGGGCTTCAAGTAGTACTAAGGATTAGAATATCACATGCACAAATTTAAATTTTTTGAAAGTAAGTTTTTAAGGATTAGGGATAGATTTATAAATATAAAACGTTTTGGGTATTACATAAAAAGTTCACTAGTGATTTGTCCCCCAAAAGTTCATTGCATTATAAATCAATGGTCCTGACAATTAACTCTTAGAAAAGCAGGTCTTGCAAATGACTACACCAAAGTTCAATGGTTCTAAATGTAAATTACCTTGGAATTGATTATTGATCATGTTGTATGAGTCAGAATGGGTGCTAGTTTGATGTTTTGTTGTGTTTGGTTAAGTGTGGATTATGTAAATCATATATAAGGTTGAATCCACGCATGATCACGTAAGTTTTATGTATAAGGTTAATGGATTTTAGGCTTTGTGATCTAATTTTATTATCTTTAGCATAAAGAGTGAATATGATGTTGTGTAGGGTGATCTTTGGATGATATTAAGGAGGCTTATTGTATAAACTTGAGAAGGACATAGATTATGGTTGAACTTACATGCATAATTTAATTTAATTTTTGAATCAAGTATGGTTGTGCTAGTTGGTTTATGTGAGCTTACGAAGATTGTAATGGTTTTAGTGTAAGAGGAGATGATGTATGATTTTTGGATTAACTAATGGAGCATCGAAAACCCTAAAAGTATGTAAATAAACGTGTTTGTAGTGAAATTGTGAGTACGTATATCTTTGTGGAAGAATTTTAGGTGATTTTAGAAGGACAAATGATGAAAAATGTGTGAGATTGGTCATGGAGTGATTTTCGAAAGTTTCGTTAGAAAGAACTGAGCAGGGGGGGAATAAAAGTTTATGAATCTAAAGAGGGGGAAATTGGTTTACTTAATAGGAGAAAAGAAGAAAACCATAAATTTTGGGAACTCAATTAGGGGTCCTTGACTAATTATTGGATATTTAATAGAATTAGGTTATTTTGGTATGTGAGTGAAACTAGGAGGTTAAAAGAATAGTAATTGGGAAAGGGATGATTAATGCTGCCTTATTAACATAATTATTTTTCTTACCTTGAACCTAGCCTCAACATATTCAGCCTAAAGTTCCTATTACTCATCTCAGAAATATCAGAAACATCCTTCTATTATAACCATCAAGGTTTTGTTTTTAATATTGCTGTGACTTTGTCTATATCGACTCATTTCACCTTGATTTACGTACCATGATTTTTCATTTCACCTTAATTTACGTACCATGATTTTTCCTTTTAGTTATTGAAATTATATCCAAGTTACATTTTACAAGTGTACGCATTGTTTGCTAACTATACGTATATATAATAGAGTTTCTGAAGCAGCCAGGGTCATTCTGTCGTTCCCTGTCATACTTAATTCCAATTAAATGAAGATTCATTCCAAAGACCCAAGTATGTCCATTGCCTATATCCTTATAATCTAGCACCATTTTATGAAGTTATAACATCTTGACAAGTAAAAGCAATGGATCAGTTTATTCAGTGATTTGTCATTTAATTAGTGACCTCAACAGCTATCTCATTTAAGGGCAATCGCCCTTCACTTTACCCGCGCGGCCTTAAGCTAGACTTTCTGATCGGCCTGATAGGTGTGCACCTATCTTCATATCGTTGCAGCTATAAAAGAGTTCACTTTCAGATAATAATGAGCAATTCAATTTCATTTATTCTCATTCTCTAGTTTTGAACTAAAATGAATTGCATAAGCGGGGCCCCAACTACAATGTTTTAATGTCCGTTTATCTATATGGGGATGCATGTACTGAGCTTCAGTCACATTTTCAAAATGTTTGTTATATTTCCTGCTTTAGGCAAATTCTCTATGAATCGTCCGTATCCTAGCAAGCTTGTAGGTGATAATAAGTATACAGATGAAGCTGGATGGTCCAGTTGGAAGTTATGACATCCCAGGAGAGTTGTACTTTGGAGTTTTGGTATATAAGTTTGTAAACCTTGTGGTGGTTCACTCTTAACTATGTGTTCATGTTACTTTCCTCTAAACGATTTAGATAATATAGGGCTTTGTTAATGTATGCATGTTTACATGCATGTGTAACTATTGCTTGATTTCAAATTATGTATTTAAGCTAGTCATTAGCCTTGTCCTTATAGGACAACGGTAACCCCCCGATTATCATGCTACTTAATTACAATCCAGGAAATGATTAGAATAACTCAGACAGTGAAGTACTACATGGGGGTGATACAATTTTGGAATCAAAGCCAGGTTATGATTCTTTGAGGAATGGTGGAGTGTAGAGAGTAAAAATAGGAAGATGAGGAGACTTGTTGATTAGGCATTATTGTTGTTAGGATTTTGGAATGAGATAATTACATGGTTATTTATTACGTGTTTCTTTCTTTTAGATGGACCACCCGCGCATTCCAGTAGACTCGTATGCTGTGAATATGATGCCAGGTGCCTCGGTGGCCACCTGTATTTCCTTGTTACATGCTAGCATGGTAGCTCACACGCTGGACCCTTTTTCTGAGTTCTACAGTGCCATGGTCTACACATGTAGGCTGCTTTGGTCCCTACCTACTATTGCATCTTGGGACGAGTTTAGGATAAGGTACCATGAGTTTATGACCACCGAAGCCTCGGGCTAGGATGGGTCTAGGTTTCAGCACCAGGGGGTTTGGGCTATTATTACCGCCAAGCTGCTGCTTAGGGAGGAGTTTGAGTCGAGGGGTATCATTTTGGAGGTATTATAGTTTATCTTCCCCGTGCTCGTTGTGCCTCCCCTACCTACACCACTCTCTCCTACTCAGGGATCACCATTATCGAGTTCAGGAGACGAGATTGCTTATTCTGATGATTCGGGAGAGGTTCTCATGGTTGTGGACCTCCTTGACACCCGGAGCTACTGGAGCTCTGTTTTGAGGATGAGTAGGGAGATGAGCCAAGGAATGAGCACATGGAGGACCCAGATAAGGAGCCAGAGGAGGAGCCTGGCTAGAAGCCCAAGAATCAGTCCGACCTAGACTACAATCCATCTAAGAATCGTTAGTTAGGGACTTACTACAATGTTTAGATATATTTTAAGCCCTTTATGTATATGGTGCAACTGGTTAAATTAATGGTTTTTTTTTTTTTGTGCAGGTTATGATATTGTATATAGTTAGGCTGACTCTTCCAGCTGCATTGATCGTTCCACCTTCTCTTTGGGTACTTGACAGACTTAGTATCCAAGGCCTAGTTAATGTCTTAGATGAAATGTAGGATCAAGGGCTGACATTTGTTAGGTAGCTAGATGTGATATTCTTTCGTTAAATCATGTACAAATCTATACGCAAAGAAGTCATAGTAAGGTTATAATGAAACTCTAATTTATGCTATAATAAAGTTTGATTTATGTTTGTCTATATCTACCGTGTGTACTTCTTTCCTATGTTGGCAGTGGATAAGTGACTGAATTACTGTGCTTACTGCATAATCAGAATGTCTAAATCCGTTCACAACAATTTGAAGACTCAAAATAGGAGATGGTTTAGATCAGGGTCAAGGGCCAGATGACCACGCTTCTTACAATATGCCGCCAAACCTTAGTGGAGGGCCTTCGATTTCCTTAGAAGTAACTGGTAGTATTGGGAACCCCTAACTATTGGCAGACCTTGGGTTTTGAGTTAATGAAGTGGATTCCCCCTGCCCCTACCGACCCTTCCTCTAATGCTGACAAAGTGGCCGATAGGGTAGCTCGATGCAACCCTAAAACATATGATGAGAGGTATGACCCAGTGGAGCTCGAAGAGTGGATTTGAGGTATAGAAAAGATTTTCATTGTATTCAAGGTACCAAAAGAAAATAAATAATTATTAGGACATTTTACTTAGCTGGAGAAGTTGATATTTGGTGGAGGACTGTGAAAAATAGCTTGCTAGGGCTTGAATTCACTTAGATAAATTCCTTGAGGAAGTTAGGGCCAAATTCTATCCAGTTATGATTCAACGGAAAAAGGAAAAAGAGTTCATGGAAGCGAATATGAGTGATAACATGACAGTGGTGCAATATACCAGTAAGTCTATGGAGTTGTCCAGGTTTATCCCCGAGTTTGTGTCATTCGAAAGGTTAAAGATGAGGAAGTTCGAAGAGGGTTTAGCTGTTTACATCTGTAATCAACTAGCTGGCCAACCAATTCACACTTACTTGCGTGCGAGCTGCTGAAGTTGAACGCGTAAAGACTGAGTTGAGAGCTTTAAATCCAATGAATCAAAAAAGGAAGTGGACTGAATGGGGAACCCCAAGTAAGAGCGTAAATCAGAAGAAACCTGCTACTATTCTCCCTAAGAGTCATTCCACGGGTTCAGTGGAACCTTGTAGGAAATGTGAAAGAACTAACCACACCACTTCCGAATGTCGTGTATGAACTAATAAGTGCATGCAGTGTGGCAGTCTTGAGCATCTGATTGCTGCCTGTACCAGAAGACCGAAGGTTGTGGACAAGGGCACAGCAAAACCCCTAGCTATACCCTATTAAGGACCCCCATCTCTAAGATCTGCAACTGTAGGAAGGGCATATTTGATGAGCAAGAAGTAAGTTACAACCTCTAGTACTGTATTAACTAGAAATCTCTTTTTAAATTCAAAGTCATTCTATGTATTGTTTGATCTGGGTGCCACACACTCATTTATGTCTGCCCGTGCTGCTTTACAATTGAACCTAGAGGATGGGAAGGCAAAAGCTAATTATAGAAACAAGTTGCCAAATGACTCGATAGTCGAGTGTCGCATCCTTTACAAACATATGCCTATCACCCTTGGTGAGACCATATTCCCTGGAGATTTAATCCAATTTGACTTGTTAGATTTCGATATAATTTAGGGGATGAATTGGTTATGTACCTATGGGGCCAAAATTGATTGTGAAGATCTTAAAGTTATTTCGAATGATGAGGAAGGTCGAGAAGTATGCTTTTATGGTGAAAGAGATGAAAAGTTATACCCCTTAATTTCACTATGAAGGCTAGCAAATTATTTCGCCAAGGATGTATAGGGTATTGGTGCTATGCCATGGAGAACCATGAAAGAGAAGAAAAGGTGGAAGACCTTCCTATAGTTTGTGAGTTCGCATATGTTTTTCCCAAGGAATTACCAGGACTGCCCCCTTAGAGAGAAATCAATTCTGAAATTGAACTAAATCCCTGGTGTTCATCCCATTTCTAAGACTCCATATCGCATGACACCAACAGAGCTTAAAGACCTAAAGACCCAATTAGATAAGTTGCTACAAAAAGGGTTCATTAGGCCAAGTGTGTTATCATGGGGTACTCCAGTTCTATTTGTGAAGAAGAAAGACAGCACATTGAGGTCATGTATTGATTATAGGAAGCTAAACAAAATCACCATCAAAAACAAATATCTCTTACCCCAGATAGATGACTAAATTTAGCAATATGGTTTCATTATGCCTAATTTTGTAATAATCTTGACTAAATTCAGCAATATAGTTGTCTAGATACCTTATATTCCATAACTCTATATTATTGATCTCTCTTTGCTGTTCTCTTGTTTTTTCTTCAGAATCAAGTTTAGCTCCGATAAACTCAATTTTGATTTTCTTACATAAATTTTTGAACATTGCAGTTGGGGTTTCCATCACTCTTAATATATTTTTACCATCTTCATTTAATGCATCATACCAGGCAGCTACAATGCTCGAAAAACTATGCTCGATACAGTTCAAAAAATTTGTAGTAGTCCATATAGTATTTAGGTTTAGGACACTATTTATGCCTCTTTTCCAATGCTCAAATATTTTTTCTCTATTACGAGCTCAATTGATGTTTAAAATATATCAGATTTGATTAATTGGGATAAGGATAATTTCTTCAAAGGTCATAGTTTTCCTTGGGATAAAGCCAAAGAAAAGTTAGTTGTACATCCTATTGGAATGTACTTAGGCGTCATAAAATGGGTATTTCTTCTAGAAGGTTCACCGAATCCTTTAGGTTTAGGAACTCCATTGTTAACTAGATTGAATTTAGTTTCATTTGTGTTAAGCTATCCTCCAATCTCGTTAATCTGGTCATCAAATATCATTTTACCATATTTTTTAATCTAATTTCTTTCTAATTTCTTCTAAAGGTACCACATTAAGATCTTCTAGCTTAATTGGGTTCATCTGCTAATATATTTCTTCTTCTAACTAAACATTATTTGTCTATTCATTATCTTCAGATAATACATCCTGTTTATTGATAATTGTGCTCATGATTTTGTTTAATTTTTCTAGATTTTGTTCTTTTTCAAACATACTCTGTAGTTCTTCAAGATCATACTACTTATACTCCATCCTCTTCTTCATTTTCTGCCTTTTTAGCTGATTTTCTCCTACTTCTTTGTAAATTTTTATATCATACAAAGGAAATGGATTTTTTTTTTTTTTGGCTTTTGAAATGGATATTTATGCTGAAAGGGAGTACTAATACTTAAAGTCTATTTTTTTGCTATGTCTAATTTCGTTAACTACATAAAGATGGATCACAAATAATTGCTTCTTAATCTCCTTGAATTCAATGTTAATTTTTGCTAATTCAGCTTTTAATTCTAAAACTATATCAGTGATATAGTTTAATTGAGATGTTACCGAAGTGGTTCCTTCTGGTGAGTGAACAACATGTGAATAATTGGAAGTAGGGCAGTAGGTGATGATTAAAGAATTAAACAGGGTTAATTGACTTAATTAATCATTAATTAGCTTAATAATCTTAATTATTTTTGGTCACGTGACTCTGATACCAAATTAAAGAGGACCTCGAGCACTACTAGTGAGAGAAATTACATATGCACAAATTTAAAATTTTCGAAAGTAAGTTTTTAAGGATTGGAGTTAAAATGCAAGTTTAAAAAGTTTAGGGGCTCAAAAAAATTGGAGGATACCTAAAAGTTTGGTCAGCAAACGTCGAGGTACTAAAATATTCGTTCCAAAAATTTAGGCCTTGAATTATTAATGTCATATATGTTAGGGTACATGAGGATTAACTCTTAGATAAACAGTATATCCTTGGCACTTAAAATTCTATTCATTAGTAGTTTCCTCCCCACACCTCTCCCTCTCTCCTCTCCCATTGTGTAAGACTAGTAGCCCCCCCCCCCCAGATTTTGGTGAAGAAAGGGAATGGGCGATGCTCCAGCCATTTCCAATTTTTCTTTTATTTGGTATTTAGAATTAGTATAATAAGTAACTTTAGTTGTTGCCTCTCCAATAAGGAGATTAATCAATCTCTTATTTGTGACAGTTGTATTTTTCTCTCCAATTATAAGACTCTATTTCATGCTTATTTATCATTTTGTTTGTGTGACTTTGCGAATCTAAAAGGAATGAATCTGTTATACATGCAGATAGAGCTGTTCAATGAATTTCAACCGTTCACTTATAATCTTCTTTGTTGGAAGAGTATCGCGCTGAAGAGTATTATGCTAGATCAACAGATTAATCTTGGTCAAGATATTGTTGTAGATCCGTGGATCTCTTCCTCAAGCTGCATTAGGAAACAACGAGAGAAAAAAGACGGACAGTAAGTGGGTTTTAAGTAGTATTTTTGATTTTGAGATGTGATTCTAACATTCAAGATTATAATTATTTCAGTAGAGTATATGTTGTAAGTGTAGTATGGAAAATTACGCTTGATCAATGAAGTGTTCCTTTCCCTTGCCAAAAAGGGGAAAGAAGTACTATTCATTAGTTAGATACGTCCCCTCATTCTCACTACTATTATTGTGATCCTTGTGGTTTTTTTGTGTACTTAATCAGTCTTTCTCATAAATAATGTGTGTATAAATTATGTTATTCATATTACTATTTTTAGTAAATTATAAAATAATAACATATTTTTACTTTAATTATCATCTTAGCACTCCCCCTATAGCCCCCCCAGGAAAAAATTGACACATAATAATAGAGGATGAAAATGGCTTAGAGAAAACGAAAATTAAAAAAATCCGAGGGATGAAGAAGAGTTAAAAGGCTTTTTACCAAAGTTAAAGACTTGCACATGGCAAACTAAGAAACAATAATCAAACACAATTATATTGTTGTACACACGGCTCACCCACATCAACGAAAGTCGATAAACACAAAGCCAAGAAAAGAAAAAAGATAATAAAATAAGCAAGCATACATACGATAAAACAATATAGAGGAAGACGAGTAGGCACCAGACGAAACTCAAGCCGCTCATTTATGTTTTACTCCTCTATTATAGTTTGATCATAGTATTACAAGTTAAAATCGTATGATAACTTTCAAAAAAAGGAAAAATATAGTTAGAATGTTAATCATGATGGGTGACAAATTGAAAATATGTAATTTCATCAAAAAAAAAATGCAGAAAAAATACGATAAGCAAAATAAAATAGAGAGCGAAAAGGAAAACAAGTGCTTAGACATCATAGGATGTGTTGGAATTACAGACACAAGGCAATCCCAGAGGACAATGGTGTAGCTAATGCAGCTTGCAAAAAGCGACAAAAGTCCTGTCTAGTACAAAATTTGTCAATTTAAGTACCTAAATACCTTATTTAAGCTTTAAATAATAAGCATTTTGGATTTTTTATCTGTATTTTATTTATTTTCTGCAAATTGCAAAAATTAAAGAAAAACAAAGAAAACATCCAAATTGAGCTCATTGGACATATTTATCAAACGGGCCAGTCATTTCCAGCCCATTTTGCTTTTAGCCTAGCTAAAAAAAGAGACCAAAAAAATGAAAAAATTAAAGGCCCTCCATTCCCATCTCACGTGATAGCCCCCCAATTGTTATATCATACAACCGGTTATGTATGAGCAGTTGTACAACTAATATTTCAGCTCACTAAAAATGTTACATAGCTCAATAAAATATGCTATTATACAGCAAGTTTCGCTCACTAGAAATATTGTATAGGTCACAAAAATATTTTAGTAAATTGAGACATAATTTTAGTGAGCTAATAGATATTTTTAGTGAACAAAATGGCTCAAACCAACACATCTTATATACTTGAATTTTGGTCAATAAAAATACTATATAACTCACTTAAAGATGTTATTGTTCAAAAAAAATGCTACTCAAAGCTATCTAAATTATATTCTAGTTATCTATAATATTTTTTAATAAGCTGTGATATTTATTTAGTGAGTTGGAATAGTTTTTTGATGAGTTATGAAATATATTTGTTGAATAATATGATTTATTGAGTAATATTAATTGTTCATAATAAAAAAATAGTGAGCACACATATGGTGTAATTTTAGTGAGCACATACACATTCTTGTTCATATTTTGACGTGCAATTTCTTAGTGAGTTGTATTGTGACTTTCAGCGAGCTAAGGTATATGTTTAGTGAGCAATACTTTATATTTATCTTATAATGCGCTGTGATATATTTTTTGGTTAACCAAAATATAAGATTCTTTAAAAGTACAAAAATGACATACTTGAAAAGTTTTAGTCACTTGTACTATTTCTTTTCATGAGTTATGATGTTTATTTAGTGAGCTGTGAAAGGTATTTACTCAGTATAAAATACGTTCAATGATCAATATAATTCAGTAGGTAATATTAACTCTTTCTAATCAAAATGAGCTAGCAAACAAGATAATACACAATTACACATTATTGTTCGTACTTTGAGGTATGGTATTTTCTTAGAGCTACCCTATAACTTTTGGTGAGTCATAGTATAAGCTTAGCGAGCAATACTTTATATTCATCTTTTAACATGCTATGATATATCTTTTAAATGAGTCAAATATAAGATTATTTAAATATACAGGAATGATATACTTGAAAAGTTTTAATCACTTATACTATGACTTTTTAGTAAGTTATTTTTATTCTAGTGAGCTGGGATGCTTTTAGTGAGTAGGATCACTAGCACCAAAAAGACATTTCATGTACTTTTAGTGAGTTGATAAATACTTATAGTGACTTAAAGCAGACATTTAGTGAGCAACATGATTAACACTTTATTGAGCTAACAAATACCTTTACTGAGCATTCCAGACCCAGACCAATGTGTAACATGTGGGGTTTGACTTACTAAATCTATTGTATAGCTCTTTACTCCTATTTACAATGGTTTAGCTCACTAAAAATACTGCATATCTTGCTAGTTGGTGTACCTGTACACTCGGCTTCAACTCACTAAAAATGTTATATAACGCACTAAAATCTGCTCATAATAAATACAGTATTGCTCATTAATATTGTATATACACAACCAGATCAATGTGTTACAAGTCAGGTTCGGTGCATTAAAAATATTGTATAGCTCACTAACATCTACTCCACATGTCGAGGTTCAGATTACTAAAAATACTGTGTAAATCATCAACATTTGTACATGTGCACCTACCTTGGCACAATAATATATTTGTAGAATTCTAAAATCTTATTATGAGGGTGTTTGGCCAAACTTTTACAAAAATATTTCTACTTCTTAAAAGCATTTTTTCCAAAAATTGTTTTTACACAAATTTATAAGTGTTTGGCCAAGCTTATAGTGGAAGTACTTTTTAGAAATTTAAACTGTTTGGTCTTACTTTTGTGAAAACGATTCGCATTTTATTATGCATAATCTCCTCTTTCTTTTCATTTTTTCTCCTCTGTGGCTTATCTACGGAATCAACTGGCGAAGATTATTATTGACAAATTCTTCGACTCCTTGCTAGATGACGCCATTGTAACACATCTAAATTCTCATTGCATTCTTCAATTTATAAAAAACTATGATCTCATGAGCCCTCTGGGGAAAAAAAGAGAGACAAACGTTAAACATAAGAAATAAAGAAGAGAGGAGAGAGAAAACGACAAGTAAACTATAGTTCACCAGAAACACTATAGAATGGTCACTTTATAATCATTACTCTTTTAATTCTTTTTGTATTTATGTGCTTATCGCATATAAAGTATAGATTGAGTGGAATTCTATGTCAATTTTTTCACTTCTTTTTTTTTTTTGTGGGGTGCTACAAGTAGTTTTATATCAAATTTGGATAAAAAAAATTTACAGCACTAGCATCTCTTGTTCTATAATTAGATTCATGCTAGAATAGCATTTCTATGAGATATAGACTGAATTTGTAATGAGTAATTTCAATTAAAAAGGGTTGGAAACCTTTAAGGAGATAGAAGCTCAAATAGAGACTGGGGCCGGAGAGAAGAGGAGAGAGAAATTCTAAGAAAGCAAATTTGATGGGCCATTTCATAGGAGGTGTGAAGGAATTAGTTGTGTTCGTCAGGGCGTAATCATCAATGACATAAAATAAACACTTAATGTATCGCGTCCATCAATAAGGAACAGAAACAGAAGTACCAATTTGGTGTTTCTACTTTTGGGGGCTCTTCTCCCTAAAATCACTTTTCCAAAGCTGTTTTTCGCTTTTGGAAAAATGGGTGTTTGACTTAATTTCTATTTTAGAATGGTAGAAGCAGTTTCAAAATCAAGGCTAACCACCCACTATATATGTTTTTGAATTTCTATGCTCATTTTTTTAAGATTGACATTAAAAAAAGTAACAAGACAAATGTTTAGTTTAATATGGGTAAGTAATGTGTTCAAGAAAAAGTGGACGAAAGGTTTACCCCAAAAAAAAAGCCCTCATCCAAAAAACACAAACAGATGAAAATGTTCAAAAATAATGGGTTTTAAAAAAAAATTGGAGCAAAGTTTTTTTTTAAAAAAAATCATCCAAAACTCACAAAAATGGATGAAAGGTTGAAAACATAAAAGTTGAAGGTGTGCTTTACCAAATTTGAACTAGTCTACCACACAAATTAGTAATGCCCTTACTGACTGGACTATGCAACCTATATGCAGCAAATTACAACTGCATTATATTTTGTATTCTACTTCAGGAGAATCGAGTAGACAATTGATATTTACACCTACTTCCCCCCGTTCTTTATAGTATGTGTGCATTGGGGTTACAAGAGGGGAAGATAGTGAAAAGGGAGCGGAATGAGGCTAATTCACCCTTCTTTTGCTTGTTTGGAGAAAAAGAAAACGGAAGAGAGGGGGAATCTTTCACTTCCATTCATCCTCATTAACTCAATTTATTCCTCTTCAAGTTGAGGGGAAATGGAGGAGAAATGAAGGAAAGTGACAAAAAACAACATTTCTTCCCCTCCGTATTCTCTTTTCTTTTTAATCCAAATACGCTTTCTTCCCTTCCATATTCTCAATTTATAGGATAATGAGTTGAAATATGTCCTATTTTGCAACAACAATTGCGAATAATAGAAGTCTTAACTTTTTAGTAAGTTGATTTAACAAAGAGGTTTTATAACACTTCTTTTTATTGAACGGATTAAAACCGATTCCTTCTTTGTTAAATGACGTTTTTTGTGTGCCAAGAATTTTATTTAAATTCTCTTCTCCTTTTCAAAATTTTAAGACAATGTTTTCAAGATCAGCACACTTTACTTGGAGCTCATCTTTTGCTTTCTCAAGGACAACTTTCTCTTGAAAACTTTTTAAATCATTACACACTAGATCATTTAATTTTGAAATTCGACATTTTCTTCGGACAATTCAAAGTTCTTTTTCTTCAAATTTTTAATTTTAGAAATGTGTCATTCTTGACAGCTAATATAATAAAGTACGACTTTTATTAACTTACGTTTAGAACAATTGTGATGAGAGTCATGTACCTCATCCGGAATGTCATATTCCATTTCATTATCTTCTTCTTCATCATCACTTGTGCAAGCATCATTATCATCATTGTCACTTGCATCCTGATCTTTACTTCTTTATTTGTCATTAGGCAAAAATTGAGTAATCTTTTTTCGTTACTTAAGTTGCTAAGCATATTGTCCCTTCTTGACGAATTGAGATTTTCTTGGCTTGTTTCTTCGTATAATAATGTGAGTTTCCTCCAAAGATCTTTAGTTATCTCACAATAGCAAATATGGTTAAATATTTCATCATTTAGAGCACACTGTAAAATATATAAAACTATAGAATTTTTCTTAAGCACCTCGTAGTCATCTTGAGTGTATTCACTCTTCGGCTTGATAACAATACTTCCATCATCTCTTGTCCATTTGGTACAAAAGGACCATTCAAAATAATGTTCCAAAAATCAAAATTGATGGATCTAATAAATGATTTCATCCAGTACTTTCAAAGAGAAAAATTAGTTCCCTCAAATATTGGAGGACAATTTATAGAAGCACTTAATAAATTAGTCATGGATCTAGCTACAGACGGTTAAATCTTAAAATAACAGCTCCTACTCTGGTACTAATTGTTGGCCCTATTTGGCTAGTTAAATCACCTTAGAGGGGTGAATAGTGTGATAATCCAAGTTACAAAATAATCAAGATAAAATGCGGAAAAATAAATATGGACAAAATACTCTATGTATAGAGGTTCGGCCACGTCTAATTCTCTACCCATAGGCACCCCTCATCGATGGAATTTTGAACCTGTTTCTTTTATTAGATCAGTCGATTACACACAATTCACTAAGTACGACCTATGAGTTGACTGTACAACCTAAGGTGTCCCAGCGTACACGTTGCTCCTCAATCGTATTTGGGTAGTCGGCCTTTCTATTAATCAACCCAACTCAATACAAAGAAAGATAACAAGACACACTTTATAACAAGGAGTAAATAAGTACAATAGATATACTAATATAAGTTCGATGTATCAAGTTCTCTCAACATCTTCTTCTTGATTTACAAATATAGCTCTCTTTCTTCTATCATCTTCAGCTGAAAATGTGTCCCTATCTATAGGCAATGATGTTGGAGAGGATTGAAGATCATTAGGAAAGTGACCATTGCTTTAAAAAAGGAAGAATGATGTTCAATATAATTTCAAGGCCTTGAGATCAGTCTTTCAAGCCCTTTGCTCAACGTTTATCACCTTGATTCCCAATGGCTACTTGCCTGATTTTAGTCGAAGATCTTGTTAAACAGATTATCTAGAAGTTGATTTTTGGCAGCAAGAATCTTTCAAAATATAAGCTCCAAAGATGTTATTATAATTAGGCAAATCTTGACATTTTCGAAGACATTGACATATAGAGAATCATAATATTATCTCAAGATTTAGTATTCAAATTTGAATATAAAGATCACATATTCAAATTTGAGTACTAAATATCTCAAAGATAAAATCAATCACATCAATATCTACTTATAATCATAACACATTTAAATAATAGAAACATTAAGATAGGTCCAAATATAACATCACAAATATATCAATAGACCAACTTCTTTTTGTCTTTCTTCAAAACATATTAATGAAGCATATTGTAAGTTTAAAGAAGCTAACAATCTTCCCATTTTTGATGAAAGACAAAATCTAATAAAAATAACATATTAATATAATTTTGAATGACACACCACGAAAGCTTTCCAAATACTTCTCCCTTTTTTTGTATTTCATAAAAAAGGTAGCACAAGAAGGAGAAACAAAAATTGAAGCACATAAAAATTTATGGCAAACACTTATAGATCCCCCGTAATAAATCAATTACATATAAAGATGATCCCCCTCAATCTATGACACTCATAAAAAAATATAAAGGGTTATACACTAATATTTTGATTAAATCATATATCCTAACATGCATTAACTTGATATTCTCATGAGCATTGCAATGGATCAACACACAAGAGCATTAATACAACAATTCTCCTCCTTCAAGGGTAAATGAAAATTATCGAAAAATCATGAAGTAATATAATTCTCTCTTATAGAAAGAAGCAATATCATCTATGCAAATGCTACAGAGTATAACATTATGGACAAATATATTGAGATAGTAGACAACATATCATTTATGTATAAAGATAACCACATGACATAATAACATAAGATATGACGTAATATTAATCATGCTCACCTTCTAAAGATAATTAAGCAATTTAAAATTCTAAAATTCAAAAATTAATATTTCTCAAATAGGAAGTAAATCATGTAAAGATACCCTCACTTTCCATTTGGTAAGATTTCAAATTTTGATTTCTATTCATATTGTTGAAATAGAAATTCAAGCCCTTAATTTTCAGTTATTCCCTGACAATAAGATATTAGCTTATGTCTCATGTACAAGGCCTTGGATTGTATTTCAGGACTTTGAAATCTGAATATTGAACTGATTACCTATCATTTCAACCTTCTTAAACCATAAAGCAATTTCAATATTTCTCAGACATCCAATTTCATAATTTCATATTTTATTCTCATGTGGATGCAAAATGCCTTATAAAACAAACTTATACATTTCTCAAATACATTCAGAAAATTCAGCTCCATAATCATAATTATTTGCCTCAATGGATGACCTTGTACTTTTGGTATCCAAATTTATATGCTACTAGAACAATTTCTTTTAAAAGTCTTCCCTTTTTTTCCCCTCTCCTCCCAAACACACAGTAGCCTGGCAATTTCACTCAAATCTGATGGATACCGGATTCACCAAAGCTGAAAAATCGGATGAAAATCCGACCAAATCGTTGAATTAAACGGGTGATGGATCGGATCGGATTCGGGTGATGGTCCACCCGATTCGTCACCCGACCCGTCACCCGCTTGATATATATATATATATATATATATATATATATATATATATATATATATATATATATATATATGTATATATATGTATATTAACAATTGATGTTTAGTATCTTTATCATTTGTGGTAATTGTTATGTTTACGATTAGCGCATGTGGTTCTCGTTGGTTATCGTTTTGCATGGTTTAAATTGTCCAGATTTTTGAAACTTATTTGAGCGAAAAACAAATAAAATGAGATAGAACGCGTTTCATCTGTTTCACCCGTCTATCACTCGCTTTATCAGCAGGTG
Organism: Carnegiea gigantea; assembly: GCA_029747015.1. Taxonomy (NCBI): domain Eukaryota; kingdom Viridiplantae; phylum Streptophyta; class Magnoliopsida; order Caryophyllales; family Cactaceae; genus Carnegiea; species Carnegiea gigantea. Next base: position 537,826 of record JAKOGI010000499.1, read on the forward strand.
GTGGGTGGATTGAAAGCAGGTGAGGTGATGAACGGGTGACGGGTGAATCGGGTAGAGTGGATGTTCACATGCTCCAAATCCGACCTGTTGTCAGGCCTACCTTGAAATTCACGTCCCGCGTCGCCACATCACCACTTCTACATCGCCACACACCATCTCCATCATCACCGTCGTCGATCATCCACGCAGTTCCCACCCAGCATCAGCAGCGACCATCATCATCTTCCTGCGCTATCTTCACAGAGTTCCAGCCCCCTCCTCTCCTTATTGACCTTCCAGTTCATAACCACCATCATCACCACCGACCACTTCAGCCCCGAAATCGAACGGCTCAGAGGTGCCAAACTGTTGAAGTGGCGCCTACAAAAGAGGAGAAGCAGCGACGAATTGGTTAGCCTAGCTTAGTCTAGAATCAATTAGGTTAGATATTAAGGGCTTTAGGGTTTAAATTTTGTGCTTTGTTCTTACATTTCTCAATTTTGGTTCGCTTTTCTCCTTTGATAAATAATTTCGATGTAGTTCGTCACAAATCCTTTAAATTTCTGGATTGGATTTTGCTGATTTGGGTTGATATTGAAGAATAGTTGGTTCTAGTTTCAGATTTTTCATTCCCTGTTCTTGTCCCCTTCGAACCTGCTTCCCGTTTTGATGCTTGATGATTTCTGGGTTTTGTGGTTTTACTTCGTTCTGGGTTGCTGATTGTGCAATTTCTGGTTCGATTATGCAATTTTAGGAGTAATTTGACGAAATTGACAATCTTGGTTGTATTATCGCGTCTGGACACTTAGTTTTGGACTTTGTATGCGCTTTTCTTCTCTTCTCGATGTATATGTGCATTGGAGGAGGTGATTGGTCTCAATTTTTATTGATGTCTTTCTTGTACATGCTGAGCAGCTTTTTGGTTCAAATGGATCTGGAGACGGAGAATCGAATAGCTGCGATTCTTCTGAAAGAGGCAGCTGAATTGCGGCGGCAGGCTCAGCAGGAAGGCGTGCTTGCTTATCTCCGGAAGCCTACTGTCCGAGGTCGCCCCAATTCCCGCTTTCTTACTGCCACCGTTCGTGGCATACAGCAAGGTCAGCACTCTTTCCTTTGTGATTGCCGTTTTCTTTGACATATTGATTGTGAATGAGTCCAGATTATTGTTCTTTATGGTTTGGGAAACGTTCCATGTTCTGCTATTCTCTTTTTTTTTTTTTTTTTGGGTTGCATTTTTTTGATGCTTATAATTTAGTTCTTCATCCTCATTGTCATGATTCAGCTAGTACTGCTCATTGTGTTTTCCTTTGCTATGAATTTGGATTGTTGCATGAGAAGAACATGGGTCATGTTGATCATGATGATTAGGATTGCTCTTCTTTTATTTGGTTGTTTGAGAACTCCCTCATAAAATGCCACCTCTCTCTAACTCAAAATTTGTATCCAACATTTTTATATTTTGTTAGATGTTGGGAGGATGTTTGAAAGGTTCAGATTTGGTTACTATGATGATATTTCTTTTTTGTGCTTGTGTGTGGTTTTTTTGGTTTTATTTTCTTTGGGGGGGGGGGGGGGGAGGGCGGAGGGATTTGTCGTCTAAGATGAATGGGTAAGTTCTATGCTTATGATGGAGGGTTCAGTACCCTACATAGGTGTTTGAGATGAAATGAACAATTTTGAGTAACATAGAGAAGCTTCCTCTCAGTTGTTAGGAGGAAAGGCTACACATATTTGACTCTGATTCCCAGTTTTGACAAAGTGATGCTGAGGTGAGGCAAACAGCAAACCTATGTGAGAGTCATTGGCTTTTGCGCCTTAGAACGCATTGGGTGAGGCGAGGAACTTTCACACCTTATGGAATTCTTGTAATCAATTTTCCTCTCTGTTTTTTGGGGTGGGGGGGGGGGGGGCCGATCATGAAAGCACTAAAATTTCTATTGGCACTTATTGTAGTCATAAAATTTCTGTATCTTAAAAAGTTTGTATAGAATTACTTCGAATTCAACCCAAAATTGAAGAACCCTAAAACTAGAAGCCCCGATCTTCCAACCATGGTTTTGGCTTTAATGATACAGGAAATTTCCACGTCAGCTGAATTGGTTAGATTCTGGTCGAAGTTTCTTAGTTTATGCTACAAGTGTGAATGGGCTAGGAGAAGGGTTTTTTTTTGGGGGGTGGGGGGGGTGGGGGGGTAGCTAAGGTGTTGTATGAATAGCTTCATTACATACTCAAATGCTTAGGCTGAATCAGAATGACAATCTTCTCCCTCTGTGGTGTCTCTATCTCTTCTCTCTAATTCAAGAACCCTACTTATTGATTTGTAGATCAATTCTGGAAAGCCTTCTTTGACCAATCTTTGAGAGCTTTCCTGTTTTCCTGTTTGATGTATCATCTAATTAAGGGCCTGTATGTTGTACCGATGAAGATATAGAATACCAACTCCGTACATTTCCTGGGGTTGATATTTGTTTTTTTGTGCCAACGTGCATCATTGAGCACTGGTAATACAACTCTGCCTTGACGATAAGATATGTTGTTGTTCTTCTTGATTGATCAATTTTCTTTAGCAAAGTGGTTGGGTTGGGTAGGTGGGGGAGTAAGTCTCAAGTTTGGCTCAAGAGAAGGCAGGGTTTATAGAGCAAGGGATTTGACCGGAGGGTATTCTCTTTCGGGTCCCATATTAAATATTTTCTTCCTTTTTCTTGAACTTCCTTTTGGGGATAATCCTATAATTTTCATATAGAAAAGAAGTATCAATAATTTCCTTCTCTAATATATTATTAATGGTCCTATTTGGCAAACAACTACTAGCTGTTAGTTGTTTGTATTAGCTGTTAGCTGTTTGAATTAGCTGTTAGCTATTTGTATCAACTGTTTGAATTAGCTGTTTGTAGAAAATTATTTGGTAAAGTTAGTTGTTTCTAATAAAAATGTTTGATAAAATTCCGTTTATATCTTTATCTCTAAATTACTTCTTAATAGCATATATTTTTTTATTTATTGGTCAATTTCTTTTTAAAAAGAATTAAATTGGTATCATAGATATAAGTTAACTTCGTTTGTGATTACACAAAAAAATAGAAGAAAAATTTCATTGATAAAACTTTACTTTCTTATTAAATTCTACATAACTTGCATTCAGCGTCTATCTTCTTTCTTTTCAATTTGTACTTATGTAAATTATGTCAATGTTTTACAATGTTATTTTGTTATTTTTAAAATTTTTTAATTTATAAATTGAAATTGAAATTTATACGAATTTTTAAGGACTTTATCTTCATTAGATTCAATTCATACAAAACGTAGTATCAAATGTTACTATTTTGCATCGATCCAAAGCTCATTGTCGAAGTAATCGGAAGGGGGATTGAATAATTTAAAGTATAAATATTAGAATATTAGATGTTCATAAAGGTGCATAGTAAGAGAACCAAATAAGGGTGATATAATATACTAGCCAAATTAGAAAATCTACCCCAAAAAGTATACTACTTGGTTATGGAAAAAAATACAAACAATGAAAGAGACAATGCAATTTCAATGGTTTGTTTTTGGCTCAAAAAAAATTTTCTACTGTTGTTAATCCTCAGGATCTAACCGAGTTCGAATGCTATTGAGGAACACTTTATAATACTGTATACTCTTTCTATTTTATAAAATAATATTATATAAATATAATTCAATGGCATGTAACGTAATTTGTTTAAAATCTTGGGCAAATGTGTCATTTCTACGAATAGCTCTTTTGAAAAGGCTAATAAAAGCGGCCTTTTCAAAAAGAGTTTTTTGGGGCTAAACAGCTGTTTCAAACAGTTGTTTAGGAAATACCCACTTAGCTGTTTGACTTGGCCAAAACAGTTAAAATACTCCCAAATAGCTCTTTTCTCGCAAAAAACTGTTATTTACCAAACACCCCCAATGTGTTTCCTTTGCAAACCATCAAAATGGGATTTCTCTTTCTTATAGAAAGTTCCACTTTTTTGGGCCTTTCTTGTATAGTTTAATTGATTTCCTGATATACTTAATCCCAACGGGAAAATGCTTTTCTCTTTGATATGACTGCAATGACAACACCTTTTTGTGGTTAGAAAATATGTTTTGTGCATGATTTCTTTAAGGAGTTTGTTACAAAAATGTGTGCATGGTATTGGGCTATTAAAGAACCGAGTTGGCTTGGCGAGCCGTAGGGTTCATATTCATCAAATCTCGAATCGGGCTCTTGTCAAACCAAGCTAGATTTGAGCATGGGTCACCTTTCGTCAATATTTATCTCCATTAGGAATTTGCATTTTGATCTTCTCGGGGCACAAATTTTTTTGATTTTGAGGCAATTCATTGTTGAATTATGTTGCATGGTTTTAAAGATTTTCAATTTAAATTTGCGAATTTGGTTTGTAATCTTCCCCCTCCCCTGATGCCATGTGTCTTGAATCAATTGCTACATCTATTAATTTAGTGTTGAAACTGAATTTTGGAATTTTTTTTTTTTTTTTTCATGACAAAAGAGGGGTGAAAAAAAGAAAACTGAGCCGAATTTGAGTTGAGCTTTGACCAAAGCAATGTGTAACCAGTCCAAGCCTCATCCCAAGCTTTTTAAGCTTGGCAAGCTTTTAGTTGAGCTTGAGTTTGGTTGATATTTGATCGAATTGAGCCTGAACCGACGGGGCTCGGGCTCGGTAGCACCCCTAGGTCATTACATTAATGATGCGTACACATTCACCTTGTTTCTTGCACTTGGGTCCGTTTGCATATTGGTGTTCCATTTTCCTTTTATAGCTAAGCTGTTTTTTTCCTCCTTGTCTTTGATTTTCCATTTACCTGAACTCCTGAAGCAATGACTTACTGGTGGCATATAAGGTGGTGGCATATAAGGGGTAGACTTGTTCCACCACAATTTTTAATTTTTTATTTATAATATTTGAATCAGAGATGCTTTTTGAGAACAAGCGTCAAACCATTCGAACTACTATGTGTTGGTTTTATGACCGAACTCCTATATGTAACCACAAGTGAGCCTTGTGGACATGGTTTATAGCAAAAAAGTTGAGTCCTTTAACTAGCTTGAATGCTTTGAGGCTAAGGGCTTGTTCGTCATGGCATTTTGGAGCGTCTTCAAAATGCTAAAAGCTTCGAAACGGTCCAAACCGCACCATAATCGTAATTTCTGAATGCTCTAGATAGCTTCAAATGCTCCCAGCTGATTCAAAACACTCCCAACCACTAAACACTAATGTTAATGTTTTTGAAATACAGGGTTCTTCTAATGAAAAATTAGTATTACCGTTATTATTTTAACATGAATGACAAATTAAAAGAAGAACAAGGATTTTCTTGTTCATTATCGATGAATGAATATAGGGATGTAATAACTGATGTGATTTCATCATGGACAAACAACTATGAAACTTCTTTGTAACTTTTTGTTGTAACAAAATGCGTTTAGGTGGTTTCATAATTATGGTTATTTGTTTTTTCGAAATCCGAATAATATTATTACTTTGCACTAAAATATCACCCACAATGTCTAACGTCGTCAATTGCTCCCTAATAATCTCAAACACTCCAAAACGCTCAATAAAGAATTACATTGATGTTCAACTCTTCCCATTGCATAATTGTTGTGGACGTGATGTATGTACTAGTATTAAAAAAATTGAAGTCATTGCACGAAAAAATAATCATCAATAATTCTAAACGCTCATAAACACTTCAAAATGCTATGCTCGCTCCAAAATGCTAACTACTAAACCTAAATGCTCCAGGATCAAAATCGCTCCAGACTGATCCAACTCGTTGCAAACCGCCAAATACTTGTCCTGAATGCCACAACAAACAGGCCCTAAGTGCTAAAAACAAAATCACAAATGAGAACATACATAGGAAGGCGGATTCCGATGTTTTTACAAGGTATTTTTTTGGTTTCCGTATTTCTCATCTAAAACCCTTAAAAGAACCTAATTCTAACTCATAGTACCCAAATCAACTCACTTGTGCATCTGTTACTCAAGACATTTTTGCATTTCTTTCAAGGGGTATTGTCATTTTCTTTTAACTGGAATTGTTTGCTGGGCAGTCATTCTGTTATCCTTTCTGTCTACTTTTCATTCTATTGTATCGCCTCTGCATCATGATCAATGCTTAAAGCAACGAGTGATGCACCTGGGGTCATAAGGGTTTTGCACATGTTTGAGGCAGAAGGAGGGGGGGGGGGGGGAGCGAGTGAGCGACGGATGCGGGGGTAGGGGACAGAGAATGAGAAGATTTGGAAGTGATCAAGGAATGTAGGAAGTATCTACTAGCCAGTGCCTAAAAGAGCTGAATGTGTCTCCGCTTTGGCATGTAAATCGGTTGATTAACCTTGGATGAAGGTGACCTTGCCCAGAAGGCATCCTTGTAAGTAGTGCTTTGCAACTGTCATTTGCTCTCATTTAATGTGACATTGGGTGTTGAAGAGATGCTAGAACCATCATTTGGGTCATAGGTGTGCAGATCTAAGCTCTGTTTGCATGTGCTTTTTACAGGACATGATATCTTGTAATTCTTTGTGATTTTGTCCTTGTAATGCTATTAACTCTACATCATATCACATTATGGAGATTAAAGTAGGTTCTTGTTGTTGCTGCATCCCATCAAGTACTTGAGTGTTCTTCTTTCACACATTAAAGTGTTTATTTGTGGATCGAGTAGATTAGAGCTGGAATTCAGAGCTGGGCGAGAAACAGGTCATATGCAGGGAGAGTGCAGCTTATACATATAGCTTTGATAAGTACGCAAGCCTATTTGGCTTCAATCTTCATGTTCCCTAAATTTGTGTTGAAGCAAGTGGAACAGGTATAGAAGATTTTTATAGGATGGTGATAAACAAAGTGATAAGACGCCACTTGTAGCATGGGATTTAATATGTAGACTAAATCTTATTATCTTAAAAAGGTCTTTGGTTAAGAATTTGTATTTGTGGAATGTGAACCTGTAGGCATTAGGTGGGTATCTCTCGGATAGTGCTGCGAAATCTGATGTTTTGTGAGTCACATATGTCTTAGAAGCTGCGACGGGTGGGGCTATCCCGCAGATTGTACATGGTTTTGGAACAGGTGCTTGAAGGCAGAGCAATGCGCAGAAGAGGCTGTGATACTAATGATAATAGGTGCAAGGCTCCTTACGGAATTAAGTATTCGATACAGGTGGTTAATGGGGCCTCAATCTACTCGACATTGGGCTAAATTGTGTTGGAGTAAATGGAACTTACCCATGGCAGCTTTTATAAGCCAGTTGATGAGTTAGACGAGGCTCAAAACAAAGGACAGATTGAGGAATTGTAGAAGTATAGAGGATTTATGCAATGTGTGGCAGTGATGTGGAGATAAGAGATCATATACTTTTCATGTGATTTTGGCAGGCAAGTTGTATAGAATCAGTAATAAATGCAGCCATTCAGGTGCAGACTACCTGAAATGAGGCCTGGGAATGGCTTCTGCTGAGGAGAATAATTTTTTTGGTGATCGCTAATATTGTATAATATTTGCGGAAAGAGAGGAATTCTAGATACTTGAATGGTGGCAGAGTCTAGATCTGATTATTTAAGGAAGGCAATTCTGACTATGATTAGATGGCCGATTTGGAGTACAAATCCAAAGGTAAGGATAGGGAGTATGTGTTGAGTTTGTAGATAGATGTATGTGGTCACTTGGGTATCTTCGAGTTAAATTTCGTAAGTGATGGTTTTTTGACCATTACTGAAAGTTAGCTTGCTTGACCTCCCCGCAGCAGCCGGGCAGAAGAAAAGGTCGTTTATTGTGCATTATTTTTTCAAACTTTGTTTCTTCCTATTGTCGTGTTTTATTGAGACTTCCAGATCTGCAAAATATTCTATTTATTGGAGGATTGCCTGTTGTTATGGTGAAATCGTTTGTATGTAGTCTCTTATGTGGTTAGTGGTTTCCTTTCTCTCTTGTCACCTGTTAGTTAAGCTGAATTGGAGTCAACCCATCAAATGCTGGAACATTTAATGCATAATGAACCTGTTTAAGATATAATTTGCATTGCAGGCGAATGCCCACGTCAGCTGTAAACGTAAATTTGACTGTAGATTGAATTATGGACTTGCACAGAAGGCTGGTCCAACCAATTACAGTTCTGCTAGTCCTTCAAACTTGAAAATGGGTATTTTGTCCCAATCCACTCAATAAGCTTCTCTACATGAAATGCCCTTCAAACTAGTGAACTAGGAGTTGACCTTAGTTTAAAAAAGCCTGCCTGAGACACGCCTAGGCGCGCCTCGGCGTGAGGCTACCAGGTTAGCGTCTCGAAGGGGATGAGGTGCGCCTCAAGGATGCAAGGCTATATCTTTCCCCTTTTTCTTCTTTTTCTTAGCCTTGCCTTTACCTTTTTCCTTCTTTTCCTCTCTTGGGAGCTAAAAGGTGAGCTAAACTTGTACTGTAAGTACGTGCATTGGGGAACTACGATGATAAAATAACATACCTTAAGGTTATTTGTGGTGTTAGTAGTCATATTGATGTCTAATCACATTTTTAATGCATTTATATAACTTATTTATGCAAAACATGCTTTGTGAAATATGAAATACTTTAAAAAAAATTTGCATAGAAGTGCGCCTCGCATCCATAATGCGTGCGCCTTCGCTTCGTGCCTTGCGCCTCATGCTTTGGGACCCTATGCACCTCAGTGCGCCTCGCGCTTTTTAAAACTAAGGAGTTGACTACAGAAAGAAGAAAAGGATTCGACCCTGAATGTCTTGTTAGACTAAAACAGCATGTAGTTTGCTCCCAATATGCTTCTACTTCTTATATTTTGCTGAAAAACATGGTTCTTCTTCTTGCAGCAAATCGAGCTGTGGAGGTGAATGAAATGTGGCGGGTTCGACAGAAAGAGCTAGAGCTGGATGATAGGCTTAAAGGGAAGTCAAGAGATGAAGGTAGCCATGTTAAGGAAGAGGGAGATAGAGTGACTTCTCGGAGCAGAAGCAAGAGGCGAGATTCAGATGCCTCATGCTCATCAAGCAAAATATCATATGAGGATCGTCATTCCAGGGATGATTATGGCCTTAAGGATGAAGAGATTGAGAAGTTTCTGCATTCAAGGTATTATAGACAGCTTCTTCATACTTACCGTATTCTTTCCTTTTTTACCTGGTTGCATGTTTCATCATATAAGAACTCGCACGGTAACCACCAATTAGGGTAGTTGACTGGCTTTTGATGTACTACCTTCAGTCATGGAGGTGTGGGGTTCAAGTGCCACTTGGGGAAATTACCTTCTCCCAAACTTGTGGTGTTACCTTCTTTTATGGTTGGTGCCAAAGATTCATGAGTTTCGTGGTAGGTACTGTTCCATTATTCTTTTGTTTTGGCTGGGTTCTCATTTCGGAATCTTGACTGGTGATCTTTTTGCTGTGGGCAGGGTCAAACGTGGCAGGGGTTCTATAGGGTCAAGAATGGATGAAACTGGTCCTTACCTTCCCCAGTCTTCTGTGATGCAGGATGACAATGAAGGGCAACGAGTGGTCCTCGGTGCTGAGAAGCCTTCCTCATGGAAGGCTTCCGAGCCCTCAGAGGACGAGTCTGACAACAATGAGCAGAAGAGATTAAAGAAGGTGAGCTCTGGAGGATCAAAGAAGAAACACTCTAGGAAGCATAAATCGAAAGAGAAGTTGAGGGGCGAGAAGAGAAAGGAGGAGAGACAAAAACACTAGTTAGGCGACAATTGCAGCTGTGTAACACTTTAATCTGTAGCAGGATCTTGGCCATTTTCCATGATGTTAATATGTACTATTCACTCCCCCCCCCCCCCCCCCCCGGGGCACAAAAAAAAACATAGGGCCCCCAATTCCCAATTGTCAAAATATTCGTTGAATTGCCCAGTGTGATGCAATTGCTGCCCCATTGGCCCCCATATCCTCTGCTGTGTGATTATGGTTAATGCATCCTCTGCTCCATTGCTGTCCAATGAGCTTTGGGAATTGGACCAATCCCCATACCTCCCAGGGCCAGCCCGGGCAGCCTCTTTTTTCCGCAATTCATGGACGGTGAGGCCTTGATGGTAACAATGTATATTTGTTCATTTCATGGTGCAATGCCTTTTTGAATTTTGATAGCTGGACTTAGGCTGTTCCAACTTTGATAGCTGAACTTAAAAAGGTAAGATTATGGACGTCTACATTTTCGTACACTAGTTTGTAGTTGGATCCACATTAAGTAGTGCTAGTATTGCATTCATGCAATGCATGGGGTATGTGTTTAGTTTTTGTTCATAATAAATAATAGTTTATATATTAAGATTATAACAAATCATCTAATAAGTTATGTGACGTATTAAAGTTTTTATTGATCAATAGTTTTTAATCTTAATTTTAGTTTTTTTTTAATCCAATTAATCTTAATTATAGTTATTAGATGGTATAAATTTTAATAATTATTTAATGGAGGTTTCAAATGTATTAAAGTAGATTATAATTGGCTTAGGTAATATTTTCTTTTTATAGCAGTTGTACCTTGACAATCAATTTTGAAGTTTGCGTCCATTCGAATTAAATTTTTACATGTAATTCAAAAATCCTCCTAAACTTGTAGGCATAATTTGAATTCAAATTCTTCAAAGAGTACACATATTAGCCAAACTTGAAAGAGGTTTAATTTGGGAAAAAACAAAGGCTATTAATCAATTTAAAAAAGGTTATCAAATATATGTATGGAGCAATATGCATAAAAATTAATTACAATATGTGGGACAAAGAACAAATAGTAATTCGGAGATGAACCATTGGTATAATATCCACGCATGTTGTTATTACTTTTACTATTAATCTTAATTAGTGAAAACCAAAATAATCGGTGTTGAGATGTACAAAACATAGACACGTGACCAAAAGGAAAATTTACAAGGTAGGCATACATCAAAAGGGGGGCAACAAATTCATTTTTTCCCAACAACTTGGTGTTGGTTTTGGAGGGAAACTGAAGTTGGGAAAAATACATGTAGGGTTGAAAAGACGAGAATGCATTTGTTTAAGTGGGGGGTTTGACTGTCAAGGTAAGAAGAGAGAGAGTGAAGCAGTTAGAAGAGAGAAATGTGGAGGTGTCTATGAAGCACTTAGGAGAGAGAAAGTGAAGGTGGTTTTTCCAATCACAACACAGAAGATAGAGAGCAAGAGTGTGACTTCTTCGGCAGCAAAAGCGTGAGGAAGAAGAGGAGCACAACAAAGGGAGGAAGAAGAAGAGCAACGCATGGTGGAGGTGAATTCAAAGTATGTGCTTGGAAGAACGCACGGTGAATTGAAGACATAGAGTAAGAGTGAGGTAGCGAGGGTGAAGAAGAACAGAACTAGAAGAGGAAGAGATAAAGGGGGTGGCGCTGGTCCTTGCAAGAACGCATGGTGGGGTGAATTTAAGGTATGTGCTTGTAATTAAGTGAACTTTGAGAAGAAATTTATAGATTTTGTTTGAATGGTTAGTGTAGGTGGTGATGAATGTAGCGTTGTGTTTTGTGAATGTCCCAACTATTGGGGAATTTTTCCTTCATTTCCGTGGTGTTTGGGTTGGGAAGGGTGGGCAAGGGTGAGCACACGAGCATGCATTTTGGAATACACAGTAAGGTTAATATGTCAACCATGGTAGACAGTGGACTTAGGTGGGGTATACATTGTAACGAGGTATAATGCCTGATATAACGAGGACAATAATGACAATAACCTAACTTTTGATCCTAAGAATGGGAGGACTTAGTGTGACAGTGATGTGGTGCATGGGTATAGGTAGACAGTGAGAAGTGGCTGGGTAAACGGAACACACGGCGTGGTAGGTGGTGGTAAATTGTGTGAGGGCGTATGTATGCCATAATAATACTGTCTGTGCAGCAGGAGGTGGGCGCGTTGTTGTGGTGTACATGTGCTAAGATTGGAATGTAGTGAGGGTGGGGTGTGATTGGGGAAGTTAAACAGTGAAAGTTTGCGTAAGTGTTGCAGCGGGTAGAATGGGTTGGGTATCTGTTTTGGGGTGGGGGAGGGTGAGCTCAGCAGTTGGGGGTAGATCATGGGCTAGCCAGTGAACACTGTAGCACTGGTTACCATGTGTGTGTTGAGAGAATACCATCATAGGCGTAGTGAAGTTGCTGGGTAAGATGGTGGGGACAGTGGTTGGGACGAACTGATGTAAATGTGATACGCTAATGCTGGGCACGAATGGAGTACATGACTAAAGGTTTGCTTCATTTGACATGCAGGGTACAGGTTGCAACCTTGGTCGTTGATTGGGAAGGGGATACAAGGTGCTGGTGGTGGAGATATTAACGAGCGATGGATGTGAACGCTGTAGTAGCCGAAGAAGGCGGGAGGGGGAGGGAGATAGTTACATATGTTTTTTGGGGGGAATGTTGGCGAAAAGTGGAGATAGAAAAGTTACATATGAGGGTGGGTTGAGAAAATGTATGGTGGTGAAGGAAGGAATGGGGATCGAGGAACTGATAAGAATGGTGAGGGAGATGATAGGAAGTGATATGTCAGAGGAAAAATTATGGTACAGTTTGAAGTATGATAGGGAAATGTTAGTGGCAGTTGAGGGGGATAGTGACGTAAAGGCGATTTTCAAGGGTAATGATGAGCATGGCTATATGTATATTGCCAGGAACGGCGGTCCAGTGAGGCGAGCACATGAGAGGGCTACTGTATGCGAAGGAAGAGTGCCAGATTCTCGTGAAGGCAAGCAAATAGCCAGAAGTGGGAGAAAGTGAGATGATGGTGTAAAAGTGGGTGAAGAAGGCAGCAATAACCAAGCAGGAGAACGGTACGACTTTGATGAAGATGTAATTGTTGTACTCCACTAATCATTTACAGGTGGGGAAACTGATGGCTTATCTATTGGTGTGCAGTAACTGCAGGTCGTTAGGGAGAAAAGGAGGTGAGCCGCGGCGAGCAGGCTGCGACTAGGAGGGGATACAATTGAAATGTCAGATGACAATGAGATAGCTATTACATCAGAGGATGTAGGTGATGAAGAAGCAACAAAGGAGGACGATACAGGTTACAAGCAAGCAGCTGAGAAATGATGTGATGATGGGAACAAAGGGAAAGGGTGTGTTGATGGGAATGATGTGAATGATAATGTGTGGCCACGTTCTGGTATGCACGGCCAAAGTTATCACCGTAAGCTTAGCGTATGAAGAAGTTGATGAGTGGGAAGGGACAGATATTTCAATCTACGGAAGTATTTAGGCAAATGATATGCAAATATGCAATTGTGAACCACTTCAACTATCATTTGAGAGGAATTGCAGACAAAGAATTATGGTCCGGTGTGACGCTACTGACTGTCCATTCTACATATGTGTTAGAGGTGGAAAGAACACACAAGTGATGTCCTTGAAAGACTTTAGAGGGCAGCATGTACACAGTGTTAGGGAGCAATGTCAGATGGGTATCTGGGGCAGACGTCATGTCAGAGCGGAACTTCTAACATACCTCATTGAGGGTAAGGGGGGTTATGTCTTGACTACTCTCCCAAAGACATTATGTAAGATCTGGAGTTGGAGTTGGGGATTCGCCTCACATCCATGCAGTCATGGAGGACGAGGGAGTTCGTCCGCATGATGGTGCTTGGCAAGCCAGTGGATCATTACAAATTGCTCCCTTGAATGTGTGCGGCGATCGTGAGGGCGAACCCTGGGTCAGTCGCAGTGTGTGAGGTTGACGAATGCAGGTTTTATAGGATATTTGTGGCATACGCTGCCAATGTAAATGGCTTCAAGCTCGGGTGCAGGCTCGTATTATTCGTTGATGGAACCTATCTGAGTGGACCTTACTAGAGGACTATGTTGGCAGCCTGCTCGTTGGATGTGGATAACCATCTCTTCAACTTCGCATACGCCATTGTCTATGGTGAGAAAATTGAAGAGTGGGTGTGGTTCTTGGAAATGGTTGCTTAGTGTTTGGAGCGTCTGAAGCCGGTGATAATGTCGGACAGGCACCCGACAATTCTGCCTGTGGTGGCACAAGTGTTTGGGAAAGAGTACCATAGCTACTGCCTACGACATTTGACTTAGAACTTCGTGAAGGGGGCAGCTAAATATGGCATCCACAAAGAAACAACAAAGCAGATAGTGAAGGAAATGTTCTATAGGGTCGCCTACGCACCAACAGTGGGGGAGTACAATGTCGCATTGGACAAGTTGAGGTGCTATAATGCAGAGCTTGGAACTTGGGTGGAGGACAACCTAGCCTGAGCAGTGGGTTGCATCGAAGTTTACTAAGGACAGATGGGGTCGGATGAACAACAATGTGATAGAAAGTTGGAACAATTGGATGCGACGCTTAAGTCCGATGTTTGCGCCTTGGCTTGTTAGTGGCCGCCTAGAGAAGCTCGGTAAGAAGATGGACAAGCACAAGACCGAGATGCTGAATTGGAAGAATGGGGTAGGGGAGAGGATAGAGCAGAAGTTGGCAGACACTTATAAAAAAATGGGTTGTATTGTAGCTGTAGAGTGTTATAGTTTGATGTTAGGCGAGTACAGTGTCGAGTTAACCAACAGCCGTTGATTAGTTGTGAAGCTTGGGCAACATACTTGCGCTTGCAGGCTGGCAGATGCACGACCTTCCATGCTATCATGCTTCGGCTGATAGCAAAGACCAACCTATGGGTTTATGACTACGTCCACCCCATTTATAAGATAGCAACACAGGATGTCATATATAACCAACTTATGCACCCTATGAAAATGCACGACATGGGAATAGTGGATGGAAAGACAGGGCTTGTGGTTGGTGGGGAAGAACTGGATGAGGACTACAACCGGTGCATGTTACCCCCCAACAATGGCCGACATCCGGGTCGGCCGCCTTCGAAGCGAAGAGAGTCTCAAACCCAGGACAAGAAAGTGCAGAGGTGCTCAAAATACAGTGAAGTAGGCCATACAAGGCGCACATGTCGTAATCCTTAAGCAGATTTCGATACAAGTTATAAAGGTGATGTTGTCGAGATTGAGGATCTCTTTGATGGTTCCTATGCAGCACGGGTGGGTCGGACGTGAAGGTATGGTTCACCACATGTGCTGTACATTATTTTCATATCCTGTTATTAACAGGTTGTTGTCTTTGCAGATGGTGGTGGAGTGGACGGAACCGGTACATCATACTGAGGTACAGGATGCATGGCATGCATCAGTGTATATATTCACCTAGGAGTTGCACACTTGCATTCATGATCGTAGTATGCCAATAATGGGTTCTGCATCGATCGTTTGTGACATGATCAATTGTCTACTCCCTATGAAGAATATAGTTACCTTGTTGCAGTACATGTTGCAGCATTTTTTAAAGGTGGTGTGTGCCATAGTGCTGCAGTGTTGTATGTATCCTGGGCCTACTACAGTGATTCCCCCCCACCCCGCTGGCACATACCCACTGCACATGCAATGAGTACCATGGTAGATACTATGTCAAACACAGGCAAACGTATTACTGTGTATAGCAACTATGTTATATGTGTTATGTGTGTCATTAATGACTGCTAATGTGAAGGTTTGATTTGGCCATATGTTATGTTGAGTACAAATTGTTTGGTATGTTTTTTAATTTGATGGAAAAGTAACAGAAATGTGAAATGTGGTGTTCCCGTACCAAAAGCCCGTGACGCTTAGACAACATGTGAAGTACGTTATTGAAGAAGTGCATGCGCATCAAATTACGCTATTGTGACGTACATCATTGGGGGGTACGTGATAATGTGGGGTTCTATGAATGTTGCAATTGTGTTGCATTTGTGGTTGTTATGAGTCAAATACGATAATTGCATTCTGATGATCATGTAAAAAGAAAAGGTTCATTCGTAGTGCATCAAACTCATATTACAATGCAAATATGTGGCCGATGACCACTTGAACGAATACCTTCAACGTGCCATACGATCACTGTTGTAGTGGGAAAATTTTAAGTGAACCCATATTTTGAAAAAAAAGGCGAGTACATATATATTTATGTTTGTATCTGTTTATTACATGGGTTAGGTTGAGGTACAAATCTCCACTCCCCATTGCACTTCCTCGCACATATGTTACTATAACCCAACCTGACATGTTCGGCACCCGAACTGTAACATGCGGGACCCCGTGGCGTCATGGTTGCTGGTGGAAATGAACAATACCGTATACATTGTGCATCTCTTAATGGCACGCCTTATTTAGGTCAACCACTGAGCTGACCTATGTACACCTACGTAGGCCCCTGTATAGGAGTGGGTACACGTATCGGTTGGAAGAACTGCATGGGACATGTAATGTGGGAATGGGGTGGGGGCGGGGAGGGGTAATAGGGGCCATGCCGAACGTAATGCATGTCAGCCATAGTTCGCATACACAGAAGTAGACTATTGGATCAAAGGCTACGAGTGACACTGAATTATAGCGATAGGTGCATGAGCGGAGTTGGTAAAGGGTTGCATTCACTTAAATAGGGGGCCAAAAAAGTACAATGTCTTAAAGTACACAACACACAAACAGGAAGGAGAATGGATGGCAGACATTACACCACATATGACAATGTTTGGAACACGAACAAGTGCCGGTACTGATGATATAAAGAAGACCGCTACATGGCGAGAGTCGTGCAACATATATAGCTATGGACTTCGCATCATTATCGAACTCCCTATAACAATTGACAATAAGGTTAGACAAATTCGCAGCGACAGTAGTACAAGTGTAGTGTTTGCGTGTGGGATCGCATACGATGGCAATTTCAGGTGTCGTACGTTACGTCCACAAAATTATTGAAACTTACCTTTACCACAAACGTTGCGTGCTTGTCAACACTTTCGACAACTCCCAGAAAATACACACACCACCGATAAAACCGATGGGCACTGTGAACCCGTGGTTTATTCCCGTTCTTCGCAGTATCTCCCTTACATTATCATATCTGACTCAAATGTTTGTCACCACCATTATAGCATCCCTAGCGACTGCAAGTAATCCCCTTAGATTCGGTAGGAATGATGCGCGTGCAATGCCTCTATAATTCCAAACTGCAATGCGAATGTCGCCATTGGAGTAGTCTGGAACGTGTGGTGGGATGCCGACATGGTTGTTGGTTGCTACCATGTTCACCGTGTACGCAATGGCATTCTCCTCTTCCATGGGGGTGGACATTATGTCGATCTGACCTCCATCACGCCCCTCTGGTAGGATATGTATGTACGTGTCGTCACTCCATCTATAGTAATTGCATGACAACATGGACTGTGAAATTTCAAACATTCTACATGGGGCGAAAGATGGTCTTAGTATGAGCTCTACGTCGAACCCCTCAACCACACCATCCTTCTCAGCGGTATGCTGCATTCGTAAGAGGGTTCTAACCGTCATGCCAGGCAATGTGCCGCTTACGTTCACTCCACTGCGAATAAAACTCAACTACTGGCGGAATTTACGCTGGCACACGTGCTCCAGATGGCAGCATGCACCTTAAGTTACACACTCGTTGTCGCGTGGCAACATCAAAGTCCATCCAATACCGCACCTGACAGTCCATAAATGACTGCAGGGTCAGGTTGTTGATGGGGACGAAATTAGGTCCATCTGTCTAACCAATAGTAGGGAGTACCTCTGCATTACCCAGGGGAGGATGGGTGGGCGACGACATTATTTTTCGTAATTGCAATACAGGCGTCCCCCAACTTGCTTGCTGCTGCGGAAGACTGACCTCGCCGCCGATCACTATCTCCAAAAGGATGTCGTGTTTGTAGAGTTGCCCAGCTCCAACCGAACAGTGGGAGCTTATTCCTATACTTCCCTCGTGAACGCCTTCGAATTTCTGCACCAACTCATTCACCTTTTACAGAGTAATGTAAGTTTGCAATCTATGCTCCCCGCTTCGGGCCATACTTATAATGTATGAGAACCCAATGTACTCTAGCCAACCACCTCAAACCAACTCTATAGGTACATTGAAGTTTGTGCCGCACATATTTCACTCATTAGGTGTCCGTACTAGGTGACCCCACCAGCACAGAATTCGTTCCTACATTAGTATACCTCATGAAAAACTTCGATGTACATAGGTATCCGGACACATGTGGCATAGTACACAGACTTTATACCCCCATGCGGTGCGTGCTTCTACCTTGGCTCATTCAACACTGCAATGACCAACATTCGCCCACTATACCTACCCCACCTGACACACCCAAGCTAGACGCTGACATTGACTCCCATAGCAACACCCACCAGAGTTGTTAGGAAATTTCAAACATGATGTTCAAACAACATCATTCGCACGGTTCACCTCATGTGACACTGTGGCCAATGTATATCAAAAGCAAATTACCACACGTCTACCCTACCCCACTTCACCACCCCAATTGGCATCCCAATTCAATGTTCACACCAACATTCTATGCACACTGGTTCCCCCCATTGCTCACACAAGGTCACTTTCATTTTTGAAACTTGCATACTTCACATCCGTTTACCCACTACACAAATATTTTCCACCCGGGTACCCATCTACTGACTGGATAGTAAACACATCATTCTTGGCTCTCCCTTGTCCCATCACCACCCCACCACTCCCTCCTCAGTTTATATCATAACCTCCATACACTGACATCACTCCATTCCATCCTTCATTTCCCACGCATTGCGCATTCACAACTTCATTCAACCATCGCCCAGACTACCAACACGCATACAGACATAAAATTGAACGTCACAAAACTAAATTTAAAGGATATACAGCACTCACCTTCGCCTGACCCTCTCGCTAGTGTGCTCCTCGCGTTCTACAGATTCTTCACCTCTACAGCTTTCTCCTCCACTGCTCACTAAGTACTCCTCCTCCACAATCCTGATGCAGCATGCGGGCGACACCCACCCCTCTTCTTCCCTTTCAATTTCTCCCTCAAAATGTAGCCTCCGGTCTTCCCTCTCGGTTTCTCATTCACGCTTCTCTTCTCTCTCGATTCCTCACTTGATCGTCCTGCCACTAACTTCCACCAATAACTGATCCCCCATTGTGTTGAATTCCATGAGGGGCAAACTTGGAAATTGAACAAGGGCATTCCCGAGATTTCACCATCTTTAGAATTTCCCCCACTTCTTTTTGCCCCCAAATCTAATACCTATTTGTTCTGAAATAAACTGGCCGGTTGCCCCACACAGTTGAACGCCCACTACCTTGTAAATTTCCCTGATTAAAATACAAAGAATCACAAAGACCTATGTAACAACAATATAAAAATATGTTAATATACACTGATTGAATGATTGAGAATGAAAGGACTTACACGTACTTAAGCTGGTGGATCTCGGGGCAAATTGACGGCACACTTGCTGAAGAAGTCTCCAAACAAAAAGGTGTACACTTTGATAATAACCTATTTAACAGAAAATGCATAGAGAACTCCCCATGAATATCTATAGTTGTAATTCTTTTTATTACTTTATTATGTTTACGGATAAAATAATAGTAATAAATTCAAGATCTACTACTATGCATACTTTTTTAAGAAATTAAAAAGGCAATAATAATAACAAAGAGAATAAGAAATATTTTATCATTTCTTAACAACAACGATGACAATAAAAATGATAGGATTACAATAAATAGGATTTAAAAGTATCATTGCAGTGTACCTTACGTCTTTAATATTCCACACTTGATTAATACAATAATTTTGCATTTATGGTCATTCATTATTATTTTTAATACACTTGAATTTAGATTAGAAATTGTGAAGCGGTGAGAGCCCACCATGTGCCAAAGGTTAGACTTGAATTATTTTGGTTTAACATATACATACATATATATATATATATACATATATATATATATATATATATATATATATATATATATATATATATATATATATATATATATATATATATATATATATATATATATATATATATTTGCAGATATACACACACACACACACATACATATATATATATATGTGTGTGTGTGTGTGTGTGTAAAACCCTGAAAATTCAATTTGAAAATTGTTGCCCAGTTGGACCAACCTAGGCCCAAGTCAACCCAAGTCAGTGCCAATTAATCCTCATGAAATTCTTCTAATAAAATTCTTGATATATTTTTGGGAAGTATTAAAATTTCCAAAATTTCCCTTTTCGATTTTTGTAGAACTCCTAATGTCATTGTTATTATTTTATTATTATTATTCTATTATGAATATTATTATCATTCTACTATTAATATTATCATTTTATTATCATTAGTCCATTTAAAATTATTACTCCAAAAAAAACAAAAAAAAATAATACAAACCCTAAACCCCCCTTGATATGCCGCCCCCTTCTTATATATTAAAAAAAATAAATTTGAAAGGGTGTTTTCCCTCCTCACGTAGCATTTCCCCCCTTTTCTTTTTCTTTTTAACCTAAAACCCTAACCCCCCTTTCCCCCACTCCCCCCTCACGTGCTCCTCCCCCTCTCTCTCTTTCTTTTCCTCTCTCTCTCTCTCTCTCAACCTTTACACCGTCGCCGACCACCGTCCGCCCGCCCTAGTGCCGCCACCCCACTGGCCGTTTCTCTTGCTTTTGCACTCTCTGTATTGAATTTGAATGAAGGAGTTTCCCTCGATCTAGATCCGGTTTCGATCAAAGGTACTAGTAACAACGTTTTTAATGCTATTTTGGTATTTAATGGTAAAGGTGGGTTCTCTTGGCATGATTGGGCCTGGGCGAGGGTTTAAGCATGTCTAACGGGTACAGATGTATTTTTTTGGGGTAACCCGAAATGAGCGAAAACCGTGCAAAAAGGGATAGAACAATCTGGACAGAATTCACACTATTTTTGACTCAACTTTGAAAATTCGGTATAATTATTCTGATTGTCTAAAAATTATAAAATTTTTGCAGTAGTTAGGTTAAGATGCAAAGATTATGTGGATTGTTGAATTGGATGAATTGGAGTCAAATTGAGAGAGTTATGGCCAAAATACCGAGCCTTATCAAAACTGGAAACCGTAGGCATAGGGTGCGGTTTTTGAATTTTTAGACTTGGTTATGTGGTGAATCTATGGAAGTGCTAAACATGAAAGTTTTAATAGACAAAATTATCTTTCTGGATTGAGTAGGAACATGATTTTTGGAAGTCGGAAGGAAAAGTTATGAGGATGGGAATTTAGGAGTAAAAATCTGGGTAGAATCTGGGGAGGCAGAATTTGGACTGTTTCGCCCTCAAATTAGAAAAATTCCCCACACTAGTGCTGGTGGCCAAAAATTATGAAATTTACTAAGTAGGAGCCTCTGGATGTGCCAAATAATGTCATTTTGGAATTGGGTCATTTGGAGTAGCGTAGCCTGAGTTTCGATAAAATTTGCCGGGACTATCATGGGGAAGATAGTCTTTGGCATTGCTGGAAGAAACAAAAATTTGACTGGGTTTGGGGTAGAACCGAGCCAAACTCTAAATATAGAAAAGACAGAGGACATTGTAAGGTTTCCAGATTGACCCAGAACATTGGAATCGGATATCGGGAACTAGAGCTATAATTTTTTTTGGAAGTTGGACCTATAACTGGCCAACCGAACCTTTACCCTGGATAAGGTTGGATGAATAAAGATCTAGAAAATCTCTTTTTAAATTTGGGGGAGGCCCAGGGGTGCCCTACACTGAATGTGGACTGACTATGGCCTGTTTATGGGCCCAGGTGCGGAGCAGTGAACCCTCATTAAAGTAACTGAGCCCGTAAATTGTACGGTACCTAGGTAACAGTCATGCCCTAACCTTTCCCCTGTGTGACTAAAATCATGAAAGTTTTGGGAGTTCTTGTATTGATTCCTTGGCATTCCTTTCCAATGGGATGAACACTGATGTGAAATTTATGAATGGTTCCTTGATGGGAACTGAATGCTGTGTTTGTTCTGGAAGTTGGAAATCTCCATATTGTAAAAGTTGAAACTTACTATTATAAAAGTTGAAACTTACTGTGATTGTATGTGAAGTTCTGTTTCTGCATTCTGATTTCTGTTGGGAAAGTATTTAAACCTGAATAAAACTGAATGTGTCAAGTTGGTATCCATTAACTGAAAGGAACTAAATAGGGTGAGTTAAATCTATTGGAACTGATTGAAGGCCATAGCCTTCCCCGGATAATAGGTGCATGCATGTGAGCGGCCACATACTCAGCTGAGACGTGGGCCAGGTTATCGGTAACCACCCATGATGGTCGTAGGCCAGGAAAGTTAAGCGGTAATTGCCTGAGAGGTGGTAGGCCAAGAAAGAGTTGAACGGCTGCGCTATGTTAGAGCGCAGGCCATGAGACCCACTGGGGTCGCTCACCCAAGACTTATCTGAAACTGAACATTTTGAATGGAACTATGGAAGTGTGAGTCTGAAATTGATTTTTAAGGAAGATGGTGATAATGGGTTGTGTACCCTGAAAACGTGTTGCTAACCTCCCTTTCCCTAAAATGTTTTCAAAATGAATTTGTACGTGTCTTTGACTATTGGGGGTGAATGTTACTAAGTTAATCTCACTGTTATAAAATGTTTTGTTTTAGGTGATCCAGCTGTACTTGGGACTGGGGATAGGAGAGTAGAGCGAGGCTCGAATGCTGGTTGTGCTTAAAAAGGATTTTAGAAGTTGTAATAGAACCCAGTTGATTTAAATTATGATGTTCAAGTTTTGGGTTAAATTTTTGGACCCATTTATGGTGGGCTTTGATTCGTGAAGACTTTGTTTTAAATGTCAGTTATGTTATCCAGCCTCATATTTCTAAGAAGGGAATACGGTAGTAACACCTCGTTAGGAGTTCCTACTGCCATTCAGGTTAAGTCAGCAGTAAATAAAGAATTAGAAATTTGGGGGTGTTACAGTGTGTGTACATATACATATACATATACATATATATATATATATATATATATATATATATATATATATATATATATATATATATAGGTATACAAATAGACATATATAGATATATAGATAAACGTATATACATATATACATATACATATATATATATATATATATATATATATATATATATATATATATATATATATATATATATGTATTTTTATATATATATATATATATATATATATATATATATATATATATATAGATAGAGAGATATATATATATATATATATATATATATATATATATATATATATATATATATATATAATGTGTGTGTATATATATATATATATATATATATATATATATATATATATATATATATATATATCTCTATGCACACACATATAT
>JAKOGI010000500.1:0-2500 GCA_029747015.1 Carnegiea gigantea
TATATATATATATATATATATATATATATCTGTTTATATGTGTGTGTGTATATATATATATATATGTATATGTATATACATCGATGGATGCGTACATACTTATACATAGGGCTGTTAAAAGTTGATCCGACATGATTACCGACCTAAACCGAACACGGAATTAGGCGGGTTTGGGTAAAGATTTTGAACCCGTTTAATTAATTAGGTCAACACGATTAGCCCGTTTAATTAAACAGATTGGGTTCAGGTTGAGATTTTCGGCATGAAAAAATACCGATTTCATCTGTTTAATTAAACAAGTTAATAGATTAACCTATTTAACCCGTTTAATTCTAACCCATTTAACCCGTTCAACCCGTTTATTTAGGAGGGAAGTGGTACTGGAATTTTTTATTTTGATTTTTGAAGAACCGAAAAACCCTAAGCTGTGAGTAGAATGACCATTTGACCATTTAATAAACCCTAGCTATATATATAAGAAAGTAAGACTAAAAATCAGAGTCCCTCAATGCCTCGGCCTCTTTAAGTCCCTCTCTCTCAAACTTCAGACACTGAATCTCAGTCTCTCTCTCTCTCTCTAGAACTCTCACATCGCAGGCAGCTCACTCAGTCGCGGAGTCACTCTCTCAAACGCATATGGCAGACACAGCTCTCTCTACAACAGACCTCAATGCCTCAACCTCTGAAGCCTAATTGCAAACCTCACCTCTCAAGTCTCTCTCTTTGACTCTCTCAAACTCTCAGTCTCTCACTCACACTCTTAAATTCTCAAACTCTCAGTCTCTACCCAGATCTTTGAATTGGTGACTGATCGCTACTTACTAGCCTCCACAACAGTGACAGCCTTGATTTTTGAAGTTATAAAAACTCTTAGTCTCTGGTCCAAGTTGGCACCAAGTTGCGGATTGTTACAACCTCAACACCAAAAGTCGACAACCATGGTATGATTTGGTTTTTCCATGGATTTTTGCTTTGATTTTCAAGCTTTTACTGTCATGGGCATGTCGATCTCATCTGTCTGAAATTGCTTGTGATTTTTTAAGTTATTTGTTGTGGGAATATCTAAAATTGCTTGTGATTTTTGAAGTTATTTGTTGTCGGAATATCTGAAATTGCTTATGATCAACCCTAAGTGAGTATTTGCTTGTGATTGATGTCTAAAATTGCTGAAAAGTGAAAACAGATGAGCTAAAAATAAAAAAAGACCCTAGGTTACACAGTTACACCCACTGTCTTGAAAACAGATGAGCTAAAAACATATGAGCTAAACAGATGAATCTATTAATCTTTTTGTTCGATCCTATAATCGGGCAGTCCTAAGATGCCAACCACTATACCTAATGTCTTGCTTCTCTTTTTCATGGTCATATGTGATTTTGAAATGTGCATGAGTGCATACTAATTGCAACTTTTTTTAAAAAATGTGAATAGGAATGACGTCAAATTATGAAGATTTAGTGCCTATTGATGTTGATTCAAATGGTGAGGATGTGGCTGAAGTTGATAGTAAGGAAGCAAATAGGCCTACCACAATTCGAACAGGGGCATACAACCCTCAAGCTACTGCTGGTGGTGTTGGTAAGCCTCCAAAACGCCAAAGGAAATTAACTTCTAGTGTGTGGGAATATTATGAGTTCCTTCCTCTTGATAAAGAGGGTAACTTGTTTTTTAAATGCAAAAAATGTGGCCAAACTTATCCTAGAGATAGTAGATATGGAACTGACAATTTAAAAAGGCACTTGGGCTTGTAAAAGAAGGAATGTTAGAGATATAGGTTAACTCCTCTTACAGAGTCGTTCTGGTTCTTTGGGAAGTAGGCGTCTTAGATTTGACTCTAATGAGTTTCATCACTTGTTAGGTATTCGTGTTGTCAAGCATGAATTGCCATTCCAATTGTCGAATATGATGGGATGAGGGATACGTTGGCATCTTTGAATCCTGACGTCAAATTTGTGTCAAGGAACACGATCAGAAGTGATGTCATTAAGTTGTTTGCTAGGGGAAAAAAACCCTTAAATGATTCTTCGAGTCTTTCCCTAGCAGAGTTGCCTTTACTTCTGATTGTCGGACATCTTTAAATATAGATGGTTTCATATCTTTGACTGCCCATTATATTGATGCTAATTGGGTTCTCCATAAGAGAATTTTGAACTTCTCTTTCATGCCTCCACCCTATAATGGAGTATCCTTTGCTGAAAAATTTTTATTGTTGTTGAAAGATTGGGTCTTGACAAGAAAGTGATGAGCTTGACATTGGATAATGCTTCTTCGAATGATGTGTGTGTTGATATGATGAAAGTTCAATTGAAACTTTTGTGTGATTGTTCTTACTTTCATGTTCATTGTTGTGCTCACATTCTCAACTTGATTGTGAATGAGGGTTTAAAGGATGTAGATGAGGCTGTGTCTAAGATTAAGGAGTGTGTTAAGTACTGTAAAGGCTCTCAAATAAGAAAACAAAGGTTCCTTGACTCTTATAAGCTTTGTGATATTGTTTATA
>JAKOGI010000500.1:7500-107500 GCA_029747015.1 Carnegiea gigantea
ACTAGATGGTATAAAATTGCATCTAGTTGAAACCCATTATAGTCACATGTGACTTGGGAATGACTATTGATTCGTTAGTGATTTAGATGTCAAAATTTGTTCAAAAATCATCTCAACCAAAACCTTAAGCTTATGGTTGAAGGCTCAGGAATAGATTCATACTCTAATACGCCCCTTCACGTGAATGCCTTTTGGGCTTGAAGTGCAGATGCTGCAAAGACTTCCCCTACCTTACGCAATAAATCAATATAGGGATTGTTGAGATTCGAAGTCGAGATCTCTCGGTCAGAAAAACTCTGATACCAGGTTCAAGAACCATCTCAATCAAAAGCTTAAGCTTATGGTTAAAAGCCTAGGAATAAGTTTATACTCTAACAAAATCAGTTCTTTGACATAGGCTAGAAATATTGATTTAAGGCCACCCATAAACTGTTTGATAAAACGCCGACGACGGATGGTGTCACCTGTAATGCTTTCTTACTGTTTATTTAACAAAATGAGTTTCTCTTTAGTAGTGACTAGAATGTTGATTTTAGGGTTTTCTGTAATGTTACATTTCACTTTAACTTCATTGCATTTGTCTCCTCCAGCCACTAGAGTAATGAAGATTAATACAAATGGTCATTTGCATGTATTTACAAATTTAAGTATCTTTACTGATTCCTATTGACTTACAGGTGCATAGATTTGCACACGACAGTCAAACTGGATTGGGAATGAGTTAATCTATTAGGCATATGAGTATTTCTGCATGATCCATAGGGGAAAATGGCATCGTGGAAATGGGAATGCAATGTGTCACGATTTGCTTCCGGAACACTCCAGGATGCCCTGGAATCCTCTAGATTTCTCTAGAGATTATTCTAGGATCCTCCACATGGTTCTAGATCATTCTACACTTGTATAGAATGTAAGATATTTGTATAGAGAATTCTGGAAACACAATGTTAGCCGTTGGATCGAATCAATCTCCATCGTTCATTGAGGAGGTGGAAGTGTATAAATACTCCCAAGGGTGTCATTTGTAACCAAGCATTTAAGGGCAATACAAGAGCATTCTCCTAAACTCTTTCTCTCTTTACTTTTTCTCTCTCTAAGTTCTCTTAGATTGTGAGTGTGCTTACTTAGCTTTTCAAAGTCTAAGTCAAGCATCCTTAAGGCTTATTAGCAAAGAAAGCAAGAGTTCTAAGCAAAGTTTGCTAGGCCTCATGGGTTTAAGTTTCAGTGAATTATTAACCTGTGACAGTTGGTATTAGAGCTTTAGTTTAGAAGATCCATGGCTTTAAGTGTCACTGATGCTCTCAACCCTCAACGAGGAGGGAAGAAGGGCAAGGACAAGAATAAGGACTTATCGGTCCTTGTAGATGACAAGCTTGCGGAGATTAACCACTCCATGTCGGACCACACGGGTGGGGTGAATGACATGGAAAAGTGCATCCAGGAGCTCGAGTCCATAGGGGACTTTGAGGAGTTCCGTGCGGAGATGCAAGAGGCAGTGAAATCCTTAGCAAGCAATGTCAATGATGAGGTCCGAGCTCTTCGGGATGGAGAACTCCAAGCTTGCAAAGCCGAGGTGGTGGCTTGAAAGTTCGAGATTGAGGCATACAAGGCAAAGGTTGAGGCCTTAGAAACCCAACTCAAAGTATGCATGGCCGCGGTGGCCAATGCAGGCAATGGTGGATCAGTCAAGTGTCTACCACCCCAAAGGTGAATGCGCTCCAAACTCTAACCTATAATGGGGCCAGGAATGCAAGGGAGATAGACAACTTCTTTTGGAAGTTTGAGGCCTACCTTAGAGCGGTAAGCATCGCCGATGAAGCACAAAAAGTAAACAATGCTTCCTTCTCTCTTAAAGATATTGCTCTTGTTTAGTGGAGTCGGAGGTGCGACGATGTCAACTGAGGGTCCGCTCCTATCACCACTTGGGATGGATTCAAGAGAGAGCTCAAAGAGCAATTCTATCCCAAGGATGCAGTGAAGGAAGTCAGGGCTAAGTTGAGGCGCCTCCAATACAAGGAGGGCAACCTTTGTGAGTATATGAGGGAATTCCAGGAGCTTCTCTTGGAGATCCAAAACATGGGAGAGGAAGATGCCTTATTCACCTTCCTAGATGGCCTAAGTGGTTGGGGCAAGACTAAGTTGGAAAGGCGTGGTATGCAAGACCTTGCCTACGCTGTTGCCGACGCCGGGTCACTTAATGAGTACAAGAGAGACTCATCAAAGGGACAAGGCAAGAAGAACAGTGGAAGCGGCAAAGGTGGGGGAGACCGAGCCAAGTCTTCCAAGAGGGATAAGCCCTCTACGGACAAAGGGAAAGGCAAGAAGACTGACGCACCCAGAAAGTATTCATGTTTTCTGTGCAACGGACCATACTGGGTCTTTGAATGCCCCAAGAAGGGCAAGCTTGCTGTCATTGTCCAAAAGGAAGAGGAGGAAGAGGAGAAGAAGATTGCCTCCCTCAAGTTACTCAATGCAATCCACGCAAAAGTGGAGAAACAACCTCATGGGTGCATGTACGTAGAAACCCTTATCAATGGCAAGCCTCTCCAAGCATTGTTGGATACGGGAGCTGACACGGTCTATATGACCAAAGAGCTTGCCGATGAGGTTAGCCTCTCCTACACCAAGGAGGGGGGATATGTGAAGGGAGTCAACGCTAGGAGCCTCCCCATCTATGAAGTTGCTCGGGGCACCCCCATTCAAATCGGCCAGTGGAAAGGTAAGGTTGATATCACCATTGCTCCCTTAGATGACAAGAAATTCTATTTGGGCATCGATCTCCTTGATGCGGTGAAGGCGCACCTAGTACCCTACACCAACACTTTGTGTCTCATGAAGATGGGGCAACCTTGTAATATCCCCGTGAAGAGGGGCATCGATGAAGGTAACATGCTCTCCGCCATTCAGTTTTCTAAGGGACTCAAGAAGAAGGAACTAACTTTCCTTGGTACTCTCAAGATGGAGGAGGAATCCAAGGAAGTTCAAGCACCCAAGGCCATCCAAAAGGTGCTTGGTAAGTTCAAGGATGTCATACCCGCTGAGTTACCCAAGAGGCTTCCTCCAAAAAGGAAAGTCGACCATGCTATTGACTTGGAGACGGGGGCTAAGCCACCCGCATTTCCTCCTTACCATATGGCACCTCCAGAGCTTGAAGAGCTAAGGAGACAATTGAAGGAGCTACTCAATGCTGGTTACATTTGTCCCTATAAATCTCCTTATAGTGCGCCGATATTATTACAAAAGAAACATAATGGATCTCTTCATCTATACATCAACTATCGGGCCCTTAACAAGGTCACTATCAAGAACAAGTATCCCATCCCTTGCATCGATGACTTATTTGATCAACTTGGAGATACAAGGTACTTTACGAAGCTCAGTTTGAGGAGTGGGTACTATTAAGTCCGCATAGTCAAAGGGGATGAGCCAAAGGCGGCATGTGTGACACATTATGGTTCGCATGAGTTCCTTGTCATGCGCTTTGGCCTCACAAATGCACCGGCCACATTTTGCACCCTCATGAACAAGGTACTTGCTCCTTTTCTTGATCACTTCATGGTTGTTTATCTTGATGACATTGTCATCTATAGCAAGTCCTTGGAGGAGCATGTAAGATACTTGCGGGAAGTGTTCCGAACTTTGAAGGACAACCAACTTTATGTAAAGAAAGAAAAGTGCTCCTTCGCACAAGAAGAGGTGCCTTTCATGTGTCACATCATTGGTAGAGGCAAGCTACGCATGGACCCGGCAAAGGTCGAGGCCATTCTTGAATGGGAGCCACCAACGAAAGTCATCGAGTTAAGGTCTTTCCTTGACTTGGCAAACTATTACCGACAGTTCATCAAGGGCTATTCTGTGATAGCCGCCCCTCTCACGACTTGTTGAAAAAAGGAAGAGGATGGACATGAAGCCAAGAATGCCAACATGCCTTTGATGCCTTGAAAAAGGCCATCACTAAGGAGCCCGTTCTCTCTCTCTCTCCCCGAACTTAACAAGCCTTTTGAATTACAGACGGATGCTTCTGACTGCGCCATTGGCGGTGTCTTGATGCAAGATGGTCATCCTATTGCCTTTGAGAGCTGAAAGCTTAATGACACCGAGAGACGGTACACGGTCCAAGAGAAGGAGATGACCGTGGTTATACATTGTCTCCGCATATGAAGGCATTACCTACTCGGGAATAAGTTCATAATCAAGACTGACAATGTCGCCACAAGCTGCTTTCAAACTCAAAAGAAGCTTACTCCCAAGCAAGCTCGGTGGTAGGACTTCCTAGCGGAGTTCGATTACATCACGGAGTATAAGTCGGGACTAACCTAGTAGCCGATGCTTTGAGTCACAAGGGTGAACTTGCCGACATCATCGACCTCAAAGCAACTTGCGGGACTGAATCAAGGAGGAACTCCAACATGATTCTCTTGCCCAGACCATCATCTAGCTTGTCAATAAGGGCAAGACTCAAAGATTTTGGGTAGAAGGTGGCTTGATCCTTACCAAGGGCAAGCGCATCTATATTTCTTCATATGATAACCTCCGGTGGGAAGTCATGAAGGAGTGTCATGACAGTAAGTGGGCGGGTCATCCGGGCATACACCGCACACTTGCCCTTATGGGAGAATCCTACTATTGGCCTTACTTAAAAGATGATGCCGAGACCTATATGAAAACTTATCTTGTGTGTCAACAAGACAAGATAGAGCAAGGAGCACCCGCAGGACTTCTAGAGCCTCTCCCCATTCCCAAAAGGCCGTGGGAGAGTATTTCTATGGACTTCATCGTGGGCTTACCCACAAGTGATGGATGCACCTGGGTGCTTGTTGTGGTGGATTGATACTCTAAGTATGCCACCTTCATTCCCGCACCCAAGGAATGTTTTGTCGAGCAAGCCACCCATTTGTTCTTCAAACATGTGGTAAAGTATTGGGGCTTGCCTCGGTCCATTGTAAGCGACTGGGACACTCGTTTCACTGGGCGTTTTTGGACAGAGTTGTTCAAGCTCATGGGTTCTGAGCTTAACTTCTCCACCAGTTTTCACCCGTAGAGTGATGGACAAACCGAGAGGGTCGATGCTCTCTTTGAGCTTTACCTGAGCTACTTTGTGAGTGCTAACCAAGGAGATTGGGCGAAGTTACTGGATGTTGCCTAATTCTCCTTTAACTTGTAAAAGAGTGAGTCCACCGGTCGGAGTCCGTTTGAGATTGTCATTGGGTAACAACTATTGACCCTAAGTTCTCTTGCCACAAGCTACAAGGGACCAAGTCTACCCGCCTATAAGTTTGCCAAGGATTGGAACGACTAAGTAGGGGTGGCACGAGCTTACTTGGAGAAGACCTCCAAGAAAATGAAGAAGTGGGCCGACAAGAAAAGGCAACCGAGAGAGTCCCAAGTAGGGGACCTCGTGCTTGTTAAAATGTAAAACCATGCGAGGTTAGCCGATCAACATCGAGGCCTCATTCGTTGATACGAAGGTCCCTTTCCCATCATTAAGAAGGTAGGAGCACAAGCTTATATGGTAGAATTGCCTCCCAAATGTAAGTTTACTCAAGCCTTATCATGGAGACAACGTGGATCTGAGTTGGGGCATCTCTCACCGGGCACCGTTAGGCATGAAAGTCCAACATGACAAGGAAGTGGAAGAAGTCTTACCCGATCGAGTGGTGCGTCATTCTAACCAGCCACCAACACATTAACTCTTTGTTAAGTGGAAAGGTCTACCTGAGAGCGAGGCTAGTTGGGAGGCCGTACAACACTTGTGGCAATTCAAGGAGCAGA
Source organism: Carnegiea gigantea (assembly GCA_029747015.1). Taxonomy (NCBI): domain Eukaryota; kingdom Viridiplantae; phylum Streptophyta; class Magnoliopsida; order Caryophyllales; family Cactaceae; genus Carnegiea; species Carnegiea gigantea. The sequence continues at coordinate 13,273 of JAKOGI010000500.1, forward strand.
TCCAACAGTTTGAGGATAAGAAGGCAACGAGGACGTCATCGGAATAGGTGGGAGAGGATGTCACGGTCTGCTTCCGAAACACTCCAGGATGCCTTGGAATCCTCTATATTTCTCTAGAGATTATTCTAGGATGCTCCACATGGTTCTAGATCATTTTACACTTGTATAAAATGTAAGATATTTGTATAGAGAATTCTGTAAATATAATGTTAGCTGTTGAATCAAACAATGTCCACCGTCCATTGAGGAGGTAGAAGTGTATAAATACCCCCAAGGGGGTCATTTGTAACCAAGCATTCAAGGGCAATACAAGAGCATTCTCTCAAACGCTTTCTCTCTCTACTTCTCTCTCTCTCTAAGTTCCCGTAGAGTGTGAGTGCACTTACTTAGTTTCTCAAAGTCTAAATCAAGCATCCTTAAGGCTTACTAGCAAACAAAGCAAGAGTTCTAAGCAAAGTTTGCTAGGCCGCATGGGTTTAAGTTTGAGTGAATTATCAACCTGTGACAAATGGTACCAGGTTTTGTGAAGTCTGTAAGGATGGATTAAGCTGAGGAACTTTTTTAGGAAATTGTTACATAAGAACACTATCTCTTGTACATCGATTATTGATGGGTTTCTTCAGAAAGGCATGGTTGAGCAGGCGAAGGCATTTTTGCACAGGAACCTCTATTGTAGCCTATTAGCTCAATGGCAGAGCAAACACACAATGACGTGGAGACATGGGTTCGATTCCCATATAGGCTAACAGTCAATGTGCAATGATAATGTTAAACCAGAAATTATGATATTTTATCCCCTTTTATTATCTAATAATTGCTCAAAATAAATTATTAATTTATGATTTTAATATTATTTTATTCATTTTGTAGGAATTGAAAAATGTGGAAAAATTGAGCAACTAAGTCACGAATTGGATCAAGCGAGGAAAGAAGAAAAATCCGAAGCCCAAAATCTTAGCCCAACTCCTCGGCCCAGTCCGCCCTTCCCATCCTTCCCTTCTTTATTCTTTCTCTCCTTTTCTCTTTCCCGGGCTGGGCCTTCTCATTTTCAGTGAGCGACCCATTTCACGCAAAGCCCACTTGCCAGACTAGCTTGCAGGTCCATTTACCCTCACTTAAAAGTCACGTGACGAGCACATGACCCGGCAGTTCCTTTTCTTTTCTAGCGAACGAGCTTGCCCAGCATGCCTTCGGGCTTCGGTTTATAGCCTAGTCCATTTGCTCTCTCTCCCTACCTCCACTAAACTGATCGCGTCTCACGTGAGCTGAAGCCTTTTTCCCCCAAAAAATGACTCTGAGGTATCCCACTTTATGTGGAAATAATTTTAGGGGACCATGTTTTTAGAATGTATTCTAAAGTGCACAACATTGTCAGGTAATTATTAAAGGGGTACATTCTGGTGATAAATGTGCAAGTGCCGATGAGTATTAATTTTATGACATAAATGCCCATGGATCTAAACCCGCGAAGTGTTAAGGAAAGCACTATGACTCTCAGTCTTCAGCGAACCTTGCAACTGCTTCATCATCTCTCTCTCTCTCTCTCTCTCTCTCTCTCTCTCTCTCTTTCTCTGTGATTGAAAAGCCATTGTTGAAGCTAAACACCTTTATTAAAGGAAGAAGGGCGAACTGAAGAGATCAGTACTTTGTAGCTGGAAATCAGAGAATGGTAAGTAGTTACTGAAACCCTAAGTTCTATGCAATTCAATGTTTACTTGCATCAATTGTTTCACAAATTCATGCTTTCGTTGTTGTTCATATGATTAATTGAGAAACCTGTAGTTGTAATATGATGTATTGAAGAATTGAAGTTGGTTTGTTTAGGTTTGGTAGGTTAGGGTTTATGAAAGTAGTTGGGCATGAAAAGCCTAATTAAGTAGTTAGCGTTTCAATTTTGGTACTTGCATTGCTCACTGTGTTGAATATTTATAAATTACCATATAATCTGCCTGTATCTATGTTAACTTAGTCATGAAATTAGTAGTTCATGCCCTATCTTCTATGCTCTGTTTTTTTAAGCTTGGGAAGTTAATGCTTGTAATGTAGGCTATTCAATTGGATATCTTGTTATTTGAATGAGTTGATGTGGTTAATTGAGTGATAGTTTAGTATAGCTGGCATGATTATAACAACTTCCCATTGTCTTAACAGGATGGCAGATGTTTGGTAGTTCATTGTAAGGATAGAATGATTGAAATCTAGGATATTAGTATTGATAAGTATCAAAATATAGATTTGTTTAGGGATGTGAGGTCTCTAGCCATGGAAAATGGAGTGCAGTTGCCTAAGTTTCCTGGGTTTAGATGGCATCCTCCTAGTAGAGAAAACCAGAGGTGACCACTTACCACAGATTTGGACTAGGTTAGTTTAGCTAGTCATTGGGGGAAAATGAAAAAGAATGTTGTGATACCTTTATACATCATAGACCTACCTGAGGCAAGCAGTTTGCAGAAGGTTGTTGAAAGTTTGGATAGGTTGAATGAAACCAAATAGAGATGCCAACAACAAGGCCTAACCCAAAACCAACCTCAAGCCCAAGACCAAGGCCTATCCCAAAACCAACCTAAAGCTCAAATCCAAGCCCAAAATGACAATGAGCCTTCACTTAGTGAAGTTGGGGCAGACAATTTGATAGTTAGCCCTTCAACTGAGAAAGTGAATTCTAGTGAAAAATCTTTAAAATTTCAACCCAAAGTGACTACAAACAGACTTAATAAGTTGCCCATTAGGAGACCTAGACTAAGGACAGCTAAGCAGCCCATCACACTAGTACAAATTGATTAGGCCCCACACTGCACTTCAATAAAATCCAAAAGTAGTTATTTCTTAAAATCTACTCCCTCATCAACTCCTACTGCAAAAAGCCTAAGCCCAGCCTCACCTTCTAAAATAGTGGCCTCCTATGCTATTGAATCCCTAACCTCCCAAGCTGCATCTGCTCTTAGTAGCCCTAGAAGGCCTATGACTAGATCTCAAATTGCCTAGGAGAACCCTAATTCTCTAACTATAACCCTTCCTGGAACTCTTTCTCACATTACTGCTGCAGAAAACAGCCCCTCCCAGCAAATATGCACCCCCAGAAGGCCACTAACAAGATCTCAAACTACCCCTACAACCCTTAAGTCTCCAACTCCCACCCTTGGAAGCAGTTAATCTCAAGCTTTAGCTGCACAGAATAGCCCCTCTCAAATATGTAGCCCTAAAAGACCTGTCAGTACATTACAAGCTACCCCAGCCCTTCAAAAAGGAAAATTACAACAGTTGGCACTTTAGAACTAGGGGAGGGCTTTGATTTAGGGATAGTAAGGGTTGATTTAGAGGTCTTGCATGATTTTGATGTGTATTCATTATGCCAACCACAAATAGGAGAGGTTGATGTGTTTGACAGTGATGTGGAGGAGAATTTGGGGCAAGCAGATGATGAAGAAAGTGACCATAATGACAGTGGGGATAGTGACTTCAGAGAGTGGCAATTAGATGGTTATAAGGAGCCTGACAGCCTCTCATTAGATGAGGAGGATGATTTACAGGATAAAAATGAGTCATTAGATGATATTTACTTAGAGAATGATACTCAGTTGCGTATAACCATAGGACATAGTAGCATTCATGATGATGTGGGTGAGAAATTACTGATTGTGAACAAAATGGCTAGGGTATTTAGGCAAGGCAAGTTATAGAGCAGAAATAGGGATGGGAGTGTAAGCTTAGCTATTGGTGACATCTTCACAAGTAAAGAAGAGTTCTTGAATGTGATGAAGGACTACTGTGTGCAACATGGCATTAGTTTAAGGAAAATAAAGAACACTAGGAGTAGATACACATAGAGGTGTATTAATAATGACTGTCCATTCAAAATCCATGCAGCTGTGCTTGTGGATAAGTGTACTTGGATGATTAGGTCCTTGAATGAGGGTCACAAGTGTCCCAATACACAGTTCAATAAGCATGCCTCATCCAGATGTGTTGCAACTAAGCTGTTGGATGATTTTAAGGACAACCCTAACATGGATAAAGGGACAATACAGAAAACTCTGATAAGGAGGTTTGGAGTAGCAGTGCCTGATTACACTTGCTGGAGGGCTAGGAAGTTAATGAAAAATGTGGTTGAAGGTAGGTATGATGAAGGGTACAAGGTACTGCCAAACTATATGAGGGTGTTTAAGGAAAAAAATCCTAACTCTTTATGTTTTATCAACTAGAAAGATGAGGGCCCTGGGAGGAATCCATCTTTTAAGAGATGTCAGATTTGTATAGGGTCAGCCATTACTGCCTTCAAACAGCACTGTAGGCCCTTTATTAGCATTGATGCCTGTCACTTGAAAGGGCCATACAAGGGTATCCTCAACACTACTATGGGGTTAGATGGGAACAATGGGCAGTATCCCTTAGCTTATGGAGTTGCACCTCAAGAGGATGAAGAGGAGTGGAGCTTTTTTCTGCATGGTTTAGCAACTGTACTGGATGTAAGGGAGGACAGTTCCAAGTACACAATCATTTCTGACAGGCACAAGGTAGCAGTTAACTACATTGCTTTTCTTTTTTTTTTTTTTCCTGTGTGCAATTGTCAATTACTTATATAATTTGTTATTTATGATGCAGGGCATAATCAAAGTATTGAAGAATGTCATGCCTCAAGCTTCAAGGAGGATTTGTGTCCTCCACTTCTACAAGAACTTTGCCTCACTCTACCCTAGTATGTGCCTGTTAGAGTTTGTGGTTTGATTACTTCTTTTCCATTGCTTTAAGTTATTAACATATCTTTTATTCCCCTCCCCTTAAAATGGTGAAGGTGCTTGGTTTCATTGCCTCTTTTACATTGCTGCTAATGCATACTTCGAATTTGCTTTTAAAAAGGCTATGGATAAAATTAAGGATAAGGATATTTCTGCTTTTCATTGGTTAAGAGACAATGAGCCGTTGGAACATTGGGCAAGGTTTAAATTTGACCAGACCCTAAAAGTAGATGACAACACAAACAATTTTGTTGAGAGTTTCAATAATGCAATTATGAAGCATAAGGGAAAGCCAACCTACACCATGTTGGAAGAGATTAGAAAGCTTATTAGGGCTAGATTTCATAAGAGGTTTCAAATTTCAGCTGATTGGGATGGAAAAGTGACCCCATTTGCGGAGGCAAAGCTTAAGAAAGTTGAACTCGAGTCCAGAAACTGCTGCAATTTAGTGCCAGCTGGGAGGGGGGAGTTTGATGTTAGAGAGGGATCCACAAATTTCACTGTTAAGTTGGCAGATCATTACTGTGATTGTCAAAGGTGGCAAGTCAGTGGCATACCCTGTAAGCATGCTGCCAGGTGCATTCTTAGCTTAAACCACAAGTTGGATGACTATTGTTATCCTTGGTTTAATGTTGAGAGTTATAGGAAGCTTTATGATGGTATCATACACCCTATTCCTGACTCATGCTTCTGGGGGGAGAGTGAACTGCCTGCTTTAGACCCTCCTTTTGAGCTTAAGAAGAGGGGAAGGCCAGAGAAGCACAAAAGAAGGGAATGCAGACTTCCCTTCCCTCCACAACTGTCCACCATCCAATTGAGTGGCGCTAAGAGGTGCAAGAAGTGCAAGCAACTAGGTCATAACAGCCTCACATGTGGGCAGCCAAGGGATGAATATGGTAGATTACAATATAAGAAGAAGCCTCGCTAGAAGACTGGCAATCTAGTTGGTTAGCCAAGCTTCCACCTCAACAGCAGCAGCATCAGGGGTTCCAACTCAGTCCAGCCAAGCTCTTTAACTCAGAATTTATGTATTTCATATGCTTTGTAATCAGCTTCTTGTTTAAGCTACTTATGTTGGTAGTTGTATTGTATTTGGCCAGTTTAGATTTGATGTATTTCAGATGCTTTGTCTTCAGCTTCTTCTTAACAAGCTGCCATGTTGTATTGCATCAGGGATGACTATTTTAGATGTATTTTATATGTTGTATAAGCAGTTTCAGTTGGATGACCAGAATATGTTTGTGTAATTGTCATTGTTGATAAGAACTTCTATGTATATGTAGTTTTTGTTTAAGACTGGATTCAGACTGCAATTGTAGCTTCTTCTACTTGTACCAAAACATGCTTAGTTTTAAATACAATGTGCTTCTTCCCAATCAACTCCAAAACCATGATAATCAACCTTACAGGCTTACATAACACCCACATATTACAATATTAAAACAAGTGCAACTAATACAATTACACCAATCTCAAACATAGCAAGAATACTCTGCCCTTTCTCTACTATTTTCAACATCATCTTCAACTCCCTTAGCTCATGCTTCACTATCTCAATTTCACTTAGCAATCTTCACTCCAGATTTGGATTAGCTTCATGCACCCATCTTAAAAACTTCTCACATCTCAAACACTTGGCATACATTCTGCCTGGGTTTTGGCTTGACTGTGATACCTTTCTTATTCCCTCAGTATTGCACCTTGGGCACATGACAGTTGTTTCTTCATGGTCACCTCTCCTTGATGAACTTGATGCTTGCATTATCACCTTTAGATCTGAGTTCCTTTATCAAAATAGAGTGAGTTCATGCCCAACTAGGGTTACTCAGCACTAAGCCCACCTTTGAAGGTCGGAGCGCAACCCAGTGCACCCATTGGGAGAGAGACCAACAAAAAAAAAAATTAATTATACACTTACCTTTTCTCCCTGCTTCAATGGCATCCTTCGAGTGTGGAGAAGAATAGAGAGCTTTGCGAGAGAGATGGAAACTAGGGGAGGAGAGAGAATGTAGGCTCAAGGAGGGGGGAAGATTAGAGGTATTAATGAGAGGAGAGATGAATGTTACCGTTATAGCTTCAGCCTTTGCAAGGGCAAAATTGAAACACTAGGTTTACTTTGCAATTCCCACCAAACACTCATTGGCACTTGCACATTTATCACCGGAATGTACCCCCTTAATAATTACCTAACAATGTTGTGCACTTTAGAATAAATTCTAAAAACATGGTCCCCTAAAAATTATTTCCACGTAAAGTGGGGTACCTTAGAGTCATTTTTTACTTTTTCCCCTATCCCTTTTGTTTCATCTTCTCCATTTCACAGCCAGAGAGACCTAAAAGTAGACGAGAAGAATAGAGCATGGTGGTTGAACCTCTCCCCATAACTCGACCATTTCGTTCTTTCTCCCCTCCATCATTCATCATATTAAACCCAGCGTCCGTGACTCAATTGTGTGGCTCTCATCATCATCATTAGTTGGCGGTTTTCAAGAGTTTATGGAGTGAATGAAGGGAGGTGAGAGGGCTCAGTTTCAGGGAGGTTGGCTTCAAAGAAGGTCGCAGACAGCATATAAGGAAGCAGAGGAGTAGAAAGATGGGGGATTAGATAGGAGTAGATTTCTTTTCGAGTTTTCAGTTTTCATTTTTCAGTTTCAGATTGAGGGTTCAATTTCTTTAATTGATGTAATCATACCTGAGTTTGTTGGTTCTGATTAGAGATTGCAATTTAGCTGTCACAATTATGCAACTTTTGGTTTGAATTCAAGTGCTCTGCCTTGCTCCTGTTCCGTTTTTTACTTTGTCCATCTACCCCTGTTTCATGTGAACATCATGTTATTTATGGGCTCACAATCTTGTTGGTACAAAAATTGATTCTGGTATTTGATTGTTTTTGGTTCAGGTTGAAGGAGTTTGGAGGTGAAAAGGTTGATTTTGCTTTTTCTCTTACTTGTTTTGCTTTGGTTAATTCGATTCGTAATTGTTCGAGTTCAATTTTGTCTAATTGAAGATATTGCATATGTTGAATGCGTGTGCGGTTTATTCTAATCTTATGGTTTAGTGTTCTAAATCGATCGCAATTATGTCGGGATTCCTGGATTGGTCTCATTAGTTACTTATTCATCGAATTTTAGCATAAAGTAATTTAGTAGCCTAAATTCATAATTCATCCTTGAGGATAGTACCCATAAGTGTTACAACGATAATCCGCACACTTGCGAGAATTACAACAGATAACAACAAAGCTAACTCATCATCTAATCAAAGGTAGATTAATATAAGACTATCAATAGGAAATAGACAAGGTAAACAACAGAGAGAAAAGCCACCAATTGTTTTACATCTACACGTAATCTTGATTGATAACACAAGTGAAACAATTTCCAGAGTTATCTGTCTGGCTACTAGAAGATATCACATAAAAGAACATAACACCAAGCTGATATATGTAGTAACATTTTTTTTACTTTAACCACTGAATTCTAGTTATAATTTTATTGAACAAAAAAAAAAAAAAAAAAGAAGAGGAAAGACTACAAAGTTCAAAAGATAATTCAAATACATTGTCTTTAAATAAAAACTAATACGAAGTTGCAATGTTTGTCTCTCTCAATATCTTCTTCTCCATCTAGGAGCTACAAAAGTGAAAAATAAGTTAAAGGAGAATACTCTTCCCTGCATAGAGACCATGCACACTGACACACAAATAGAAAGGAGGAGGAAGGGGGACTTAGTTACTAGTGACTATCGAACCATAATTAACAAACTTATAAATAAATCAACAAATCAATAATCGCTTATTTCACTTTCCAATCATCATGAAAAATCATTATTATGCCTCACAAGGCAATTTCGCATGCCATGATATGTAAATCGGCCACAAGATATGCAATGTCTTACTCAGTTTTGTTGTTGTTCTAGTGCCACCTCTGTACCTCCTTTAATCTACTTCCTGCTTCCTTTTGTCCTACATGGGTTTGGTGGGTGAATATCAACTTCTTCTAGAAGAGTACAACTTAAGAACGATTCTAAATATTTTGACTTGCTAACGACTTTGTCGCCTAATATAGTCAATTTCTTGTTCATACAGTTACAAATTTCTATCACCGTGTTCAGGTCCTTCTTATTTTTCTCTGCATAGTGTATCACTTTTAAAAAAGCTCCCCATGCAATAGTGAACAGTAGGGACTTATTTTCTCTTTTATACATCCCTCTAACAACATAACATCATTATCAAACGTGGGTTGACGAGTTGCTGGTTTGTCCACTTATTCAAAACAAGGGGCTCTGGAATTTCCTTCAAAAGATCTCCCCTTAAGTCTACAACAATATGGTGACATGGGATCCTTTCAACCTCAAACATCTTATAAGAACATTTTGTCTTATAAGTGGAAGGATAGTAAATGACCTCCCTCATTGACTTGTAAGAATCCTCGCCACTATCTCGTATAGTAAACACCCTGATCCCATCATCCTCAAATATGTCTGTAAGGACACACTCTGTACAATTCAACCATAACACATTCTGGAAAATGTAAAAGTTCATGTTGGTATAAATCAGTCTCCCATGTTTTTCTAAACCTAACCCGATCCTCTACTAGGGTAATTAAGATAAGTTAGTATACTCATATTCATTCTCATTATCACATATCTCCAATGAAACAATCAAATCTCATCCAAAATTCAACCAAACTCAATTCTTTGCTAACTAGCTTGCTAAACATGGAGTTTTCGCTCTCCAATATTAACGTGGTCCTCAAGAACCTAGCTAAGTATACATCCATAAAATAAGATGGGATCCACATGGTGCTCGAGTTATACATAACAGTAAACCAGCCATTGTCTAAGCCATAATCAGACATAATGGTCAACCAAGTTGATTCAAACTCTTCTGAAGTCTCATAGCTAATCTTTTCTAGAAGTTTGTATCACTATTCAAAACACCACCCATGTTTTCATAAACCTTTCTCATTATGTGCCAAATATAAGACCTATGAATAGAAGTATCAAAAATCCTTTCTATTGTAATCTTCATGGTCTAATCTTGGTCAGTAACAATGTATCTAGGTTTGTGACCCCTATGGCATGTAAGAATATCTCAAATAGTTTCAGTTTTCTCATTTGCTAAAAACCCAACTCCAAATGTGATCGATTACCTATGATGATTTATTTCTGTGAAAGGGGCAAAAATCAAATATGTATTCATGACATATGTGATATCGAACAAAATGGCATCATCAAACAAGTAGTAATTTTTTCTACTTATGCCATCTGCTCAAAAGAATATTTTAGCCTATTATTCTCATTCATTTTATAAGCAAAGTAAAAGAAGGATTTTTAATTTTCATCCTTATGAAATTCTTAGTAAACATGTGAGCATTTGGGTTCTCGATTAAAGTTTTCAGACCTTCATGAAAATTTTGCAAATCTTTTTTCATACAGCCAACATTTCCTATCCTTCCAATTTGGTCTTTCATTAGGTTAAATGTAACACCCCGCATTTTCGTTTTCCGTTAAGCTAATTAAAATTCCTTTTTACGTTCTAAATTCGTATTTTTAGTAACTGTGTGAGTTTTTGACGATTAAATTCATTAAAAAGAACGATTATTTGATTAACGTTATTATCGATGTTACTTATTTATAAAATTATCGAATCAACGCTAAACCGAGTTTTTAAAATCGTTTTTCGTTTTACTTGGTTGAATCCCAAAGTTTAAACTGAAATGTTGATTGAAGGTCGTTTCGATTTGAGTTAAGCCTAACCATTAGCAAGTACGGGATCGGGATTCAGTAGAATGTTGTTAATTGAGCCCAAAAAAAAGAAGAAAGTGAAACAAAAAGGGAAGGGGGGGAGTCGGGCCTCAAGAGCCCGAGACCCCGACCCCCCTTCTCCTTCGCACGCTCTCTCTCTCTCTGAAGCACTCCCTTTCTCCCTCTCTCTCTCTCTGGGGCCACGGTTGCCGATGGCCCTCATCGCCGACCGCCACCTGTCGCCGGCGAGAGAAGGGGGACGACCGGTTCCCTCAGCCACGCCAACCACCGCCCAAACCTCCCCACCCCTCGTCCTCCACGTTGCACGGCCAGAAACCGACCCAGACATGTGTCTAACGCCCAAAAACCGCTACCCACGGACCGGATTCCGGCAGCCCACAACCCTCACTACCTCCTCTATAAATTGGGGGTTTAATTCTGGCCAAAATCAGCCCAAACTGCCACTAAGTCGAAGCTAGGGTTTCGGATTCTGGAGGTAGCCGAACCAGGGTCGAGTTCAAGGGGATTTTGGGCGTGAATTGCTACCAATTTAGTGGGTAATGAAGCGATTCCAGGTGGGTGTTCCTCGCCTCCTAAATTAGTACTAATTTCGCAAACGTTTTAGTGGAATCGATGTTGCATGTTAGAGTAGCATAGCCTAATTTAGAATGTGCTGCTTGAGGTTTATAATTCGAAGTTAACTATACATGTTTGGCGTTAATTCGAATATATGTAACCATTGAATGCCTAAGTTTATAATTCGAAGTGAATTATACATGTTTAGCGCTAATTCGAATGTATGTAGCTATCGAAAGCCTGAATTTATCATTCGAAGTGAATTACATGCCGTTAGCGTTAATTCGAATGCCTGTGACCATTGAATGTTTGAGATTTTACATCGAAATGAATTAAATATATTTAGCTTCGAATCGAACCAATTTAGTTAATCATGCCTCAGTTATTAATTCGAAGTTAATTTAGCATGTTTAGCATCGATTCAATTAATTAGTTGATGCATGAAAAGGATTATAAACGAAGTTAGTTTAACGTGTTTAGAATCGATTCAAGTGAATTTAGCTAGTTCATGCCTAAAAGTTTAGCACAAAATGAATTATGAATGCTTTGAATCGACATAAGTACACTTAAATGATTCATACTTGATTAATAGCTTCGAAAAGAGATGAGTATGGTTGGAATCGATACTTGTGTATTTAGCTAGTCTATACCTGAGTAGTAAATTAGACATAATAACTGAATGCCTAAAGTCGTATTATGTTTAAGTGGTTTATTTCGATTCGAATAGTAATTTCGATGTAGATAGTGAACGTTTAGAATCGTATTATGATGAAATAGCTCAATTGGACTTATTTTGTAACTTCGAAACCAACGTTTATGAATGTTTGGTCGTTCCATGATCGTGTATGAACTTCGAAGTGCATCGTACATGTTTAAAGTTTATGTATATAAATGTTTAATCAGTCTATGATCGCCTATATGCTTAACTATCCCATAAAGGCCTACTAACTCTGAAGTAAATTTATAAATGCTTGGAGCCTTATCATTTATGAATTCCCAAGTAAAGTTCTATAGTTTTATATGTGTACGTGATGGTATACATATGCGTACGTATGCTTGCTGTAACGCACCGCCAAGTGGTGCTGCTTGCCCAGGTAAGTACCTAAATCTTACCTTTTCATAAATTAGTATGATAATATGTTGTATTAATAAATCAATGAAACGAGTTGGTAGTTGGATGGTTTGAGGAAAGAATTATGAGCGTTCGAGGTCTTGTGGTACGGTGCTTGTGAGGGGGGAGTTCGGGTTGTGAAATTACCACAATCGTGTGGATTGCGAGGCCATGTGTGGCTCATTGTGTTGAAATGATTACGAAGTGTTTAAATGTGATATGTGTATTTCCCTTTTTCCTTTTATGTTTAAAATGTAACATGTGTGTGGAAGGGTGATGTTTTAGCAAACGACTTTTCATGTGTTTTAAATGAATAATAGCCATGTCTAGTAACGAGCTATCGCCTATTTTAGCTATTTAAATAATGTTTGGAAGGAATTCCTAAAACGTTCTTAACAAAGGGAGATGAGAATTATACGTCGAATGACTTTATTGTTTGAGACAGAAAATTACTAGCCGTTATGGCCGATACGCTTTAAGTGGCTAAGATAATGTGCTGTGGACAATATGATATGATGTAATGTTAACCTAGGGGATAAGTCCGGATAAACCCTAGAGGCCCTGACGAGGGCTAATGTAATGGTCCGATATGTTATATGTAGCCATCCCGGGAGTAAGAGCTTAAGCGTGAGCGTTAGGTCTCACTATGGGGTCAAGAATAGTTCTTACCCAATCAGCACCCTGTAATGATCTTATGCCAGAAGTATTTTCGTACTAAGTTAAGGAAAGCAATTGGCTTTTGCCATTTTATACGTTTTAAAGTAAAAGAATGTTTTACGGGCCCAAAGAGGCCATATGAAATGAATTTGAAATGCTTGTAAGGGTCGTTTTACGACGAATGCGAAATGTAAACTCTTTCAAAAGGTTGAGAACCTCAAGGTTATGAAATGCTTTCAATGTTCAAAGAAAGTTTCATTGCAGATTTAAAGAAAATGTTCTTAAATATGATGAATGTGGATTCTTAGCCTGTGTATTAAAGGAAAGCTTTCAATGGATGTATTATGAATGATTTTTAAGTATGGTTGAACGTGAATTCCAATCTTATGTAGCATCATTCTTATCCATAGCAAATCTGTCTGATTTAAAGTGTATGAGATGAGAAAGAAAGTTATAGCACGTTGAAAATTCTATGAATGAAGGCGTCTCTTCCTAAAAGAATGAACGTTGATATGTGTTTATGTGTGTGATATGTATATTATATGAATGAAATGCCAAGAAAAGTGTGGTTATGAAAAGGGATAACCTTATATACTCATCATATAATTGAGGGTTCATGTGTAGTTCAAATGGAGTATTAGGAAGTTATGTTATGAAAAGAAAAGATCCTTATACTTAGCCTTCGATACTTACTCACGTGCCTAACTGCTTGCTAGTAAAGAATTCCGTCGTTGAGGAACCTAGAAATATGATTGAGTGGTCGAAGTGAAGTTTATGTTTAGTGATCCTCCCATAAAGGTTCTATGAATATCTATTATGATAGTAAAGTATGGAAACGTGATATGTGACTAGTAAAGATAGTATTGCTTACAACGGTTTTGGTTTTAAGGGGGGGTTGGGGGACACTCACTGAGCGTGTGGTTGCTCATCCCATTACTCTTTCCCCTTTTCCCCAGGTTTTCTCTCTGACAGGAAGAAGTTGAGTTAGATAAGTCCAGAAGGAACCTATCGTTGCTTACAAGGCGTCGTATGTGCTCATTAAAGGGTTCTTACTTGTTTAATGAAGTCATGTAATGTACTCTTAGTTTATAAAGGTCTGTAAGTGATTATTCTAGTTCATGTAATGCATATGGTATAAAGGTCGCTCTGTATGGCCGCCTGAGCCAACCATCAAGTTAGTTAGATGTCTTCTTGATTTAATTTAGCTATGTCTTGGGATGTAAATCTTAATACTCCGGCTTTGTTAACCATTGAGTTGTATCTTCCATTTCTTATTTATTCATAAATCAATCTGGTTGGTGTACTCCGAGCGAGTGGCTCGTTGAGTTATGAACTCCGACGTGTGGCTGTTGAGCTATGTTTCAAATGTTTGCGCTTCCGTTGATTTACAGGGACTTATTGTAAGGCTTTTAGCCTGGAAATAGTCAGTTTTTAGGGGGAACTCTGCCCATTTCGTCCCAAGAATTAAGTAAGAAGTTAGGAAAGCGTAACGCTTCTGGCCTAGGGGCTGGGGGTGTTACATTGATGGTATCAGAGCAAAGGTCCTGCGACCATAGGCCGCACCTGAGTCTTGCATTTCATATAGTCGCCTAGGAACACTGTATGGTTATGTGACATATGCCTGCCTTGTGTGCAAATGTGAGTTTTATGTGAATGTTTGCGCATTTCACTAGTTAGGTGCGGCTTCCGTAAGCTGAATGATTAGATGAGAGAACCATTTGTTAAGGTATAAGCCGAGTGAATCGTAATGTCATGCATAAGATAAGTGTTAGCTCAATTGAAAGTTGTTTCGTTTATATGCTTTGGTGATTTTAATCCAATGTTTAAGGAATATATGATTTGAATCGAACGATTGGAAAGCCTTAACTCTACATTCATCTTTGCCTCTAAAAATACGATTTGCTCCTCGTGCCCCATAATGGAGTGAGCAGACGTATTCAAGGTTGGTAGAGAAAGAGCTAGAAGCAATTAGACTATTTCTTTTCGAAAACCTAAGGACCTTGCAGGTTAAAGCCTTTTGTTCAGGGAGAAAGAACCTAGAAGACTTTGGAATTGTACATCGTAGACGATCCCTCCTAAGGCTAGCGACCTACAATAAGACTCCTACGATCACCTATAGGATAGATGTACCCCGTAAGACCAGTAGTGCCACTGTTCTTACCCCTTGTTATCTGATTAATGGCTAGTCTCTAGTTACTATGGTCAAGCCCAAGGCATACCTTTGACCCTAGAATGCTAATAAGGATTGCTGCCATTTATACCCGTTTAGGTGACTCTTGTACAACATTATTGTGAACCATTGTGTTTGACAACATGCTATGTTTTCATAAACGTTTGGAAGCCCATATTGTTATATGAAATGGCATGTATGGTTATTCGTGTGTTTCATAAGTGAGAGGTATAGTAAATAAACCACTTGGTACGTGTTTAAATTATTTCTAGTTGAATGTGCCACTGAGTTGGCCAAATAATTCAAGTTATGTGAATGTTTGCTTCATATAACCGTGCTTATCTAATGATAGCATAGCAACTGTGAGCATACCTCGTAACACGATTACGTAACTGTGGCCTTTGCATTCGAATGCTTACCCTTGTATGTATCCTTACATGATGTGCTAAGATACTCGTAATGGTAGCGGAGTTACTCATTGCCTATATGCTTAAGTTCTATGTTTCATATGTTTGATTGAGTGGCTAAAGACTCATATGCCTAGCAAAAAGATCTTGTGGCCATAGGGGTTTCATTCGTATTTGTTGGCCCTGTACCCTCTTTGCCTAGACCATATGACATGCCAGCGTACTTGCGACCATACTTGAATGCGTTACTTAAAGGGATATGAATGGATGTGTATAAAACAATCCTTGACAGGCTATAACTAAGTATCCTGGCATAGTATGACTAAGTTAGCTGCATTAGGTCTTACATGCTGAATTCTATGTGTACATGGTAGGTTTCATAGAGAAGCGTTGGATAGTGCTTTGCTAGCCATCATATATGCTACCAACGCTGTCTTACTATGCTTTGCTTAGCATGTTTGGCCTTACCCTCAACCTAGTTGTCTTGTAGCTAGATACGACACCGTTTGGCATAGTAGCACTACCATTTCTCGGGTTACATGTATGTACACACATATCTAGAGCATGATGAGACGTCCTTAGAAGACTGTGCTTGCATATTCTTGCAATGAATCAAACATTAATGTATTAAATGAGGATAACCCTTCATTTGTATGAATCTATGACTGAAGAGACAATCAGTTCCAAGTAGAGACTTTACGGGAAGTCTCCCCGCCATCAAAACCATCGACTTACATTGTGCCTTAGCATTCCATTTCAAAGTTATTCTTCTCGACATGATACGCTAGTTTATGTTGATTCTTGATTTTTGACCTTCAGTGCTCCGTTATTAACCCCTCCGTGACGTCAATGTGAATTCAAGTGTTACTCTGAGTCCCTTCATTGTCAATGTCATGTAACATGATGTTTTTACTGCTTAGGTGCAATGTGATAGCTTTCTGACCAATTGATTTGACTTTGGAATGACTCAATATCCTTATGCCTTTGAATGAACCTGTCTAAGTTAACTGCCTTCATACGAACCTGACATGTCCTGAATAAGTTGTCGCGAATGAAAAAGCCTAAAGGTTAGCTGGGATTGATGTACAGACATCGGAATGTTGGTGCATATGTTTTCCTTTTGTAAATTGCTTGCCATGTATGTTTTAGATGCGTTCATGCTCCTCGAGACTCCTAAGCTTAAGAATATTGGATTGCTAATATTATGCAATTCCATTATGCTTAAATGATACTATGTGGTGCTATGTGACATTTCTATCACTCTAAATGTGTTATAGTAGTCTCCATGTTAATCATTGTGATCAAGAAAGTGACTTGAATTCATGTTTTAGGATAAGACTGCTAGTGTATGACCTTAAGATGTCATTGTCTCAATTGTCGTGCCTTTAGATGCCCACTTATAGATGCATATGCATAGAATTATTGCTTGCCATGCGAACTGAGTCTAGATCATTGAAAATCTATGTTTTTTTTTCAAAACAAACTCGATATGGTTTTCTACGCCAACTCATTTGCCTCTCTTCAATGCGATTTGCCCTCGGCGCCTAAATAGAGCGAGCAGACGCTTGAAGAGATTGGCGAGGAGGAGACTGGATACCATGAGGCAATCTTCTTTTGATTTAAAAAGTAATATCTTCAAAATGACCTTTTGGAAACCAATCGCGTAGATCCTAGTTATGTGTGTGCATTCTAGAAAAGACCGAACTTAGATATTGAATTTCGAGGACGAAATTCTTTTAAGGGGGGAAGAGTGTAACACCCCGCATTTTCGTTTTCCGTTAAGCTAATTAAAATTCCTTTTTACGTTCTAAATTCGTATTTTTAGTAACTGTGTGAGTTTTTGACGATTAAATTCATTAAAAAGAACGATTATTTGATTAACGTTATTATCGATGTTACTTATTTATAAAATTATCGAATCAACGCTAAACCGAGTTTTTAAAATCGTTTTTCGTTTTACTTGGTTGAATCCCAAAGTTTAAACTGAACTGTTGATTGAAGGTCGTTTCGATTTGAGTTAAACCTAACCATTAGCAAGTACGGGATCGGGATTCAGTAGAATGTTGTTAATTGAGCCCCAAAAAAAAAAAAGAAAGTGAAATAAAAAGGGAAGGGGGGGAGTCGGGCCTCAAGAGCCCGAGACCCCGACCCCCCTTCTCCTTCGCACGCTCTCTCTCTCTCTGAAGCACTCCCTTTCTCCCTCTCTCTCTTTGGGGCCACGGTTGCCGGTGGCCCTCATCGCCGACCGCCACCTGTCGCCGGCGAGAGAAGGGGGACGGCCGGTTCCCTCAGCCACGCCAACCACCGCCCAAACCTCCCCACCCCTCGTCCTCCACGTCGCACGGCCAGAAACCGACCCAGACATGCGTCTAACGCCCGAAAACCGCTACCCACGGACCGGATTCCGGCAGCCCACAACCCTCACTACCTCCTCTATAAATTGGGGGTTGAATTCTGGCCAAAATCAGCCCAAACTGCCACTAAGTCGAAGCTAGGGTTTCGGATTCTGAAGGTAGCCGAACCAGGGTCGAGTTCAAGGGGATTTTGGGCGTGAATTGCTACCAATTTAGTGGGTAATGAAGCGATTCCAGGTGGGTGTTCCTCGCCTCCTAAATTAGTACTAATTTCGCAAACGTTTTAGTGGAATCGATGTTGCATGTTAGAGTAGCATAGCCTAATTTAGAATGTGCTGCTTGAGGTTTATAATTCAAAGTTAACTATACATGTTTGGCGTTAATTTGAATATATGTAACCATTGAATGCCTAAGTTTATAATTCGAAGTGAATTATACATGTTTAGCGTTAATTCGAATGTATGTAGCTATCGAAAGTCTGAATTTATCATTCGAAGTGAATTACATGCCGTTAGCGTTAATTCGAATGCCTGTGACCATTGAATGTTTGAGATTTTACATCGAAATGAATTAAATATATTTAGCTTCGAATCGAACCAATTTAGTTAATCATGCCTCAGTTATTAATTCGAAGTTAATTTAGCATGCTTAGCATCGATTCAAGTAATTAGTTGATGCATGAAAAGGATTATAAACGAGGTTAGTTTAACGTGTTTAGAATCGATTCAAGTGAATTTAGCTAGTTCATGCCTAAAAGTTTAGCACAAAATGATTTATGAATGCTTTGAATCGACATAAGTACACTTAAATGATTCATACTTGATTAATAGCTTCGAAAAGAGATGAGTATGGTTGGAATCGATACTTGTGTATTTAGCTAGTCTATACCTGAGTAGTAAATTAGACATAATAACTGAATGCCTAAAGTCGTATTATGTTTAAGTGGTTTTGTTAAGCTAAAAATCATGCATCGTTTTATTAGTTATTTTGATTATATTTTACACATTAATGCATCTAATTTATCTTATTTTATATATTTTTCAGGATGGACGTTAATAAAATAAAAATGAGAAGACAAGACGTTGAAACTCCAATTTTACACAATTTGTTGAAAAGACGGTCCAATAAATAATTTATGAAAAATATTATTTTCATAATTATTATATTGGGCTAGGGTTACAAGAATTGGGTGAAGAGCTAGAAGTCTTGAGGAAGAAGAAATCTAAGGAAAAGAGGAAGGAAACCCTAATTTACTAAACCTAACCCCCTCACTTTCCATATAATAATCACCTCCTCACATATATAAACCCATGCCTAACACACATTAAACCATCCCATCCCATACTATCATCTACCCTAATCATCTCTCACCTCACGCCTAAACCCCCACACCACCTCTTTATTTA
The DNA here is from genome assembly GCA_029747015.1 of Carnegiea gigantea. Taxonomy (NCBI): domain Eukaryota; kingdom Viridiplantae; phylum Streptophyta; class Magnoliopsida; order Caryophyllales; family Cactaceae; genus Carnegiea; species Carnegiea gigantea. The sequence continues at coordinate 32,438 of JAKOGI010000500.1, forward strand.
ATCACCATCCTCTCATCAACCATCTCCTCATCATCCCATCATCACGCCTAATCTCCATCATCAACATCTTAATCCTCCTCACCATAAACCCACGGCTGCCAGACAACTCACGCCACTTTCATCGCTTATCGTCATCATCATCGTCCATCACCACCATCTCTAAGTAATACAATTTTATTTCTTTGATTTATTTTTACCTTATTTTATTGTATTTCTTTGACTAGAGTATTATTAAAGATGAATTATTTGGATGAATTGTGTAATTTTACTTTTAATATGAGTGAGTAATTTTTTTATGCTTAGTATAATCTTCTTGAAGCCATGCTAAATTAATTATTTTGAAACAAGTTTTGTGCTTTAATGCCTAGTTGATTTATATTCGTGATTCTTTGGCGATTAGCGTTTATCGTTTATGAAAATTGTGTTGAATCGATTAGAATGCATGCTAGTTGATTAAATATAATTTCGATTGATAGTTTAAAAGATTATAATACATAAAAGTTATAGTCTTTTAAGCCTAGGTATCACCCTAATTAATCATGGATGGCTCAAACCCTTCTCTTTTAATTAGGTAATCGCTTTAGATCTTTGTTAAATCGATTTGCTGGTAAATTGGTTACAAAGTGTTAAATGATGTTTTTCTAATTCTTAATGCTCTAATTTGGTTAAATTTTTGCGCTGGTGTAAAAATTATCAAATTAGTAGGGTTTATATTAGGGTTGGACCTAAGTAAACTAGAATCTAAGGAGAAACGGGGAAGAACCGCTGGTGGATTTCTTCTACAGTTTAGCTCATGAATGAAATTAACTTATGTGTTGATGATAAATATTAATTTGCATGGTGGATTGAGATTATACTAAGTATTCTTCATAAATTTGACAACTTTTGATCATTATTTTTTTTTTTTTTAGAGTCAATTTGATTAGTTTGATAAATTTTGTTCTATATTTATTAGTTTCAATATAAATTCAATCGACCCCCCCCAAAAGTATAGTCTTTTAGGAGTGTCTAGGTAATTTTAGATAACTTAGATTTTAATTTTTAGGGTAGTTATAATTTTTAGATTGAATTATATTTAGTTTTAGTCTTTCATTAGCGTTTGTTGGAAATACGACTAAAAATAGTTATTTTTGTTCTTTTTTGATTTTTATAAGTTCCTAGGGTTTATAGAGTGTCATAATATGCCCATAATTAAATTCGTGATTTTTGGAATTTATTTGGTAATTTTTCAGAATTATTTTGTGGAAATAATAAGTGCAGATTTTTAGTGTTTAATTCTGAAATTTCGACTTTTAATATTAAATTACGACTTTTAGATATTGTTGAGTCCAGAAAATTGTGTTTTAGCATTATAGTAATTTTCTTGATTAGTTTCGTAATTTTATTTTCACAAATTATTTTATTTTTAATTTTAAATTCAATATTCTGCATTGATATTCTGTGATAATTTTCTGTTTTGATTTTTATAAAATAAAGTGGATACAATTTATAGGTTATAAACTCACAGACCTGAATTATAGTATTTTAGGCTACTGTTTGAAATTTTTAATATTTATTTTCTGTTTATTATTTTCTGTTTTGGATTTTAATTAGAATTTCAGTTATTTTTCTGATTTAATTTTAGTAAATTATTTAGGAAAGCTTTTTACTGTTTTCTTTCCAGAATATAATCCAAAATATTTAGGAGCATCATTGGGTATTTTTCTAGACTTTTATTTATTAGATTATAATTATCTTGGAATTATTAAGATTAGACTTAATAAATTGGATTAGTAAAATTATTTAGGATTAAGCTAGCCTTCTAAAACTATCTTTCCTCGTGGATCGATCCCTACTTTCCTGTGCTATAAAAAGTGTTTTAATAACCAAAGTAGTGGTTAAATTTGTAGCCCTCGACAAGCTTTACAGGTTTATTTCGATTCGAATAGTAATTTCGATGTAGATAGTGAACGTTTAGAATCGTATTATGATGAAATAGCTCAATTGGACTTGTTTTGTAACTTCGAAACCAACGTTTATGAATGTTTGGTCGTTCCATGATCGTGTATGAACTTCGAAGTGCATCGTACGTGTTTAAAGTTTATGTATATAAATGTTTAATCAGTCTATGATCGCCTATATGCTTAACTATCCCATAAAGGCCTACTAACTCTGAAGTAAATTTATAAATGCTTGGAGCCTTATCATGTATGAATTCCCAAGTAAAGTTCTATAGTTTTATGTGTGTACGTGATGGTATACATATGCGTACGTATGCTTGCTGTAACGCACCGCCAAGTGGTGCTGCTTGCCCAGGTAAGTACCTAAATCTTACCTTTTCATAAATTAGTATGATAATATGTTGTATTAATAAATCAATGAAACGAGTTGGTAGTTGGATGGTTTGAGGAAAGAATTATGAGCGTTCGAGGTCTTGTGGTACGGTGCTTGTGAGGAGGGAGTTCGGGTTGTGAAATTACCGCAATCGTGTGGATTGCGAGGCCATGTGTGGCTCATTGTGTTGAAATGATTACAAAGTGTTTAAATGTGATATGTGTATTTCCCTTTTTCCTTTTATGTTTAAAATGTAACATGTGTGTGGAAGGGTGATGTTTTAGCAAACGACTCTTCATGTGTTTTAAATGAATAATAGCCATGTCTAGTAACGAGCTATGGCCTATTTTAGCTATTTAAATAATGTTTGGAAGGAATTCCTAAAACGTTCTTAACAAAGGGAGATGAGAATTATACGTCGAATGACTTTATTGTTTGAAACGGAAAATTACTAGCCGTTATGGCCGATACGCTTTAAGTGGCTAAGATAATGTGCTGTGGACAATATGATATGATGTAATGTTAACCTAGGGGATAAGTCCGGATAAACCCTAGAGGCCCTGACGAGGGCTAATGTAATGGTCCGATATGTTATATGTAGCCATCCCGGGAGTAAGAGCTTAAGCGTGAGCGTTAGGTCTCACTATGGGGTCGAGAATAGTTCTCACCCAATCAGCACCCTGTAATGATCTTATGCCAGAAGTATTTTCGTACTAAGTTAAGGAAAGCAATTGACTTTTGCCATTTTATACGTTTTAAAGTAAAAGAATGTTTTACGGGCCCAAAGAGGCCATATGAAATGAATATGAAATGCTTGTAAGGGTCGTTTTACGACGAATGCGAAATGTAAACTCTTTCAAAAGGTTGAGAACCTCAAGGTTATGAAATGCTTTCAATGTTCAAAGAAAGTTTCATTGCAGATTTAAAGAAAATGTTCTTAAATATGATGAATGTGGATTCTTAGCCTGTGTATTAAAGGAAAGCTTTCAATGGATGTATTATGAATGATTTTTAAGTATGGTTGAACGTGAATTCCAATCTTATGTGGCATCATTCTTATCCATAGCAAATCTGTCTGATTTAAAGTGTATGAGATGAGAAAGAAAGTTATAGCACGTTGAAAATTCTATGAATGAAGGCGTCTCTTCCTAAAAGAATGAACGTTGATATGTGTTTATGTGTGTGATATGTATATTATATGAATGAAATGCCAAGAAAAGTGTGTTTATGAAAAGGGATAACCTTATATACTCATCATATGATTGAGGGTTCATGTGTAGTTCAAATGGAGTATTAGGAAGTTATGTTATGAAAAGAAAAGATCCTTATACTTAGCCTTCGATACTTACTCACGTGCCTAACTGCTTGCTAGTAAAGAACTCCGTCGTTGAGGAACCTAGAAATATGATTGAGTGGTCGAAGTGAAGTTTATGTTTAGTGATCCTCCCATAAAGGTTCTATGAATATCTATTATGATAGTAAAGTATGGAAACGTGATATGTGACTAGTAAAGATAGTATTGCTTGCAACGGTTTTGGTTTTAAGGGGGTTGGGGGACACTCACTGAGCGTGTGGTTGCTCATCCCATTACTCTTTCCCCTTTTCCCCAGGTTTTCTTTCTGACGGGAAGAAGTTGAGTCAGATAAGTCCAGAAGGAACCTATCGTTGCTTACAAGGCGTCGTATGTGCTCATTTAAAGGGATCTTACGTGTTTAATGAAGTCATGTAATGTACTCTTAGTTTATAAAGGTCTGTAAATGATTATTCTAGTTCATGTAATGCATATGGTATAAAGGTCGCTCTGTATGGCCGCCTGAGCCAACCATCAAGTTAGTTAGATGTCTTCTTGATTTAATTTAGCTATGTTTTGGGATGTAAATCTTAATACTCCGGTTTTGTTAACCATTGAGTTGTATCTTCCATTTCTTATTTATTCATAAATCAATCTGGTTGGTGTACTCCGAGCGAGTGGCTCGTTGAGTTATGAACTCCGGCGTGTGGCCGTTGAGCTATGTTTCAAATGTTTGCACTTCCGTTGATTTACAGGGACTTATTGTAAGGCTTTTAGCCTGGAAGTAGTCAGTTTTTAGGGGGAACTCTGCCCATTTCGTCCCAAGAATTAAGTAAGAAGTTAGGAAAGCGTAACGCTTCTGGCCTAGGGGCTGGGGGAGTTACATTAAATGTCTTTGATGTACCGACATTATTTTGATGACATCCATGCAACATAATTTTGAGTATCGGATTCACATCACTAGCGGATCCTAACATATGTAGCTTTGATAGGGTGACAAGTGGATATATATGACATTCATAAAGTTAACAATCTCATATTTACCCTCTACCGCCCTTTTGAAAGTACAACATGCCATGCAACCTTCCCTTATTAGGTTTCTTCTTCTTTTTGTTTTCACTTTGTTTTCACTCAATTTTTCGATCAGATTGCCCTCATCTTTGTTACTGACATCAATTGACACTTTTAATTCAATGAGTTGAGCCTCTTTTTCCTTACGCCAACCTTGTTTTGCACATGTACAATATTTTCAACATATGACTCCATTTCTTTTAGTTTCTAATGAGAGTTGCATACTAAACCCAACATGGTGTGCATATCTTTTGTAAAATTCTACTCCTTCCATTGAATCGAATATCATATCTGAATGAGGCTTAAACTTGTCATCACAGTTAGGATGAATTACATTACATGCACTTGATGAGCTAGGTGATTTTTGTTGTGTAGCATGCATGGTCTTATTATTTTCAGTATCCTCCATCCCTATCATCTAATAAAAACCATCCCACAAGTTTTTTGTATCTTTTGGGGCACATAAAAAAAAAAAAAAACACGTGTAGGTTTATGGTTCGTATTCTTAATTGCATGAACAACCCATACCACAAGCTAAATTAGCATATGCCCAATTCTAACTTATTGGAAGGGACTTCTCATAAAAAGCATACGAATCATACTAACAGTGTAATGCATCTCATAAAAAGTAATCCCACATGAATCATACTAACAATTTATCGAAACCCAGGAACCAGTTTTTACAGCTAACGTAATTTGGAATGGAATTACTAACACAACAAGAGCTATTTAGCAAGAGAGATATACGAAGAATAATTTGACTACAAGCAATATTTGACGGCTGGCCTTCAAGGATGATGACGACATGACTGCTGGAATTTTATGGGCGTCGCCGGTGAGGGGTTTCTCGACGGAATTTGGAAGTACTGGAGGAGTATAGAATTTCACTCAGTTAAGGAAATCAGCGTGATTAATGGGAAGAGAGAGAATAAGTTAATGAAAGTAATTGTTTGGGAACTAAAATTCCTTAAATCCTGGCTGCGATAGTTGCTATTGAGCACTCTCATCTCTCATTGCAACTTGTTTAAAAATAAAATAAAATTGGTGTGAAAAATCTTATATCTTATTGATTATGAACCTTATTTGTTTAAGATAGACAAGCAAAATTAAGAGTATGAGAAATTTGCATGTTATTGGTTATGAACCCTACTAAAGTGGTGAAGGGTGAATCCAAACCTTACGGTTGATTAGCCTAGCCGTAAGGTAATAGTAGTACAATGTATATGACATTATAAATGTTGGTCTAAGAAGTGATAAACTTGGACATAACGAGCTATGAACTTTAACATCATAACGTGTCAAAAATACAATCATGAGTCTTCATCAGCATCCTTATCTAAGCGAATTTTAAAAAAGAGAAAAGGCACAGAAAAATGATCTAAAACATAAGACAACTATAATTTACTGTCCCACCCGCCAAAACTCTCTTCTTGTGTTCAATTGTACCATAAAAGGGCAACACAATACAATGGCAGTTTTATAGATTTACAACATAAAGGCGTAGAGGATAGTTGAAGACTTAATATACTAAATATCATTTTAGTCCCTAGATCAAGATCTCATTCATCTATCTCTCTCTTTAAACACCTTTCTTCTCACAAGTTTGTTTAATTATTGTTTGAAAAATATAAAAATCATTCTTGCCAACTTAAATAATCATAAATAATTGTATTAATTTATGAAAAATAAAATGTTGTACGGTGGACTCCAACAAAGTTTTTATTTGGTGAGATTAAGTGGTGAGTGTTACATTGTCAATGCAAAATTGTGAGATTGAACAAGCTACATAATTAGATGATGTGTCTTATATAATAAGCTAATTTCATCCCCACGCATTACGAGTTCTCTAAAGCCCTAGGTTCACCATGTAACATTTTTCTCACATATCATAAAACCATATGTGCGTGCACACTTAGTAAGTCGTAACAAACGTGTTCCAAAATATAAGTCCAAACTGAAATGGGCCATGACCAACCAACGTATAATCCTAAAGCATTCATAATTAGGCCTCATTGGGCCTATCCTCATAAAAGTTCAATGAATACCTAATGCAGACACACATCTCAACGAAAAAAGTAGCCTAAGCCTCTCAACGTGGATCCCGCTTTTGAGGGTTTGGGGAGATATAAATGTAGACAGACTTACCTTTGCAAACATCTCTGTTCACAGAGAAACCGAAATTTCACAAGACCGTGATACCTTGCTTTTTTCCCCAGTGGAAAGTCTAAGTTCAATTTTGTGGATGAAGCTTACTTAGCTAAAGATGGAAACGAGAAGAAGTAAAGGAAATTTTAAATTACTTTTGAGAATTCTTTAAGCCAAACTCTTAGGACAATCTTTGAATAAGAAGTGTAGACATGCAAGACGATTGTTTCTCATCTCTCCTATCAAATTCATTATCATCATCATTTGATATCATTGGAAGAGAATATGAAAAAATTACATTCCGGTCCACTGAGGTTGGGTGTAATGATTTATGAGACTTACAAATTCAGAAAAATATTTTTGGAATACAATTGTTTGGATGAAATGATTTTCGGAGGACAAATAATAGTTTTCTGGCCCAAAGTTTTCCAAAATTACGAATTGATCCTAGAATGGGTACTACTTCTAATTTCGTTATTTTTCAGGCTCTTTCAGGAAATATGACTATTTTCTGTATTTTTCATTCATATAATGGCTTTACTAATACTAGTTGTCACAATTCACTACTTATATCATAAATATTATATTTTCTATGATTATAGGCCCATAATGCTAGCAAAATAATAAAACTTAATTTAGAAAGTTTTTAGCGTTACCTGAACTTCATTGGCATTGGACCCTGACATTCCTCTATCTTCCTATTTATAAATATTGCTAAGAATAATTTATTTTTTGGTGCACTGAGGTTTGGTATAATGATTTTCGAAACCCACTTTTTTAGCTAAATATTTTTGGGACTATGTAGGTTTGGGTAATTATTTTTCAGAGTACAAATGTTTGGATTATAATATTTTTGAGGTACAAATATTTCTATTTCTGACCCTCAACTTTCTAAAATTGCGAATTGGTCCCAAATATCCAAATATTATTATTTTTAGTATTTTTTTTCTTGTTATACTGGCTTTACTGGTACTAATTATCACAATCTACTATTACATTATAAATATTATATTTTCTGTGATTAACGGCCCATTATACTTAGCAAAATAATTAAAACTTAATTAGAGAGTTTCGATCATTACATGAACTTAGTCGGCGCTGGATTTTGGCGTTCCTCTAACTTTCAGTTTACAGAGATCACTAATCTCAACCCCACCTTCTTTAGATCAGGTACAACATAGATCTATTTTATTTCCTACCTCGGACCGTGATCACTAATCAAGTTTTTAATCCTTTTCAAGGATAATGGAACTTTAACTAAGAAATTATAATATTTAAGACAGAAGGTTCGATTGAATAACGTTCCCTACTAAGAAACTTCTTTTGTGGAAACCTTAAAAATGGAAATATTACAATCGAAAGATTTGAAGATGGACTTAAACTAAGATCATTAGAGATGCTTGCTCATAGAGAAATGGAGAATCCCGACTTATCTTTTACTTAAGAATGCTCCAATGACCATGTTCCTTCCCAGCACTCGACCTCTCCTTTCATAAAGGGGATTGGGGTATATAGGATGCCCTCATGACTATAGTACATACTAATTATTCACATGGCTACAGTACACAATGACTTTTCACATGGCTACAGTACACACTGATGGCTACAGTACACTGCTTTGTTTTAAGACCTGACACTTGTCAAAATAGTATAATAATAGAGCAACCACTTTTCAGAACTGACAAGACTAGTCGTCATTATTGAGATTCTGTATGCCTTCATCTCTAATTATATTTTTCAAACTATCATTATCTGGGTAATCATCAAAATCTTTATCGATTTGAAGATACTCTGCGTCCCATTTCTCAAATATTTCAAGAAGATATTTCTTTCCTTTTTCTAATAGGAATTTTCTAGCTCCAATATCAAAGAGATAATCAAAGATATCTTCTGAGACTGTTTCCTCCACTTTCGTATATTCTTTAAACTCATTGTCATAGGCAAAAGTAGCATTTCCGCAATACATTAACATTTTTCCCTGTTCAATTAATGCCCAACTTTGATAACAAATGTTGTAAAAATCGATGGCTCTTGTTAACGCAGGATCAGTAACTAATTATCGTTGTTCTGGAAACCATTATTGTCATTGATCATAGGGATCATCGTAATCAACGATCTGGACAAGATAATGGACTGATTTGACTTTTTCATTTTCATGTTCGATTAGTGCACAATGTATCTGCAAGTATAGGCATCTGCTATATCGAATTTTTGTTGGACCATCAGAAGATGTTAGAATCTAATGGACATTCTGAACATGTATTGCTAAAATTTAGTTAGTCTTGAGAAAAATGGGAACCTAGGATTTGAGATTTTCATAAAGTAAACTATCATCCTATATTCCCAGGCTTTAATAACGGGGTCATTTGGAGAGATTGAATTTGCTAGAAAACTAACACCACCGACTCCAGACTTATCAGAAAGTAGATCGTTGTACTCCAAGACTCCTAAATATCATAGGAATAATTATGATAATAGTCGATGCAGGCTGCATACCACTCATTGAACCATTTTTTAGAACATGGGAATTTATTTTTTCTTGGATATCATAAGAACATTTAAGGTAATTAACTTGTAATTCTAGAAGGAAAAATCTTTGGGCTATTAGATAGGCAGAAGATAGTAGACCAAAGCACGATCTACTTTTTGTATGGAATTCCAAGTTATCAATAAGGACTTTACTGGAATGAGTAACCTGTTCTAATAGTAATGATATTTTATTATGGATTTCATCCTTTTCTGGCAGGAGTTCTACTCTGATGATTACCATTAGCAAGCTTTTGAGTTAAACTATCTGCCAGAGAGTTCTTCAATGCCTTATATGTCCAATAAAGAAGGAAAACTGGTTAAGTTATAATTACCGACGTAGGAGTCGCCCTTACGCTTGCATATTTAATAAATTCTTTTCCACAAAACCAAATATTCCTTTGTAATCAGTTCGCATAAAAAAAGGTGTTGGAGCTAAAAAGTTTAAGAACTTTTTAATTTCCCTTATAACTATAAGGATTTCTTTTTTCATCATGGGATAGTTGCATTCTGCCTTATTAAAACTTCCACTGCAATATTTGCAGAGTTTTTCTCCTTCTTTGCTTTTGAGTACTGCACTCCAATGCTTATTGCTGGCATCTATCTCAAGCACTAAATCATCTCCTTCATTAGGCAAATTAAGAACAGGAAGATTTTTACACATCTTTTTGAAATTTTGAGCAATCTTTGTATCATTAATGGTCCATGTCCAACTTTCTTCTTCCTTGAGTTTCTACTGCAATGACTTTCTTAGTTTAGGTAAATCTTTAATGAAATCTAAAGCATAGTTAAGACATCCAAGAAACCTTTCTAGCTGTTTCCTATCTTCAATTTTTTTAAAGAAATTTTCTATTTTTTCTAGGATATGCCTCTGTAGGATAATTTGCCAACTTTCATCTCTAAGCCTAAGAACTCAATTTCTTGCTCAGCATAAATCGCATGATCAATGCATCTTTTAGTGACAACTAAGACATCATCTTTGTGTTGTTCTATGGTTTTAGACAAGACAAGGATATCATTAATGTAAACTAAACAACAGTAATTGAGATCTTTGAAGATGTTATCCATTCTTCTTTGAAATATTTGTGGTATATTTTTAAAATCAAATGGCATTACTATCCATTCATAATGTCCTTGTGGGGCACTAAATGCAGTTAATGGAATGCTTTTTTCGTCTGTTTTAATATGCCAATAACCACTTTTGTAATCCATTTTTGAGAACCAAGAAGCTCCTTGAATTCTATTGAAAAGGATAGTTTTGTTAGAAATATAATAACTATCAAAGACAATTCTGTTAGGAATATAATAACCATCAAATACAGTATTATCATTAAGTTTTTTATAATTAATTACCATTCTTGCTTTTCCTCTTTTTTCTTCTGCATGATTTCTTACCATAAAAGCGAGATTGGTGTGAGGACTCTTGCTGTTTTTGATTAATCCCTTATCCAGAAGTTCTTTAATTTGCTTATCAAATTCTTAGATATCTTGGTGTGTACACACCATTTGTTTGACTCAGATAATAGTACTGAAATTTAATAAAGTGATCTTAGCAAATGTCTTATCTTTATTCCAAAATTTTAGTGGATTATCATAGTATAGTTCTGTACATAATTGCTCTTGTTGTTCAGCAGTATGCTCTTTTATAGATAACTCAAGTAGTGAAATTATCAGTGCTATCTCACGTTGTGCTGGCATTACCTTCTCGCTACGCTGGCTATGTGTAAACTCAATTTTCTGATGAGTGTATGCCTTATTTAATTTTTCAATAGGAGCTGAGTGACCATTAATTGTGAATATTATTTGGTTTATGGTCTGTGTATATGGAGAATATAATCTCTGAAAATTATTTCTAAAAATCATATCATGAGAGGATTGATCAGTAGCCCATAGAACTGGTATAATGCATTGAACTCCTCCCAATTATATGGATAACCCTTCATGGCTTCATTGTGACTCATAATGCTTCTTAATAATTGGGGTTTTATGGTTATTTTATCATTTTCATCAATTTTTATTATATTTTTCTTGTTGATTTTTGAGGGTTTGCAAAGCTAGATATCCATGAACGGTCAATTTTTATCTCTTATGGATTGGATTTAATCCTCTAAATCTTTTGCATAGGGGTAGAACTTTTAAATTTTTCTGCCTCTATCATTGTGACCTTAGTCTTTGGATCTATAGTATTATCTAATTTATATATAATTTTCTAAAATATTCTTAATGATATCCTCTGCTTTTCATGTCCATCCAACTGTTTTTATTTTAACGGATATAAAATTTTTAGCAAATTCATTTTTTAGACTCATATAATATTCAAGTCGATAATTGAATCCTACCGATCCATTGCATAAGTTGGTCTTAATCCCTATGATGATTTGGTTATTAAATTTGGTATGCCTAACATCACAGAGCAAAGCATAAAGATCAATATCTTTGCCATAATATTGTAATGGCGTAATTCAAACTTGGACACTTCCAAAATGGATATACCTATATTTTCTATCTTTGTTATACTTAAGGGTGTTTTCCCAGTTAATGAGATTTGCTTCTCCCACATCATACTCATAATCTCTGATTTCTAGATCTTCTTCCATCATCTCACAAGCATACTTGCTCTTTAATTGAAATATGAATTTTTAATAGATCATGTCCTTTTGGATAATGGGAAGGACTCAATCTCCTTTGACTTCCTCGTTATCATTATCTACAACAAACTCTTCTCCTTGAAGATCATGAAGACTAATCCAGTTACTTTCTATCGTATGACTTGTTTCTCCGTAATCACTTTCTTCATATTAATGGTCTAAGATAATTTCAATAATCCCTTTGTTGCTATTTAGCACTAGGTCCAGTGCCTCATCTTCACTAAGCTCAACATAATCTAGGTCAAGGTTTCAATAAGCTTATTATTCTTTCTATGTTTGCATCCATTAGCACAATGTCCTACTTCTCCACATGCCCAGCAATTGTAGTTGTTTGTTCTGCAAGACAATAGGCTGCTTTCTTAAAAAATCTATATTTTTTAGGACTTAATTTGTGATAATATTTTCTTTTATATTTGTCTCATCTTTGCTTATTAAAGCTCTTTTTCTTATAAAATTTTCTTTTTCTTCTCCTTTTAGGTTCTTTTCCTCATTGATGAGGTAAATTCCAGTAAGTTAGGAATTGCTTCTTAATTTTCTTTTGCTTTTGGAGATCAAGACATCGATCATTGACCCATTTTCTTAAATAAGAGATTCTTGAACCAAATGACATTTGTTCGTTCACGCCATGCAATGAATTTTTCATTAATTATGGAATTTATTAGATACAGTAATTTGTCATAGAACATGCCAAGATTAGTTTTATTATGCCTAATTTTGTAATAGTATTGACTAAATTCAGTAATGTAATTTTTTAGATATCTCATATCCCATAATTCTATGTTATTAATCTTTCTTTGCCATTCTCTTTCTTTTTCTTCTGAATCAAGTTTAGCTCCGATAAACTCAGTTTCGATTTCTTTACGTAAATTTTTGAACATTGCAGCTAGTGTTTCCATCATTCTTAATGTATTTTTACCATCTTTATTTAATGAATCCTACCAGTCAGCTACAGTGTCAGAAAAATTATGTTCGATGTAATTTAGAAAATTTGCAGCAGTCCAGGTAGTATTTAGGTTTAAGATACTATTCATGCCTCTTTTTCAATATTTAAATATTTCTTACGAGCTCAATCCATATTTAAGATGTATTCTGTTTGACTAATTGGAGTAAGTCCAGCTTCTTCAAAGGTTGTAGTGTTCCTTGGAATGAACCCAAAGGAAAAATTAGATATACGTCCTGTTAGAACGTATCTAGGTCTTATAAAATGAGTATTTCTTCTAGAAGGTTCACCGAATTCCTCAGGCTTGGGAATAACATTATTAACCAGATTGGTCTCTATTTCATTTAAGTTGAGTTCTTCTCCAATTTCACTAATCTCATCTTCAATAGTCATTTCACTATAATGTTTTTATTCAGTTTTCTTCTAATTTCTTCTAATGGTAATGCATTTAGGTCTTCTAGTTTAATAAGATTCATCTGCTGATATATTTCTTCTTCTAATTGGACATTATTAGTCTCTTCATTATCATTAGATAATACGTCATGTTTGTCACTAATTGCGCTAATAATCTTATTTAATTCTTCTAGATTTTATTCTTTCTCGAGCATATTTTGTGGTTGTTCAGGAGTAAACTGCTTATACTCCATCTTCTTCTTCTTTTCCTACTTTTTCGGCCGATTTTTCACCTGATTTTTTTCCTACTTCTTTTTGGATTTTTATATCATGCAAATGGAATATATTCTTGTTTTTTGGATTTTGGAAGGGATATTTATACTGAAATAGAGTACTACTACTAAAAGTAGATTTTCTGCTATGTCTAACTTCGTTAACTAGAGAAATGTGAATTACAGATAATTGCTTCTTAAGCTCCTTGATTTCAGTCTTAATTTTAGCTAATTCTATTTTTAATTTTAAAATTATATCAGCCATATAATTTAATTGAGATGCTAATGTAGAAATGCCTTCTGGTGAGTGAACAACATGAGAATAATTCACTCCCAGGCAAGCAGGTGATGATTTAAGCACTAATCACAGTTAATTAGTTTAATTAATCATTAATTAACTTAATTAATTATTAATTAGGTTAATTATCTTAATTATTTTTGGTCACGTGGCCTTGATACCAGTTGAAAGAGGCCGTTAAGTAGTACTTATGAGCAGAAAATCACATGAACAAATTTTTATTTTTTGAAAGCAAGTTTTTAAGGATTGGGTCAGATGTGCAAATATAAAAAACTTGGGGTCCTTGGTGTAATTTTAAAACGATAAGTTTGGTCGACTTTCGTCCCTGAAATGTTTACCCAAAGTTGGATGGACTAGTGAATATTTATCAAAAAATGTGGGTTTAGGAAATTATTTGCCAGAACCTTGATGGTCCAAAAGATAATTTTTTCATATTGCTAATCTTAACAACACCTTCCTTAGATCAGGTACAATATAGATATATTTTGTTTTGTACCTCATACCATAATCATTAGCCAAGTTTTTATATATTCAAGGATAATGAAACATTAATCTAGAAATTATAATATTTAAAACATAATGTTCGATCAAACAACGTTCCCTACTGGGAAATTCCTTGTATTGAAAGCTTGAAAGTCGAAATACCACTACAAAAAAGGTTGCTTCCTTCCGCATTTAATTTTGCTAATAACCATACCTATAAATATAGAAATAGCAGTTGCCCACACTTAGGCTAAATGTGGGGAAGTTAAGTGTGTGGAAGTATTCTCCACACTTAATAGAAATGCGGGTAGAGCCATATTTTTCACACTTATAAATGCGGAGTAAGTACTATTTATCTATAATTCATGTGTGATCATTTTACGCTATGCCCACTCTAGAAGATGCAAGAAATCATAATTTCCCCCACATTTAAAAGTGTTCCTAGTGTCATTTTAGTTTTTTAAAAAATAATACTAGTAATTAATATAAAACTGATTAAGTTAAAAATAGAACAATTGTATACAATTGATCTTTTTTTAAATAGCAAGGTTTATACTAATTACCAGCACGCATCATCCTACATAAATGAATAAAATTAACAAACCAACAAATTAAAATAAATCAAGCATCAATTAAATAAATTACTCATTAGTGCCTAAAAAAATTAATTATACACATAGCAACAAAGACAAAGGTAATTAAAACTAAATATTCTTGCATTGTTTTGAATCCATCCTGCTATTTTTTTTTTTTTGGGGTTGTAGCTAGCTGATTGAGCATGTTAGACAATTGAGTAAAGACTAAAAATCTCCATCTTCGATTTCTTCACTTAGAGATGTTAGCTCCAGAAATGCAACCTGTTAGGCAATTGAAACACACAAAAAATTGAATTATTAGAAAAGATAACCGAATAGATTAACTAAGACGCAAACTCGGCAGAATCAAGTTTAAAGACGCATAGCAGAGTTCAACCAACTATATAACCACAACAGAGTTAAACCAAGAATAGAGCCACAATCGAGTTCAACTAACAATATATAGGACCTAGGTGAGTTCAACTAATAATAGAACTACAATCGAGTTCAACCAATAATACAACCACAACCAAGCTCAACCAATAATAGAACTGCAACCAAGTTGAACCAACAATAGAACCCAAGTGAGTTCATTCAAACAATAGAACCCCAATCAAGTTCAATCAACACCCCAACCCAAGTGAGTTAAACCAATAATAGAACCCAACTGAGTTCAACCAATAATAAAACCAGTAGTTTAACCAACAATAGAACTCAATTGAATTCAACCAATAATAGAACCAACCAAATTCAACCGATAATAGAATCCAATCAAGTTCAACCAACAATAGAACCTAAGTGAGTTAAACCAACGATAGAACCCAACTGAATTCAACCAACAATAAAACCACTAGTTTAACCAACAATAGAACTCAATTGAATTCAACCAACAATAGAACCAACTGAATTCAACCGATAATAGAATCCAACTAAGTTCAACCAAGAATAGAACCAGAACTGAGTTTAACTAACAATAAAACCCTACATGAAAATGAATAGCATACTCTTACCAAGTTGCTAAAGAGTAGCGAACAACTTTTCGTAAAGAATCGCTCAGTAAGTCGTTGTGTACCTTCTTTTTACCCTCAATATAGGCCTACAATAAATGATGTTTTATTTTTAGATTTAGTTAACCCCAAGTAAACGACAAATCAAACCTTCAATGTAAGAATATGCAAGCATTTATATACCATACCGCCTAGAAATCAGTGAGCAAATTCTCTTTGGATTCCTGAATTACGAGAGGTTCAACAAAATTATTTATCAAAGAGATACCACTATTTATTTCTCAAGCACAAAAACAGAAAAGCAAACCTAAAGCAGATAAAGAATGCTATACATGAACAAAAGGCAAGGCTAAACCCCTTTGTCCTTGGAAATAATTACGACAAATAAAAAAGAGAACTAGAAGAAGAAACTTACCACAATGTTAGCATTTAAAGTATCTCTCTCTATAAAAGTCTTATTGAGTGGCATTTTCCCTATAGCACTACGCATCACAGTTTGTGCCAACTGAGTTACAGCAATCATGACATTATCATTGTGATATGATGCCTTTTCTGCATCAACAACCTACAAGTTGCCATAAAAAAGCAGCTCATGCAGTAAGACAACAAATTCTGAGTATAAGGGCATGAGAATGAGCAAAGACAACCACATTTCGCATCATCGTTACACCTTCCCCATTTCACGATGACGAAATGTTGCATAAACAAGCAGAAAATACAAAAGCCAGCCATGAATTTCGAAAAAATTACCTCTCGTGAAGATCATATTCATGGTACGTCGAGAAATTGTGAGAAAAAGCAGCGTAGGCCCGAGGATGAGAAGAGCAAGGTAATAGGGATTGGGAGAGAGATGGAGAAGAAGAGTGATTGAGAATCAGAGATGGAGAACTCGAAATAAGAACGGATTCCATTATTCAATACTACTAGAAACAAAAAGAGAGCACAAACACAAACTCAATCAACCCAAAATTAGAATGAGAATTAAAAGCGAACCAAAACCTGAATCGTTAGGAAGAATATCTCAAATGTAGTCCATAAAGCATAAATCGCTCAAACAGGCTAAAACTACAGCTTTCAATTTCATGTAATATTGTGAGCAGGCCAAATATCTCAAGAACAATATCCCAAATCTAGGGATCAAACAAACCAAAGCCTATAAGAACAAAAGTATTGAACTTATTGGTTATACATACCACATGGTAAAGCTATTAGTAGGAATTTTGACATATGACTTAAAACTGCAATAGAAGAATGCAAGATCGTGAATTTCATATAGCAGACCAATTTTCCTATCTCTAGATCATGTTGCAATAGTCTATAATGTAGTAAAATCACACCTCCATATACTTTGGGAAATTCAGGTTCACCTGAAGCGGGATAGGAAGATGAAAGGTCTAGTCATAATTGTGTAATTAAGTGATTAGAGGTAATGAAAACATTTCCCTTATATCTCTTTTGTAACTGGAAATCAAGTCATTAACACCATTTCTGGCTTTCTTACCTGAAGTTCCACAACGGTGATTGACTTGCATCATTCTTGTCGAAGCAACCGATTTTGTAGAGAACCAAGTGACGATGACTGTAATCAAAGAAGATGAAAATCAATGAAACCCCTACGAATAAAGAAAACAAGGAAAAAAACCCTGGAGATCAAAAGAGAGAGAGAGTAATTTGAACTCACTGCACATAACTTGGGGTTAGCTAGGGTCAATTGATTCTAAAATTTCCTAAACCTATAAGATATTTTTCGGGCCAAAGAGAGACATCAGACAGAGAGTGATACAGAGATAAGCATCAGAGCTCTACAGTTGGTGAAAAAGAAATGAAGGAAATGCCTTTTTTGGCCTGACCATGGTTATAAATGTGTTTAGTAGTTCGAATTTGCAAATTATAGTTTTTCTCCGCCATGCTAGCACATCTATAGTCAAACAAGTGAACCAAACTACAGCTTTTAATTTCATGTAATTAGACACCAAACAACTAAAGTAGCAGACAAGGCAGAACAACCAACAAGAGGGGAAGAGGGATAGAGGCCACAGGCATCCTTGCTTCAAGCTCAGCCCAACTTCAACACCCCATTAACAGAACGTTAAACACTAGTCACTCGAGCTCAGAAAATCAGGGAAAAGGGAAGGCAAGTACCGAGCAATTCCAGGTCCAAAACCAATGCTATTTGAACCACTAATTGCCCAACAAGTACTGACTTTCGAACACAAGCAAAATCACAATTCCAAGCCAAAAATGGTGGAAAGGCCATTAGCACCATCTCAGGTAGAGCAGAATAGAGGACCAAAAATAGGGGAGGGGGAAAACCAAAATTACTCAAATTCGAACCCAAAACATTACGATTGCAAGCTAGATCATAAGTGTCTACATCTAAATTAACAACAGAAAGCCTAATTACATGAAATTGAAAGCTAGAAATGGATCTAAATTTGAAATAGATGAAACAGGAGCAAACCTAAATTATTGGTACTGAAATTAAAACGAAGAACAACCTAAAATTAAACCTAAAAAATGTAAAATGAAGCCTAGATGAATACCTAATTCTATTGCCGTTGCCTCCTTATACCCGAGCCCTCTTCAATCATGACCGATGGAGTGTGATGGCATGGATGGTGAGTATAAATGTCGTGCTGGCTAAAGCTGTACGAATTGTGGTGTGGATGAGGATGAGATGAGCTGGTGGTGATGGTTGATGGAGTTTTCAAAGCGAGAGAGAGAGAGGATGGAGATGAGTTCGAAAGTGAGTGAGGATGAAGAAGATGAGGTAGATCGAAAATGATGAGCGAAAGGCTGAATGCCAGGCTTCTAGGTTTTATCCTATGTGTGAAGCTGAGAAAGGCGAGAGAAAGGAGATTAGGGGGTAATCCATGTGAGAGGCGCGTGATGGGTATGGGACCGACTATGAATGGCTTTAGCTGCAAATTAATATGTTTATATATAATTCAATATTCAATATTTTTCATCTTTTTAAAAAATTCCCCAAAAGTAATATATTTTACAAGTTAATTAACAAGTTTATATATATATATATATATATATTATATATAATATATATATATATATATATATATAAAATTAGTTCCCCACAATTGATAAGTATAGGAAAATGTTTATGACTTCCCCACACTTATTAAATGTGGAGTCGAGAAAACTATCAAATTTATCATTTTTCTCTCCACACTTCATTATGTGTAGTAGCATAAATGCGGAAGGATGCATGATTTTTTGTAGTATACTACAATGGAATGATTTGAAGAGGGACTTAAACTAAGATCATTAGCAATGCTCGCTCATAGCAAAATGGAGAAACTCAACTTCTCTTTTGCTCAAGTATGCTCACATGAAATACCTAGGATGCCCGAATAGCTCTAGTACACACACTGTTATAAGATGCTTTCACATGGCTATAGTAGACTGTATTATTTTACTAATTTGACACTTAACAAGATAACATACAATGATGCAACAACTTTTTAGAGCACTTAATGCTGATATGACTAATCATCCATATTCAGGTTCTATATGCCTTCCTCTCCAATAATGTTTTCGAGTCCATCATTATCCATATAATCATCAAAATCTTCATCAATTTCAAGATGCTCTAGATCCCATTTTTCAAATAAATCATGTAGATATCTTTTCCTTTTTCGATAGGAATTTTCCAGTTCAAACATCTAAGAGATAATCAAAGACATATTCTGAAGTGGCTCCTTCTACCTCATATATTTGTTGAACTCATTATGATAAATGAAAATAGTATTTCTTTAATACATCAATATTTTTTCTCATTTAATCATTTTCCACATTTGATGATAAATGTTATAAAATCCTATAACTCTTACTAAAATATGAGCCCCTTTTTTGTTTAAAAATTAAAAAAAAATAATTGAACAGCAAAGTTCTCAAGCCCTCTCGAGAGGTTCAACCGAGTAATTAGTACAGTGTTTAGGCTATGTTGTGCCTTCCTAGTCAGGGCATTTGTCACAACATTTACCTTTCTTGGGTGATATTGGATCTACAGGTCGTAATCTTTAAGCAATTTTAGTCAATGCCTTTATGTCATATCAAACTTCTTTTGAGTGAAAATGTACTTCGAGCTTTGATGATCAGTATAGATCTCATAAGGCACTTCATACAAGTAATGTTTCCAAATTTTCAGTGCAAAAATCAGAACTGTTAGTTCCAGGTGATGGTTAGAGTAATTTCTCTCACAAGGGTTAAGCTGTCGTGAGGCATAAGCTATCACTTTATCTTCTTGCTAACTTAATAGCTTCCTTCAACAAATTAGTCAGGAAAGATGTTATTTTTGAAAAATCCTTCCCAAAACTCCGTAATATCCAACTAAACCCAAAACGTTTCTAGTCTCAGTAACATTGGTGGGTCTTGGACATTCTGTGATTACTTTCACCTCCTGTAAATCAACCTTAATTCCTTCCTTTGAACCACATGTCCCAAAAATACCACTTCTTCTAACTAGAACTCATGCTTCTTGTATTTTCTATGTAATTGATGTTCCCTCAAGGTCTGCAACGCCATTCTCAAATGGGTAATGTGTTCGTTTCTGTCTTTGGAGTAATCAAGATATTGTCTATAAATACCACTATAAACTTTCCAAATAGGGTTTGAAAACTCTACTCAATAAGATTCATAAAATCCAGGGGGCATTGGCCAGGCCAAAAGGCATCACGATGAATTCATAGTGACCAAACTTGATTCTAAGTACGGTTTTGGGAATGTTTTTAGGTAAAATCTTAAGTTAATGGTATCCTGATCTCAAATAAATCTTTGAAAAGACTTCTGCTCTTTACAGTCGATCAAATAGATCACCTATTCTTTTTCACAAATAGAACTGGGGTGAGCCCATGGTGACACACTTGGTCTGGTAAATCCTTTTTATAATAACTTGTACAACTGAAACTTCAATTCTCTAAGCTCTGTTGGGGTTATACGATATGCGGCTTTAGAGATGGGTTGGGCCCTTGAGAATAATTCAACCTCAAAATTAATTTCTCTTTGAGGGGGTAGTCCTGGTAACTCTTCAGGAAAAACATCTCTAAATTCACAAACCATAAGAATATCTTCTACTTTTTCTTCTTTTTCTTGAATGTCAATGGCATAGCACCAATACCCAATACATCCTTGACACAATAGCCTACTAGCTTTCATAGCAGAAATTACAGGACATGATTTTTCCTCTCTTTGCCTATAAAAACATACTTCTCTCCCTCATTCATCTCTCAAAATCACCTTAAGATCTTCACAATCCATCTTGACCCCATAAGTACACAACCAGCTCATTTCTAGAATGATATCAAAGTCTGACGAGTTAAATTGAATCAAAACTCTAAGGAATACTATCCCACCAATAGTAATTGGGATAAGTTTATAAGAGATAGGATACTCAACTCTAGAGTCTTTAGGCAACTTGATTCTATAATTGATTTCTATCTCCTTATTTTCAAGGTTCAGCTACATGGAATATCAAGTGGATATAAATAAATGAGTGGCAACTAAATCAATCAATACACAAAATGACTTTGAAATTAATAAGAGAGTTCCAATAACTACCGTACCGTAGGTGGCAGCTTCATTCTAGCTAAACACATACGCCCTTCCTACAGCTGCGGGCCTTGGAGGTGGGAGTTCTTATCTACAACCTTCATTCTTCGAGGACAGGTAGTAATGAGGTGCTCGATGCTACCACACCACATACAGTTGTTAGTTCCCATTCGGCACTCAGGAGTGGTGTTAGTTCTTTCATATTTCCCACAGGGTTTTGCTAAGCCTGTAGGATGACTCTTTGGATGAGTAGGAGCAAGCTTCTTCTAGTTTACACTCTTGCTCAGAGCTTTCTGCTCTGTCCACTTCCGCTTCTGATTAATCGGGTTCAAGACCCTCAACTCAGTCTTCACTCGTTCCACTTCAGCTGCTTGCTCATATAACTCTTGATAGGTGATGATCGGTTGACCAGCTAGCTGGTTGCGAATATAGAAAGCTAATTCCTCTTCAAATATTCTCATCTTTAGTTTTTCAGATGACATCAACTTTGGAACAAATCTCAATAGTTCTGTAAACTTGCTAGCATATTGCATCACAATCATATTACCACTCATCTTCAATTCCATAAATTCTTTCTACTTCTGCCGTTGAGCCACAACTAGGTAAAATTTGGCTCTTAGTTCTTCCAAAATCTACTCCAAGTGAAGTCAGGCACTAAGAGCCTATCCTTAATAGTGTTCCTGCAATTATTGGCTTCGCTAGTTAGGTAAAACGTCCCAATGTTCACTTTCTTCTCTTTTGGAACCTCTACCATTGTAAAAATTTTCTCCATTCCACCTATTCCTCTAATTCCACTGGGTCATGCTTTCCATCGTAAAAAACTTTAGGGTTGTGTTGTGTAATAGCTTAACCCGAAATCATGTTTATTTATTTAATTAGCTCATGTTAATGATTTTTTCTCAAAACTATTTATTGCATTTGATCATCCCAGTGCGGAAAAATCATTTGGGCTCTCACTGTTCAATTCGGGTTTTATTTATTTATTTATTTATTTATTAAAGAAAATTTCAAAAAAATTGATAGTAGGCCCTAATAATTATAATCTAAGCGATTTAATTTATTTTCCCGTATCATCACAAAAATTTAAATTCAATTTACGGAAAAACGTTATCGTTGCAAAGCATTTTATTACCGAACCCAATTTATATTGGTCCAATTTGAAGCCAAAAACTTATGCACTTAACCTAGCTAAGTAACCATGGTTGAAGTCTAACCATAATTAGATAAAACCACTTTTGAAGGATAAAATCAACCAAGTAAATGCTTCTTTCATTCTTAGCCAAGTAAACTTCTCTTCTCTCTCCCTCATACCTCACGGCTGCCCCTCCCACCTTACTGCTGTTTGCTACTGTTCCAGCCACCAGACGGCTACCAGCCGGCCACCTAGCACCACCTTAGTCCCCAACAGCTAAGGCAGCCTTCTCTACCTGCAAACAACCTCACACCCTCTCCTCTTAAGCTCTCAAAAAGGGAAAACCCTAACTTTATCTTGATATATTTTTGGTTTTATAATTGTTTTAGTTATGATTCATGTTCTGGAGATCAAAGTAGATGTTATCATGCAAATTTTATTGATTTTGGAGATGTTGATCATGTTGGAGTTAAGCTTGAAGCATGTTAGGTTTAAGGTTTGTCATGATCAAGTTAGCTTAAGTTAAGTGATGGATTTGTACTGTTTTGTATATGATTTCGTAATGTTTAGTCTTATTGATGATTATGATGATCTTTTGGTGATTTGGAATTAGTTGAAGGTGATTCATGGCCACAAACTAGGGTTTAATGATTAAGCAAGGTTTAACCTTCCTTTAATGGCAAGCATGTTATTAGTGTTTATTTGATAGAGAAATGATTTTTGAGGTATATGATTTTGACGTGCAATTGAGTGTGATGGTTTTGTATGGTGATGGAAAGACCAAAACTTTGTTATGTGAGTTCAAGGAATGATTTTAAGTGAGGATTTATGTGAAAAAAGAGGAGAAGGCAAAAACAGTGAGGATTGAAAATGGCAGAAAATAGGGGTGACTTTGAGATTAAATTGGTAATAATCAGCTCATTGAAAAATTATGATTTTTGGTGGTTACATAGATCAATGTGTTGGCTTTCAAATGCCTTTTTGAATTGCTTTAATCTGAGGTATGTGAAAAAAGTTATGGCCGTTTAACCAGAACTATGCGGGTTAGACCAAAATTGGTATACTTGTGTTCTAACCCCATTTCGGGAACCCTATTATGGGAATCATGTTTAGTGTTCTAAATGAAAATTTTTCAAGACTTCTTAAGTTTTCGATATTGGGGTTTTGGGTCTCAATCGAATATCGAAGGACTAAATTACGAGTCATTCATTTAACCCTTGTTACGCTCCTACTTTGCTTTTACTAACTTATTATCTATGAAAATAAAAATATTTGCTAATTATGTGGTCCTATCATGATATTTTGAATAGAGTCAGGGGCTAACTTATCATTTCCTTCCCTTTTATGCATAATCCCATTTTAGTGAATTTCATTAAAAGTATCAGGTACGTTCATTGCCCGTATCTTTAGAAATTAGCACATATTTATCAAAATTATAATGTTTTGGTAAGTACATCAATGAATCAGTTTAATTCATAATTTATCACATAATAAGTGACCCCATCAGTTATCAGTTACAAGGTCTTGCCCTTCAGTTACCTGTGCGACTTCAGACCAGGTCGTCCGATCGACCTGGCAGTCGTACATCTATCACAGAACAGTTATCAGGGGTTCACTATCACATAATAATTAGTAATGCAGCTTTATATTTATCTCATTCCCTGTTTTAAAGTAAAATAAATTGCAATGTGGGCCCAATAAGCTTTTCAATGATCATTCAACAATACATGGATACATGTAATGAGCTTCGGCTCACAGTTTGAAATGTTTTCATATTTTGTTTTAGAAAAATGTTCAGTGAATCACCCTCAGGCGGGTAGGACGACTGAAGGTGATAAGTGAGCAAGGAAGTCTATATGGAATGGTGGTGTTTTAGTGTTGAGATGCTTTTAACATTGTATTGTGATATATTTTGATGCTGAAACTGTATACTCTACCAGAGTTCTATATTTTGGTGTAATCCTTAGGGTAGTTAAATGGTTTTGATGTTAGAACTGTTCATATACATATATATTTGATGGTTTAACGGGTTGTGATTGTGTGAATATTTTTTTTGATGGTAAACATTGATTAGCGTTGCTAAATTTATCATTTACAAGCAAAGTGTTGTCCATTTTGGACGGCGATAATGCCCTGATTATTTGAGATATTACTTCTAATTGGTGAAACTGATGAAGAGAATGCAAATAGTAAATTATGTACTTTTGGAGAGTTATAGATTTAGTATCAGAGACAGGTTTTGAGTTTCTAATGGGATACAGAGTATGGAGTTTAGATATAGGAGGGTGAGAAGGGTTATTAGCAAGGAATTGCATGTATTATTAGAGGCTTGTGATATTAGAAATAGGCTTGTGATATTAGAAATGCATATTGCTTAACCTTTATATGCCCCTCATTTGTATTTTCTTTGCTAGATGGATCCTTACGCAGTTAACATGATGCCCGGTGTGTCTGTAGCGGCCCACATTTCACTACTGCATGCAAGCATGATAGCACATACACAGGTGTTGAACCAAAAATTATGATATTTTACACAATTTTATTATCAAATATTTTCTCAAAATAAATTATTAGATTAGGGTTTTAATATGTTTTTATTTATTATGAAGGAATAATGAAATTTGGATAAATTGGGTGTCAAAGGACATAGAAGGAGTATTGTGGATCAAGAAATAAAAACAAGAGAAGGATGACAGACCAACTCATGCATGAAGCCTAGCCTAGCTCTCTCTCTTTTCTTCTTATTTCTCTCTTTATTTCTCTCTCGGGGCAGACCTAAGCCCGGGCTCCCTCGCTCCTTCTTGGCCCAGCGACCCACTCCTTTTCCCGGATCCGGTCCCCTCTCACTCCTTCTTTCTTTTCTTTTCCCGATTTTTTTTCCTTGTAGGCCGGTTTCCCTACCATTTTTCTTCTTCCTGCTGGGCCTGACCCGTTCGTTCTCTCCTTCTCTAGCCCGCCAGCTTCTTCCCTTTCATTTAACCTAGCCACGCTCCATGCACGTGACCTTGGTCTTCTTCCCCATCTGCTCGTCTTCTTCTTTCGTGCCCAGAACTGAAAACAGAGCCACGAACAAGGCTCCTCACTTTCTTCTAAATCGCATTCGTTGCCCACTCTCTTTCTCTCCTCCTTCATCATCCTTAATCATCACCATCATTAAGGCCACCATTACAAAACATTGATAGCCATTAATTCGTCAAATAATGAAGAGCGTTGATAGCTATTAATCCGTCAAATAATGAAGGCAATCGAAGGGATGGAGAAGAGCATTTTTGGAGAGCTTCAAATGGAGGTCAGATCAGAGCAATAGGGTGGTAGGTAGTAGAAGAGAGCAAAGTTTTAATCTTCCAGTTTCTCTTACGATTTAGTCGATTTTGTTTGTTTTAATTCTAGAACTAAGGTTTAGAGTTTTAAATCCATTTCCAGTTTTCATTTCGTGGAGATTTAATTTCTAGCTAGGCAATTAAGGACTCCAAATTTGTAATGTTCCACGTTATTGTTCGATCTAAAAGAGATTTTCTGGGTCTTGGAATAATTTACCGAGCGTTGATACGAATACTTTGCCACCGCAAGTCACAACTCTCTCAAATGTGGTACTTGGCTATGGTAATGTAAAGATTCTTGTTTGCAGGTTTATTGCTCACATTCAGTCCCTGTTATTGTTGTGTTGCTTTGCGTCAGATCTGGGCTGTGTGTATTTCAATTTTATATTATGCGAATCACAAGCTTAATCTGTTTTGTGGCGTTTACTTGGTGTTTTTGATGATTCAGAGTTCGGTAGCCCCAAAATTAGGTGCAAGAAGGAGAACTCTAGCTTAGGCAAATCACACATTCAGCTGTAAACTAAAAAGTCACCTTTGTTCAATAGTTAGAATAAGCTAGTTTAAGTTATGCATAAATCAATTTCACAATCATCCCTGTGGTTTGACACCCGTAATTGTTATGGCGATAACCGTATACTTGCGGCAAAACTCATCAAGTTTTTGGTGCTATTGTCGGGGATGGCGTTGTGAAATTAGGTTGCATCGCGTCATAGTTTAGTAATTAGAGTTGTTTGCATCATTTTTGTTTCAGTTTCATTTTCATTATGATTTTTAGTACTGACTTGGTCTGATTTTTGTGTAGGAATTGATACCGAATTGATCGATACAGATTTTTCTGTGTTTCTGTTTCTATTTAGGACAAAAATGACTTTGCATATATATATCTAATGATTATAACTATATAATATATATATATATATTATATAGATCTACGATATATATCCGTATAATGTATATATCAATGTATATATATATACATATATATATATAATGTAGATATATTAATATATATATATAATATGTCTATGTATGTATATATATATATATATATCTATGTATATATTGTGTATATATATGTATGTATATGTGGGTGTGTATGTATATATATATATGTATATATATAGAATGAGAGATATAAGAGTAGACAAATATAATGATATACCCACACACAAACAAACACACATAACAGTATACACACACACCACCACACACAACCCACACACACACATATATCTATATAATATATATTATGAAATGATATATACTATATATATATATAGATATAACTATATATATATAATATATATACATGTATAATATAAAGTATATATATGTGGGTGTGTGTGTGTGTGTATCTATAGTAATATTATATATATCTATATATATCTATATATATAATATTATATATATATTATATATCTACACACACACAAGTATGTATATAAATATATATAGATATATAGATATAGAGATATATATCTAATATATATATATATCTATATATATATATTATACACACACACACACACGTAATGAGCCATATACTATATTATATATGGTGTGTGGTGTGTGTGTGTGTGTGTGTGTGTGTGTGTGTGTATGTGTGTGTGATATACATTGTATATATGTATTATATACATGCTATATGTGTCTGTATGTTGTAATATATCTACATATGACTATATAATATATATATGTTGTGTGTATGTGTTGTATATATATATATATAATATATATCATATATTTAATCTATATCTATATATATATATATAATCTATGTTCATTGTTGTTTCAATGGAAGAGGTCGAGGCGGGGGAGAAGTCACCTGGATAGAGGGCCGGTACCAAGGTCGACAAGTTTAAGCATCTAGGTTCGATCATTCAGCAGAATGGGGATATTGACGAAGATATTAACCTGCGAATAAAAGTAGGCTGGCAAAAATGAAAGTATACCTCAGGTGTGCTGTGTGATAAGAGGGTGCCCCTTGGATTGAAAGGCAAAGTCTATCGCATGGTAGTTAGACCGGCCGTTCTTTATGGATCGGAGTATTGGCCTCTAAAAAAGAGCAAGTTCAAAGGCTGGCGGTAGCAGTGATGAGGATGATAAGGTGGATGTGTGGTTATAT
The DNA here is from genome assembly GCA_029747015.1 of Carnegiea gigantea. Classification (NCBI taxonomy): domain Eukaryota; kingdom Viridiplantae; phylum Streptophyta; class Magnoliopsida; order Caryophyllales; family Cactaceae; genus Carnegiea; species Carnegiea gigantea. The sequence continues at coordinate 60,542 of JAKOGI010000500.1, forward strand.
GAGGATAGACAGAATTAGGAATGGAGTTATCAGGGACTCAGTTAAAGTAGCTCCCATCGAAGATAAGATGAGAGAAACAAGATTCCGATGTTTTGGTCATGTGAAAAGGAGGAGTATGGACGCTCCAGTGAGGAGATGTGAGGGGATCAACATCCCCGAAGGTAGAAGAGGGAGGGATGACCAAAGAAGAGCTTGGATGAGGTGATTAGAGAGGAGTTGAAAGTTGTCGGTTTGACGGAGGACATGGCTCAGGATAGGAAGTTGTGGCGGGATAGAATTAAGACCGTAGATCACGGAGAGTCGACCCCGTAGTTTTCTTCTGGTTGTTGTGGCTTAGTGCTGGTAGAGGTTTTTTTCTCGTATGTGGTGTTTGTATGTAGGTTGTACTGTCTTCCAAGAAGAGTTTTCGTCTGCTTACCGCTGGTTGTCCAGGTATATTGCCTTCCTCCATTATAGTGTCTTTTTATTTCATAGCTTCAGCAACTGATTTTGTATTTATCTTTTATTTATCTCAGGCATCCCTTGCTATAGAATCTTTCTTCTATAAAATATTTTTCCCATTAAATATTTTCGCAAAATCTTTCTTCTATAAAATATTTTCACAAAACTATTTTCGTGGGTCTCTTGGAATCAGCCTCTCTACGGGTAGGAATGCCGGTAGAGGTAAGGTTGCCTACAGCTGGATCTCCCCATACCTCGCAAAAGCGGGGCCCACACTGGGAGTTGTTGTTGTTGTTGTTGTTGTTTATTTTCTATTTTTTGTATTAGGTTACTGTTTGATGTTTGAGTCTTTCTTTTATTTTGGTCACGTAGTTTTATTTTTGTTAGTTTATTTTGTTTTATTCACTTAATTATTTGAGTGTCTTTCTTCTTTGTTTTAGTTATTAGTTTGTAATTAGTGTTCTATATACATTTTCCTTCCTTTAAAAAGACAAAAGAAAAACCTTAAAAAACTTAAAAGGATTGAAAATCCCAAAAAAATTGAAAAATTTTTAAAATTGAAAAAAGATATTCAACCATGCCATTTTTCAATTTTCCACAATTCGAGCATGAGCCTGTCTAGAGTTATTTGTCAAGACCTAATGATTATCATGCTCAATTCACTCAAGATTTTCAAAAATGGGAAATTCATAAAGTCATTGCTGTGGGTTTGAATTCTAAATCTAGGTGTTATGTGGAGTCTATTTGTCCTAGAGGTTTAATAGGATTATTGTCCAAAACTCAAGATTAAGTTTGGGATTTCTTTGAAAAACTAGCTTGGAACACCTATGCGTTTGAATGAGCTAATGAGAATTTTAGATACCTAACTCATGGCGAGACTGTTTTTCATGCTAATCCTTCCCATCAGGACTACTTTATGCACTTATATGAGCCATTTCTGTCTTATGTGTCTCCTGCTTTGTGTAATTACTGTGAGTCTTCTGATCATGATGTTCACGCTTGTCCATATCGTGCTTACATGGATGCTACATATGCAAGTGTGGAAAAGAATATCAATGAATTAACTGATAAAATGATAGAGAATATGAAAAAGAGGATTGCTGAATATTCTCAATGTTTTAATCAAAGTAGGGAGGACATTAATTTGCAAGAGTCTGACTCTAATTTAGGATCTCCGAAACCTAAAGTTAGTCTCTATGATGATTTTGTCCCCTCTTATCTTGCTAGGCCTAACTTGAATGAAGACATGCCTTTGCCTAGTCTAGAACAAGAGAGCGACCTTCCTCTGTCTCCACCTCATGACCTTGCACCTGAATTTCGCTTACCTAAAGATGCCCCTGAGGATTTCCTAGTTTCTACCGACCCACTCATCCCTTTGAACGACTTTTGTGAGTTTCAGGAGGGTGGAGACCTTGAGAGTGCTACTGAGTTAGATATTAGCATCACAAATGAAGTTAAGCCTTGTGATTTAGATGACTCAGAAGATATTTTATAGGAGATATGTGTGGAGGTAATTGAATCCACTAAGTTGGAATTTAATGATGATATTCTTTCTATCGAATATGAATCTTTTTCATGTGGGTTTGATGTCAATGTGAGTTTGGATGTGGATCTGTGTGCTGAGTATGAATCTTTTTCTTCTAACCGCATTCAAACTGACCTCCTTTTTGAATCATGGAAGTCTGAATTGGTTGAGTCTAAGACCATTATCGCTGAGATATTTGATTTAGGCCAAATTCTTGTGCATTTTGATGTTAAAAGGCTTGTGGATTCAGAACTCACTGTGTTGCCTAGAATGTTCATTCAAAATGACACAATTTCTAGGTAAATGACCTCTGTGCTAGCTGGTGTTAAGTACGTCCATCTATTTCCTGATTGGGCCCAACAGTTTGACAAATTGAACTGGGCTCTTACCTGTACTTTATTGCCATGGTAGATGTACTTATTTTGGCTCCAACTCTTTAATCTCTATTGCATTACTTTTATTGAGAGTTGGTCTTCTATATTTGATAAGCTACTTCATACTCTAATGGGTTTTGATTTAAGTAGCACTTTTCAGCTTGATATGGAGTGGCTGATACTCCATAAATTCCTTGATTGTTAGAAAAGCTATAGCTTAGGTGTACTTCTGCACCTGACCTGGTATAAACGTTCCTCTTTATCTCCTCTTTTAATTTTGTTTTCTTTTGTATATATTTGTGGCTTTCTTTTATTTTGTTTTCTTTTTGAGTTTTAGAGTCATGTCCTTTTTCTTTCTTTTTGAGTCCTATTTTTATTTGTTGTCTTTTTAGGTTTTATATTTCTTTCTACTCCCAATAAGGACATTATGAGATTTAGGTGTGAGGGTGGGGAAACTTTGAAAAATTTTAAAAAAAATTGAGAAAAAAACTAAAAATTTGAAAAATCTAAAAAGATTTTTGTTTTGTTTTTTTGGGGAAGTTTCATACTATTCTGATCAACCTAAATCCCCTATACTTTGACTATTAGCTTGTATATAAGCGTGATGTGCATGATAGGTCTCCGTCCTCAGTGTGTCATTCTAAGCCCTAATTTTAACCTAAATTGTTCATTATCGATATGTAATCCAATCCTTATTTATACCATCATCATTATCTGAAGGTCTTAGTCTTTCACAATTGGCTCTCCCACTTGTCTTTGACACGATTACTTTAGTTTTTATTTGCATTCCAGAAAAAAATACAAAAAAAAATGAAAGGGAAAAAAGAATAAAGAAAAAAGGAAATGAAATGACATTTGAAATGACAAGTATCCCTTTGAGGCATGTGCTACTGGGCATTACTCTTTGAGGTATGTGCTATTGGGTGTTTTCCTTTGAGGCAATACTGCTATTGGGAAAGCCTGCTTTCTATGTTAATAAGTCAATAATGTAGTTTGTGTCAGTCAAGTGGGATTGAGTTTGATTTTGGTAAACGTAAGCCCTACGATGATGATGCACTTACACACGAGCACTGGGATGGATTCAAAGTCTTAATGTACAGTGAGGTGTAAAGTTAGTGCTTTGATGTCATCCATGGGGTAGGGAGCCTTGGGGCCTGTTCTTTTCGTAGGCAAATAGGGTGGGTAAAAGGGTGAAGTAGGTTGAAGTAGGTTGAGGTGGGTTGAGGTAGGTTAAAGTTGGTATTTTTTTTTTTGAGGTGGGTTGAAATAGGTTGAAATAGGTTGAAGTGGGTTGATGTTGGTTGAAGTTGGTTGAAGTTGGTGTATTTTTTATGTGATGGGTTGAAGTGGGTTAAAATAATAAGAATGTAATTAATGTGTGATAATTTATGAAGTTATCGAAATTTTGTGAAATTTTTGCTCATTCTTTTCAATTTTTTATTTTTATTTTTTATTTTTATTTTTTATTTTTTATTTTTGTTTTTTATTTTATTATTTTATTATTTTTTTATTTTTTATTTTTTATTTTTTATTTTTTATTTTTCATTTTTAATTTTAAATTTTAAATTTTAAATTTTAAATTTTTAATTTTTAATTTTAAATTTTTCATTTTTTATTTTTCTATTTTTCTATTTTTCTATTTTTTATTTTTTATTTTTTATTTTTTTATTTTTATTTTTATTTTTCATTTTTCATTTTTCATTTTTCATTTTTCATTTTTTGTTTTTTCATTTTTATTTTTATTTTTATTTTTATTTTTTATTTTTTATTTGAGTTTTTATTTTTATTTTTTAGTTTTTATTTCTTATTTTTTATTTCTTATTTTATTTGTTATTTGTTATTTTTTATTTTTTAATTTCTTGGTTTTTATTTTTTATTTTTTATTTTTTATTTTTTAATTTATTATTTTGTAATTTATTATTTTTTTAATTTTTAATTTTTTATTCAAAAATAAAAATTAAAATTAAAAATTTAAAATTTAAAATTAAAAAATAAAACAAACAACGTAAAAAATAAAAAATAAAAAATAAAAAATAAAAATAAAAAATAAAAATAAAAAATAAAAATAAAATTAAAATTAAAATAAAAAATAAAAAATAAAAAATAAAAAATAAAAAATAAAAAAGAATGAACAAAAATTTCACAAAATTTCGATAGCTTCATAAATTATCACACATTAGTTTTATTCTCATTATTTTAACGCACTTCAATCCACCACATACAAAATATACTAACTTCAACGCACTTCAACCTATATCAACCCATTTCAATCTAATTCAATCTATTTCAACCCACCTCAAAAAAAAATACCAACTTCAGCCTACCTGAACCTACCTCAACCTACTTCAACCAACTTCACCCTTTTTCCCACCCAATGTACTCACGAAAACAACAGGCCCTAAATCCCATATGATACTTTACAAATTATTAAAATTATGAAGGGGTGGGTTAAAGTTGGTTGAAATTGGTTGAAGTAGGTTGAGGTAGGTTGAAATGAGTTGAAGTTGGTATTTTTTTTTTCAGGTGGGTTGAAATAGGTTGAAGTAGGTTGAAGTGGGTTAAAGTTGGTAAATGTAGATTGACCCACGAAAAGAACAGGCCCTTGATGAGTACATTCTGTTTATATGCATGCTAATATCTTTGCTACATGGATGATTTGATTAGTTCGAATGTGCACAGGCTTCTCCCTTATATATTCACGTTTGTAAATCCAAACTATTTTTGTGTTTCCGTCTCTCTTTTCCTTTTTCATTTTCTGTTATAGATTTTGTGGATATATCTTCTGCAACCCTCACGAGACCTTCCTCGTCCATTAGGGGTGACCTAGGGGTTTAAAGGGTTTGTTGCACGTGCTAAGTGCAACCGTGATTCCTACGAAAGTGAGTTAGGATTTTATTTTCTTTTTCTAGGATTTTTAATTTGTTTTACTCGAGGACGAGCAAAACGTAGGTGTGGGGGTATTTGTTGAACCAAAAATTATGATATTTTATACCCTTTTATTGTCTAATATTTGCTCAAAATAAATTATTAGATTAGGGTTTTAATATATTTTTATTATTTTGTAGGAATAATAAAATCTGGATAAATTGAGTGTCAAAGGATATAGGAGTATTATGGATCAAGAAATAAAAACAAGCGAAGGAGCCCAGCCCTACTCTCTCTCTTTTCTTCTTATTTCTCTCTTTCTTTCTCTCTCAGGCCAGACCTGAGCCCAGGCTCCCTCTCTCCTTCCGGATCCGATCCCCTCTCGCTCTTTCTTTCTTTTCTTTTCCTAGTTTTTTTTTCCCTTATCGGCCGGTTTCCTTACCATTTTTCTTCTTCTCGCAGGGCCTGGCCCATTCGTTCTCTCCTTCTCCAGCCCGTTAACTTCTTCCCTTTCATTTAACCTAGCCACGCTCCATGCACGTGACCTCGATCTTCTTCCCCATCTGCTTGTCTTCTTCTTTCATGCCCAGAACCCAAAACAAGGCCATGAACAGGGCTCCTCACTTTCTTCCAAATCGCATTTGTTACCCATCCTCTCTCTCTCCACCTTCATGGTCCTCAATCATCACCATCATCAAGGCCATCATTACAAAGCGTTAACAGCCATTAATTCGTCAAATAATAGAGGCAATCAAAGGGATGAAGAAGGGCATTTTTGGAGAGCGTCAAATGGAGGTCAGAACAGAGCAATGGGGAGGTAGGTAGCAGAAGAGAGCAAAGTTTTAATCTTCTAGTTTCTCTTATGATTTAGTCGGTTTTGTTTGTTTTAATTCTAGAACTATGGTTTGGAGTTTTAATTCGATTTCCAGTTTCTATTTCGTGGAGATTCAATTTCTAGCTAGGCAATTAAGGACTCGAAATTTGTAATGTTCCACGCTATTGTTCAATCAAAAAGAGATTTTCTGAGTCTTAGAATAATTTGCCAGGCATTAATGCGAACACTTTGCCACCGCAAGTCACAACTCTCTCAAACATGGTACTTGACTATGGAGATGTGAAGATTCTTGTTTGCACATTTATTGCTCTCATTCAGTCCCTGCTATTGCTATGTTGCATTGCTTCGGATCTAGGTTGTGTGTATTTCAATTTTATAGTATGCGAATCACATTCTCAAATTTGTTAACCGTTGAGCCTTAATCTGTTTTGTGGCGTTTACTTGGTGTTTTTGATGATTCAGAGTTCGGTAGCCCCAAGATTAGGTGCAAGAAGGAGTACTCTAGCTTAGGCAAATCACACATTCAACTGTAAACTAAAAAGTCACCTTTGTTCAATAGTTAGAACAAGCCTGTTCTTTTTGGACAGCAGTAACGCCTTGATTATTTAGGATATTACTTCTAATTGGTGAAACTAATGAAGAGAACGCAAACAATAAATTATGTACATTTGGCGCGTTATAGATTTGGTATCAGAGCCAAGTTTTGATTTTTTGATGGGATATAGAGTATGGAGTTTAGATATAGGAGGGTGAGAAGGGTTATTAGCAAGGAATGGCGTGTATTATTAGAGACTTGTGATATTAGAAATAGGCTTGTGATATTAGAAATGCATATTGCTTACCTTTTATATGCCCCTCATTTGCATTTTCCTTGCTAGATGGATCCTTGTGCAGTTAACATGATGCCCGGTGTGTCTTTAGCAGCCCACATTTCACTACTGTATGCAAGCATGATAGCACATGCACAGGACTCTCTCTTTGAGTCTCACAGCATCACGGTCTGTGCATGCAGACTACTATGGTCCTTACCCACAGTTGATCCGTGGGTAGAGTTCAGGCTCCGTTATCATCATTTCATGACGACGGGGAGCCCAGGTTGGGATGGGCCTAGGTTTCAAGTCCAGGGGGCTTGGGCGACCATCACTTCAGAGTTGATGTTGAGGGAGGAGTTTGAGCAGTGGGGGATTACTATGTATACTCTTCAACATGTCTTTCCTTTATATCAGGCACATCCCTTGCCTGCACCCCCATCACCACCCTCCCCGCTTACACCAGGAACCCCATTAATGTCCGACAGTCCTGAGGAGGCTCAAGTGGTTGTGGATCTCACTGATACACCAGAGATTATAGTAGTTAGTTTTGAGGACAAGGCCATGAGGGTTTTGAGGGCCATCTGGAGGAGGAGGATGATCCCGAGGAGGAGCAGGATATTGATGAGGCAGTGGTGGAGCAATAGCTGAATCAGGAGATTGATGAAGTGGTAGTGGAGCAGCAGGTTCAGCAGGAGGCTAACGAGGCAGAGTTAGGAGTATCGAATAGTAGCTTCGACTCAGGGGAAGAGCCAGAGGATGAGTCCGACTCAAATTATGATCCGTCTAGGAATCGTTAGGTTATTTTAGGTGTGTACTTGAGTAGGTTACATTTTGAGCCCTGTATGCATAAATGGCATGGTCGGATTGGATAGTTGTACTTTGTGTAGCATAAGCATTGTATATGGTTAGTCTAATCCTTCTGACCGTGACGACCTGGTTCATTCTCTTTTTGGTCATGTGACAGACCTATTGTCTTAGGGTTAGTTAGTGTTTGGGGGTTGAGGAAGGATTCAAAACTGACTTTGCCTAGTCACTAAGATGTGATATGTTTTTTGGATCATGTACATCAACAAGCAGCTGTGTATGTAACCAAGCAGTTATGAAATGATATAATGAAGCATTCGGCTTATTTTCAATGATATTTGAGTTATATTAAATGTATTTGTTGGGCATGGTTATCTTATATGTTTGGGTATTCTAGTGATTGAATTGTTTCGTTTAATATATGATCAGAATGTCTGAGTAAGTGGAAAATGATGCGGAGATTCATATAGAGGATAACTCGGAACATGGCCAGGGATCGGGTGATCAAGCCTCACATCATGTGCCATTAAATTTTCGCCAAATACCACCAATTTCCCCTGAGCTAGCTAATAACATTGGGGACCCAAACTATTGGCCAGCCTTAGTAGCTAAACTGATGAAGCGGATTCCCCAAGTACCTACTGAAACTCCTCCTAAAAATGATAAGTTAGCAGATAGGGTAGCACGCCGCAACCCTAAAGTGTATGATTGAAATTATGATCCAGTATTATTAGAGAAATGAGTAAGAGGAATGGAGAAAAGCTTTACAGTGGTAGAGGTGCCAGAAGAAAAGAAAGTAAACATTGGAACATATTATTTGTCTGGTGAAACTAATATTTGGTGGAACACTATTAAGGGTAGGCTCGTAGGGCCTGAATTCACCTAGAGTAAATTCCTGGGTGAGTTGAGGGCAAAAGTTTACCCAGCTGTGGTCCAAAAACAAAAGGAGAAAGAATTTGTGGAGGTGAAGATGAGTGGCAACATGACTGTCATGTAGTATGCCAGTAAGTTCACAGAATTATCCAGATTTGTCCCTAAATTTGTGTCATCTGAAAGGTTAAAGATGAGGAGGTTTGAAGAGGGTTTGGCCTTCTATACTCAGAATCAGTTAGCTGGAAAACCAATCTTAACTTACCAAGAGTTATATGAGCGAGCCGCTGAAGTGGAGCGAGTGAAGACAGAGTTGAGGGCCCTGAACCCGATTAACCAAAAGAGAAAGAGAATTGATCGAGGAACTTCGAGTGAGAGTGTGAACCAGAAGAAACCTTTTTCCGCTCCTCCCAAAAGTCATCCGGTAGGCTCAGCAGAGCCATGTGGGAAATACGGAAGAATAAATCACACCACCCCTGAATGCCGACTAGGAACCAACAAGTGCATGTGGTGTGGAAGCCTTGAACACCTTATTATTGCATGCCCCCGAAGGTTGAAGGCAGTAGACAAGGGTGCAACAAAACCCTTGGCCCTACCTCGCAAGGGGCTCCACCACTAAGACCTACAGCAATAGGACAGATGTATGTAATGAGTAAGAAGGAAGCTGCCACCTCTGGTACGGTAGTCACTGGAACTCTCTTTTTAAATTCAAAGCTATTTTGTGTATTATTTGATTCGGGTGCTACTCATTCATTTATATCAACTCGATCTACCATGCAATTGAACCTGGAGGATAGAAGGATGGAAACCAATTATAGGATCAAGCTACTCAATGATTCTGTAATTGAATGCCCCATCTCCTATAAACTTGTTCCTATTACCATTGGTGGAATCACCTTCCCTGTGAATTTGATTTAATTTGGTTTGTCTGATTTTGATATCATTTTGGGAATGAATTGGTTGCACACTTATGGTGCTAAGATGGACTGTGAGGATCTTAAGACTATTCTGAAGGATGAAAAAGGGAGAGAAGTATGTTTCTATAGGTAGAGAGAGGAAAAATCCTATCCCTTGATTTATGCTATGAAAGCAAGTAAACTATTATATCAAGGATGTATTGGATATTGGTGTTATGTTATTGAAACCCAAACAAAAGAAGAGAAAGCAGAAAATATTCCTGTAGTTTGTGAGTCTGAAGATGTTTTTCCTGAGAAATTACCAGGATTATACCCCCACAGAAGGAAATTGATTTTGGAATTGAATTAATCCCAGGTGCCCAAGCTATCTCCAAAGCCCCATATCGTATGGCCCCAACTGAGCTTAAAGAATTAAAGATTCAATTAGATGAACTATTGCAGAAGGGATGTATCAGGCCAAGTGTGTCCCCATGGGGTGCCCCCGTGTTTTCGTAAAGAAAAAGAATGGAATCTTAAGGCTATGTATTGACTACAAGGAGTTGAATAAGATCACCATCAAAAATAAATACCCTTTACCATGAGTAGATGACTTATTTGATCAATTACAAGGAGCTACAGTCTTCTCTAAGATTGATTTGAGGTAAGGGTACTATCAGCTTAGGATTAAACCTAAAGACATCCCCAAGACTGCGTTTAGGAATAGGTATGGTCACTACGGATTTACAGTGATGATGTTTGGCCTCACCAATGCTCACGCAGCCTTCATGGATCTTATGAACAGAGTCTTCAGACCCTACTTAGATAAGTTTGTGGTGGTGTTCATAGATGCTATTCTTATCTATTCTAAGGACAAAGAGGAACATACTGATCATTTGAAGATGGTGTTACAAACCCTGAGGGAGAATCAACTTTATGGAAAATCAAAGAAGTGTGAATTTTGGTTGGAAGAAGTGGTGTTTTTGGGGCATGTAGTTACAAAAGAAGGAATCAAAGTTGACCCCCAAAAGGTGAAGGCAATCACAGAATGGTCAAGGCCTAACAACATCACTGAGATTAGAAGCTTTCTAGGTTTAGCAGGCTATTATCGAGGGTTCGTTAAGGACTTTTCGAAAATAGCTTCACTCCTAACCAATTTGCTGAAGAAAGCGAACAAATTTGAGTGAACTGAGAAATGTGAGAAAGCTTTTCAAGAGCTAAGGCAATGACTAGCTACCACTCCAATCCTAACACCACTAGTGGAAGGTAAGGAGTATATCATTTATAGTGATACTTCAAAGAACGAATTAGGTTGTGTTCTAATATAGAAAGACAAGGTAGTAGCTTATGCCTCTCGACAACAAGCATTATGAGAAAAACTACCCTACCCATAACTTGGAGTTATTAGCCGTGGTCTTCGCACTGAAAATTTGGAGACATTACTTATATGGAGCACCATGCAAGATTTATGCTAACCATCAAAGTTTGAAGTATATCTTCACCCAAAAGGACCTCAATTTGAGATAAACGGCGTTGGTTTGAGTTACTTAAAAACTATGATTTGCAGATTCAATATCACCCAGGGAAAGCAAATGTTGTAGCAGATGCCCTAAGTAGGAAAGCGCAACATAGCTCAAACACTGTGGTCATTACTCCATGGAGTCTCTTGAGAGAGCTTGAGGACTTAGGAATTCAATTAGTGTCCCATGCGCAAGTAAATGTATAATTATTAGCACTTACCTTACAACCTTCCGTAGTGGAGGAAATTCGGGCAAACCAAGAAAGTGATCCTGAACTTCAATGAATAAAGCAAAATTTAGAGAAAGGGAAGTCTCCTAAGTTTGTAGTACATGAAGATGGGATCTTGCGGTTTCAAAATCGCCTATGTGTACCCAAAAATAAAGAACTGAGGAAACAGATCCTAGAGAAGGCTCACAATACTCGCTACTCAGTGCATCCCGGAGGTACCAAGATGTGCAGAGACCTAAGACAATACTTTTGGTGGAATAATATGAAGAAGCAGGTTGCAGAATATGTAGACAAGTGTCTAACCTGTCAAAAAGTTAAAGCAGAGCATCAGCATTCCGTGGGTGAACTACGACCCCTAGAAATTCCCACTTGGAAGTGGGATTCAATCTCAATGGACTTTGTTATGGGTTTATCCCTTTCTGCCTCGAAGAAGAATGCTATCGGGGTCATAATCGATCGGCTTATCAAGTTGGCCCATTTTCTGCCAATTAAAGATACTTGGGGAGTTGAAAAACTAGCCCAGTTGTATGTTAAAGATATAGTTTGACTACACGGAATCCCCATAGATATAGTATCGGATAGGGATCAAAGATTCCAAGTCCGTTTTTGGCAAGCACTGCAAAAAGCCTTTGGGACTAAATTAAACTTTAGTGGCTCTTATCATCCTGAGACAGATGGGCAGATTGAAAGAGTGAATCAAATTCTAAAGGACATGTTAAGAGCTTGGGTGCTGGAGTTCCAAGGGAAGTGGTAAGATGATTTACCACTGATGGAGTTTTCTTATAACAATACCTACTAGTCCACCATCAGAATGACCCCGTTTGAGGCTTCATACAGGAGAAAGTGTAGAACCCCACTGTGTTAGAGTGACTTAGATGAGACATTGATTATAGGCCCTGAAATGATCGAGGAAACCATGAAAATAATAAGAAGAATTCGAGAGCATATTAAGGTTGTCCAGAGTCGGTAAAAGAGTTATGCGGACAAAAGAAGGAGGCCTCTGGAGTTTCAAGTAGAGCTGGGTAATGTGTCGTGTCAGGTCGGGTTCGTATTCGTGTCGAACTTAAACGGGTTGAAACCTGAAACCAACCCGTTTAGTAAATGGGTAAGAAAATCTTAACCTGAACCGTTTAACAATTAAACGGGTTGATTTGAACCTAACCCGTTTAAGTAAACAGGTAAAACGGGTTAGGTTCGGGTTACTCGTTTAACCACCAACCTGTTTAAGTGAAGCATAATATTTAAACCAAAAAAGCATTTTCCCACACAAATACACAATATTATACACTTTCCATATGCAAAATGAGAGCAAATTTGCACCACACTAACCCACCAGGGTGCATCACTAATCACCCAAATGCAGAAGCATAATCTAGCAGAATGGACTCAACAAGCAGTCAAGCTACAGTGTAACACCAACTTAGTTTTTATAGACAGGAACTACAAATAACAAGCAACTACTAAAAGCCATGAATTACTTCAATTACAAACCCAGAAAAAGCTAAATTGTCTGAAATTATGACTAAAAACTAGCAACAAGCCACAACCAACTGACCAAGTCCATTAAACAGAGTACAACCTAATTATCTAACCCAGATTTTTGTCGAACTTCACTGCCGGCCTCACTCTTGGATGCAAGAGAAGTTCCTCCTTCATCACTTAGGTTCATGCTCATCACATCCCCACACAAATCATCCAAATTGTGTTCCATCGCCACAAGTGCTGATTCAAATGTGAAAAGACAACAAGGGGAAAAAAACAGAACTAGTTATACAATCAACTAATGAACCAAATATACAAAACCAGAAACACAATGAACAATGACTAAAAATTAGAAAGAAACATCACCTTCTTGACCATATAGCCAATCCCTTAGGCAAATCATCTGAACATATCATCATCTAAACCCTAAAATCAACTCTAAAATCAACTCCACAAATTAATCACTGGACATATCATCATCTAAATAGATCATTGGACATATCATCATCATCTAAAGCAAAGTAGCAAACCCTAAAATCATAAAATTGAATATAAACCCTAAAATCAACTCATTAAATCATTGGACATATCATCATCTAAATATATGAACTCCACAGATTAATCACTACACATATCGGTTTTACAAACCCTCAAAACATATCAAAAACATAGATATGGAACTTGGCGAATTCAGAATAACAGGTATCGTTCAGAATTGAAATAGAGTTTTATGATGCAAGTACGGTTCAGAATTCAGATTAGATCTAGTTCAAAAACATGAAACTAACTTAAGAAATCATTCAAATATGAGAATAGCAGAGAACAGGGATGATGTTACTTACCAAAAAAGTACACGGCCGAAAAATCAACTGCAACAAGCTGAAAGTTCAAGAGGGAGGTCGTGCTATGTGCTAATTTAGTTAAAAAACACAAAAAAAATCTCAAAAATTCATATAACCATGAGATTAAGAGAGAAAAGAAAGAGATATGGACATACTCGTACTCGGTGAACTGAAAGTTTCGATCTTGTTGTGAGAAGATGAACTTGGCGAATTCAGCCTTCAGTACTGAAAATCAAAGAGAAAATTAGTGTTGAGTTTAGATCTTGTTCAAAAGATCAAAAAGAACTCTCAGATTTGTAGAGATTTGAGTAAAACAACTCACCGGCGGTAGAAATACAACAACATGCCAGTGAACTGAGAAGAAAAGATCAAATTCGTAGCAGAGGGGTTGAGGAACTGAGGAACATGTGAGGGATGAGAATGCAAGACTGAGAGAATTGAGAGCAATTGACGAGGAGGTTTAGGGTTGAGATTGGTCGAGACTCGAGACCGAGAGAATGAGAGTTGAGAGTCTGAGAGTGAGTTAGGTTTAGGGTTGAGAGAGAGTTCTATAATTAAGAGAGTTTATCTAGTCAGGGGCAAGTGGGCAATCAGGCATTAGGGTTTTCAGACTTAAAACTCCAAATTTTTTTATTTTTTTTTGTTTTGAAGCTTAGCGGGCCAATTGGTTTTTGAACCCCGAAATTTTAAATTCTCCCCCCAAAAGTCCAATTGCCCAAAGCCCAATATTCAATTCCCATTAAAAATGTAAACGATAAACGGTAAACGGTAAATAAATAAATGGTAAACGGGTTGACCTATTTAACCCGTTAAATATAAATGGGTTAAATTGGTTTTTTTCGTGTCGAGATTTTCAACCTGAACCTAACCCAATTAATTAAACAGGTTTACCGCGTCAACCCATTTAATTAAACGGGTTCAAACTTCGTAGCCAAACCCACTTAACTTCATGTCGAGTTCGGGCCGGTAATCGTGTCGGGTCAGCTTTTCCTAGCTCTAGTTTCAAATAGGCGACAAAGTTTTTCTGAAAGTTTCGCCAACTAAGGGTATTAAAGATTCGGAGCATGAGGAAAATTGATTCCAAGATATATTGGGCCATATGAGATTATTGAAAAGCTGAATCCTGTAACTTATCACCTGGACCTACTAGTAGAACTTGAACACGTACATAACATATTTCACATCTCTCAGCTCAGAAAGTATATGCTAGATCCAAACCACACCGTTGTATCTGAACCTATTGAAATCACTGGGGATTTAGTGTATGAAGAGCGACTAGTCCAAATACTAGATCGCATGATTAAGCAGTTGCGCAACAAGCAGATGCCTTTAGTCAAGGTGCTTTGGACAAATCATACCTCCCAAGAAGCCACTTGAAAGACTGAAGAAGAAATGAAAGCCAAGTACCCATATCTATTTGGGGTAATCTTGCATGGTATGATAAAGTTCATAAGTTTCGAGAACGAAACTCTTTAAGGGAGGAAGGCTATAATAGCCCAAACGTAAGTCATGTTTATTATTTAATTAGCTCATGTTAATTATTTTTTTCTCAAAACTATTTATTGCATTTGATCATCCCAGTGGGGAAAAATCATTTGGACTCTCACTGTTCAATTCGGGCTTTATTTATTTCTTTATTTATTTATTTATTAAAGTAAATTTTGGAAAAATTGATAGTAGGCCTAATAATTATAATCTAAGTGATTTAATTTATTTTCCCGTATCATCACAAAAATTTAAATTCAATTTATAGAAAAACATTAACATTATGGAGTGTTTTATTACCGGACCCAATTTATTTTGGTCCAATTTGAAGCCAACAACTTGCCCACTTGTAACGCCCCCAAATCCCTAACACATGACTATTCTAACTTAATAATTTATTTACTACATATTTTGCAACGAAAGTCTTTGGTTTGGAGGCATTACTGCTGCCCTAAGTCGGGCAAGGCTATTTATTTACTAGTGATATGATTTTACTAGAATGCTGTCGCAATCCTCAAATCCCATCAGATTGAAGGCATTTGTGGCAACTTCAAGCCGTAATTTAACCATTACACACCCCAAAATATAAGATTCAATATCTTCTAACTCTCTCCAACTTAAGCATGCTTACTCAAGTTGTAAACTCAACATGATCTCTAAGCTCCGTTAAGCCTTCATATTACGCGAGAATCTACTGTGAGCATCTAATGGCGCCAAATTGCAAATGCAACAAGTTCTTCTTGCGCTTCTTACATCCTTCAGCTTGCTAGGGGCAAGTTTGTCCACTTATCCATTACCTAAAACAGAAAACACAAAAACATTCGAAGAATGAGCCAAAGCTTACCACGTACATCCGTATGCAATAAGATAAGCTTTGAGTTTAATTAGTTGGGCGCCCGCATTTCAAAACATTTTGTTTGCAAACAGGAGAGAGAGAATGCATGAGTAAAGTTGATTTGCCGGTTATTATCTGGAAGTGAACCCCTGTTGCATGAGTAAAGTTGATTTGCCGGTTATTATTTGGAAGTGGACCCCTGTTGACGTCTGCAGCGATCTTGAGATTGGTGCACACCTCCCAGACCGATCGAAAAGCCTGAGTTGCAGCCGCGCGGGTAAATTGAAGGGCATAAACTCTGATGATTGATAATTGATGGGGCTACTTGCTTAGGTGACAAAATATTGCATAAAATTATTCATTATATGAATATCATATTGATTTTGCTTACTTTGATAAACATGTGAGTTTTTAAAGAGCACAGGCAATGTACGTACCTGGTCTTTGAGAATCTCTCTCCGTTTAATTGAAAATCGTTTACTAGCAGCTTGAAGCGATAAATGTGGCCTCATCTCTGCTCCAAATATGTAATTTTTCTTGATTAGTGCAAGATTAAGAAATTTTAACACATTTATTAACTTAATGAATAATTTAAATTCACTCAACTTCTTCTTTTTATTATTAGCATTAGTTTAGTACCATTTTATTTTTGTTTTTGTTCATCTCCCTCTTAGCGCTAACAATCACTTACTGAACGTTTGAGCAACGTAACGGTGTAACTCACCTTGAGCTTGTTATTAATGGTGTTATCACCAATGCCATTTGATTTATTATGGAAAGCTTGTTAGCCACGCTAGTTCTTTGCGCTTATTAAAATTAGCAACATTATCAATAATTATTATTATTATTGTTGTTATTATTATTAATATTATTATTAATATTATTAATATTAATATTATTATTATTATTATTATTATTATTAGAATTGTGATTATTTTTGTAATAATTATCATTAATGATATTATTACGATTATTTCTTTTTTCTTTAACGAATCATTGTTAGTCATTAAACTTTGGATTGTGATATGGTTCAAAGCGACTTCATAAACTTGGTATCCCAATCATACAATTATCATTAGTGAAATAAAAACAACATAAGCATGTTATGTTAGTAATTCCAAATCCACAAAACTAATTGTTCATTTCCATTTCCTTTAATAACTAAATCCTAGAATCTCCCTAACCCCATACTTGGTTCATGATTTTCAAATATTCAAACCACTATATCTCCCTCCATTCTCCTTTCCACCATCCTCAGTTGGAAAATAAATCTTGCCATAAACTTATGCAACAATATATATAATACATATGCTTATATCTCTTTACTTTCGTTCGATTATCGCCAAAGATTTGTTTAAACACTACTAAAGTAACCCAATTGAAATTTAACTCCATCCAACATCTAAACCCCACTTACCCGCTCATGATAAACACACATACTCAATATACAAATTATAACACTAAATATTCATTAATTTTATTCAAAAATTCATTATAATTCACTTAAAACCACCAAATTAACCATAATCAAGCTTGTAGTTTTATTCCAATTTCAACCCAAACTACCCAGCCATGATCATCACATAACCCACACATTAACCTTATACGTATATACATATATTTCTCTATTTAATCATCAAGAACTCACTTATACACTAATAATCCATTTAATTAACTTGAATATCATTCAAGCCATAAACCCTAATTTCTCAAGTTCATGGCCACAACTCATCCATCCAACGTATATTTCACTTTAATCTTATTTTAGTGTGCACTAAAATCAATCTCAACATCATTAACATAACATAATTAAGCCTAATATATACCCTAAACATGACCCTTCCTCACTACCATCTTCATTCCCAACCTCACTTCATCTATTCAATTTCACAACCAACATCCAAGAACACCACAAGTTGATATTCACCAAGGCTAAATACCTTTTGATATAAAAATTTTATCATTAACAAGTGAGTTTCAAATTTATGGGGGTTAGAGTTTCACACCTTTCACCCACTTGAACAGACCTAAAAAGCTGAAGAAGAGAACGGACGGGACGACGGCACTGGGCGGCGGATTCCGGTGACGATGGACGGCAGCGGGGCAGCGTCGGTCGGCCGGCGAATGCTCCATGAGACCGGACAAGGGCTGCGAAGAGTAGAGCAAGAAAGAGGGGGAGGGGGTCTGTTCTAGTTCATGGGGATTCAGGGGGGTTTGGGTTTTTGTTTCTTTTTGGTTTTGGTTTATTTTGTTTGAATTGTTTATCTTTAAGTTTTAATTAACTCCTTTTTTCCTTCTTTTTCTCTTTTTTTCCTACCTTTTTATTTGTTGACACCTATTAGTTTTTCTAGAATTTTCTCATATTTATCATAATTCCCTCTCTAATCCTTATTTTATTTTACTTTATTACCATTCATTACATATATACTTAAATGAAAAATTGAATTAATCTCTTTGGCTAGAATTAATAAATTAAATTTTACATCTTTTGGATGTAAATTTGAGAGAAGACATTTTCATTTTTAAGCAATGCCTCACTCTTTTATATACATAACTTACCTTATTATTATTGTTATTACATTATTACTATATTTGTTTGTATATTATTATTATTATCATTTTTCAAATTAGCCCTTTGATAATTAGGCTAATGCTTTTTCAGCAGGCATTCAAATATTTATTAGCACTTGAATAAATTATTTAGGAGTATAACGAGATCCATTTTGATGTCATGTTATCATTTCAACCTGCAATGCACAAATATATATACATATATATAAAAATGCTAAATTAAAATGCGGCGCCCAACTTGATTAATTTGTGATTAGGATAATTTAAGGTAATTAGTGTGAATCTTAGGTTCAGGCCATTACACCACTTAACCTAGCTAAGTAACCATAGTTGAAGTCTAACCATAGTTAGGTAAAAGCCACTTTTTGAAGGATAAAATCAGCCAAGTAAATGCTTCTTTCATTCTTAGCCAAGTAAAAGACCACACATACTTCTCTTCTCTCTCCCTCATACCTCGCAGCTACCCCCTCCCCCCTTGCTGCTGTTTGCTGCTATTTTGGACACCGGATGATCACCAAGTTGCCACCCAATGCCACCCTAGTCCCCCACCAGCCAAGGCAGCCTTTTCCACCCGCAAACAACCTTACACCCTCTCCTCCTAAGCTCTCAAAGAGGTAAAACCCTAACTTGATCTTGATGTATTTTTGATTTTATGATTGTTTTAGTTATGATTCATGTTCTGGAGATCAAAGTACATGTTATCATGCAAATTCTATTGATTTTGGGGATGTTGATCATGGTGGAGTTGAGCTTGAAGCATGCTAGGTTTAGGGTTTGTCATGATCAAGCTAGCTCACGTCAAGTGATGAATTTGTATTGTTTTGTATATGATTTTGTAACCTTTAGTCTTACTGATGATTATGATGATGTTTTGGTGATTTGGAATGAGTTGAAGGTGAGTACAAGTTGGCGACAAACTAAGGTTTAATGATTAAGCAAGGTTTAACCTTCCTTTAATAGCAAGCATATTATTAGTGTATATTTGATTGAGAAATGATCTTTGATGTATATGATTTTGAGGTGAAATTGAGTGTGATGGTTTTGTATGGTGATGGGAAGGACCAAAACCTTGTTACATGAGTTTAAGGAATGATTCCAATTGAGGATTTATGTGAAAAAAGAGGAGAAAACAAAAACAATAAGGGCTGAAAATTGCAGAAAATAAAGGTGACTTTGAGATTAAACTGGTAATGATTGGCCCACTGAAAAATTATGATTTTTGGTGGGTACATAGTTAGTGTGTTAGCTTTCAAATGCCTTTTGAATTGCCTTAATCTAAGGTTTGTGGAAAAAGTTATGGCCGTTTTACCAGAATTGTACAGGTTAGACCAAAACTGACATACGTGTGTTCTAACCTCATTCTGGGAACCTATTATAGGAATCATGTTTGGTGTTCTAAATGAATGTTTTTCAAGACTTCTTACATTTTTGATATTGGGGTTTTGGATCTCAATCGGAGATCGAAGGACTAAATTATGAGTAATTCATTTTAGCTCTTATTACGCTCCTACTTTGCTTTTACTAACTTATTATCTATGAAAATGAAAATATTTGCTAATTATGTGTTCCTATCATGATATTTTTAACAGAGTCAGGCCCTAACCTATCATTTCCTTCCCTTTTGTGCATGATCCCATTTCAGTGAATTTCATTAAAAGTACCAGGTACGTTTATTGCCTATATCTTTAGAAATTAGCGCGCATTTATCAAAATTATAATATTTTGGTAAGTACATCAATGAATTAGTTTAATTCATGATTTATCACATAATAGTGACCCCATTAGTTATCAGTTACAGGGCCTTGTCCTTAAGGTACCTGCCCGACTTTAGGCTAGGTCTTCTGATCGACCTGGCAGGTGTACACCTATCACAGATCGTAATAGTTACCAGGGGTTCACTATTGGATAATAATTAGCAATATAGTTTTATATTTATCTCATTCCCTGTTTTAAAATAGAATGAATTACAATGCGGGCCCAATCAGCTTTTTGATGATTATTTAACAATACAGGGATGCATGTACTGAGTTTCGGCTCACAACGTGAAATGTTTTGATATTTTGTTTTACAAAAATATTCAGTGAATCGCCCTTAGGCAGGCAGGATGACTGAAGGTTACAAGTGAATAAGGAAGTCTATACGGAGCGGTGATGTTTTAGTGTTGAGATGCTTCTAACGCTGTATTATGATGTATTTTGATATTGAAACTGTATACTTTACTAGAATTCTATATTGTGGTGTAATCGTTGGGATAGTTGAATGGTTTTGATGTTAGAATTGTTTATATATATATATATATATGGTTTCATGGGTTGTGATTGTGTGAATATTTTTTTTTATGGTAAACATTGATTACCGTTGCTAAATTTATCATTTACAAGCAAAGCCTTGTCCTTTTTTGATGGCGTAACACCCTGATTATTTGGGATATAACTTCTAATTGGTGAAACTAATGAAGAGAACGCAAACAGTGAATTATGTACATTTGGGGCGTTACACATCGGGCTTCCCTATCTGCTAGTTTATCATCCTTAGGAGGGATTTCATACGGTGCTGGAGGAATTCGTTTCATAAGGTTACACACCAAAGTATGCCAGTAATTAGGGTAATTAGCATTCCCAATGTTATTAGCCAACTCAGGGAGAATCGACGGCATTCCGCTAAGGTTTGGTGCCATATTATGCGAAGCTTGGTCACTGGACCCCTGGTTGTGGTTCGAGTTATCTCGGATGTGGGTCTCTGTATTATTTTGCACAGGTTTAGACATTCTAGCTATTTAATAAACAGAGTAACTCAATTACTTCACTACAACTATCATATAAGATAAGCATACATAATAGCCTTCGTGTACGGACTATAACGCTATAAAACTCAGGAAATGGGTTTTGCATGTGAACTACCATACTAATATGTAGTAAAGAGCTGTGAGTGGCCACAAAAGTAACCGGCAAGATGCTCACTGCATGTGGATCCATCTAACAAAGCAGAATGTAAGAGAAGAGCATGTGAGAGATAAGCAGACATTGCTATTGTCACAAATCTCAAACGATATCATAATAACCCTCACTAACCAACTTTCTCACTCTCCTAACTCTACTTTCTATACTCCATATCCCATCAATGAAGATTAAACCTGATTCTGATGCCAAATCTGTAACACCCCGAAATGAGTATGATTCCATGTTTGTATTCTCCTTAATAAATCCCTTAATTATAACTAATAAAATTGATGATAGAAGCATTACTACTGTCCAAAAGAAAAAGGCTTGAAGCATGTGTACTAGAAATAACATAGTTAGGTATAGCTTCAACCATACACATTCACACATGATCAAACCATATATAATCAACTGTTAACCAACATAAGGTTTGTACATCACAGTAAAGCATTTCACCATAAAATTTACACCTCCATCCACTGAAGATTTTAAAATACAGCTCCAAAAATATGCATGTACTATATCACCATTGATCTATCCAGATTTCATTACTCCACTTATTCTCTTTAGCTGGTTTGCTAGCATGATGGCGATTCACTGAGCATTTACCTAAAGCAAAACGTGAAAAATATTCCGAACTATGAGCCAAAGCTCAAAACATGCATTCCTACATTGTTAAATGATCTTTGCATAAACTGGTTTGGTGCCCGCTTTGTAATTCGTTTCAAGTTAAAATAGCAAATGAGATAAAAATAAAACTGCATTACTAGTTATTATCTGATAGTGAACCCCTTGATACTATTATGATCTATGGATAGGTGTACACCTATCAAACCGATCGAAGGACCTTGTCAGAAGCCATGCGGGTAACTAAAGGGCCAATGCCCTCTAGATGATAACTGGCGGGTGCCCGATAAATTTGAGTGTAAACTAAAGTAGCGTAAGCATACAGCTTTCGCTGTAGTACTTGAGGGTCGTGTCCACAGGGACGAGGATGAGATTAAGGTCATGATCAACAGAATTAAACTGTCCTAAACAATGAAATAGGCAAAACTAACTACTAAACACCAGAGTTATGATATTAATATGAGTTTTATTCTTGGCTGGACCAAGGAATTCAACCAAAACTCATAAATTAAACAAGGAAATAAGCTTACAATGAAAAATGGCATTTACTAACATCAACTAATCAACTAAAAAGATGATTACAAGTAATTGGAACCAGATGGAACAAAACTAAAATAGGGCAAAAACAGGGGAGCAATAGAGAATAGATTCAAAGAATAGAGTCAGCAGGCAAGGGAGCGGGAAAATCAGGGCTTAATTTACTACCTGTGTAACCAGCCTGGTTCATCAATTGATACTCATTGCCTACCCTAACACAAGCAAATGAGAGCTAAAAATGTAGCGAAATAAGCAACCAAAGACAAATAAAAAAGGGCAAAATAGGATCAAGGCCAAAGCGAGGGAATTTAACCCAAATCAAAGCACACTTCAAAGCAAACAGAACAGAACTGAATCAACATTTTAACTAATTCAAAAAAATCAAAAATCAACAGCATTCAGATATCAGAATTGTAATGAGGGAAAATTTTTGGATGTTTCCAACAGCATTCAAATAGAAGCGTGACAGCATCCAGCGAGAATACATCAAACACAAGTTAAAAACCAGAATTAGAAAAGCAGGGGAGGGGGATTTCGGGATTTTTAGGGACATTTACCTAAGAGCATTAAAAGAGATGGAGCAAAAAAATCAAACCAAATCTCATGACCGTGAACAGGGTGGTGTCGAGCTCCATTAATGGCAGAGAACTATGAGCATCGAAATAGGGCACCCTAGCCCTGAAACCGCAACAACAACCCAGAATTCAAAGCTACTATCAACTACTCTACTCAAACTAACAAGATCGAAATTAATTACATCAAAAATGCCCAATTAAAACCGAATCTGGAAATTGAAATCAGACAGAGAAATTCGAAATTGAACAAAAACGTAAAATTAAACTGTAAAATCTAAAATATAACCTCAGCTGAAACATTAAATCTAAACCCTAAATTGAACCTAAAAAACGTAAACAAAAGCCTAGATTACCTAATTGATCTCCTAATTGTGCCGCTTGCTTGATATATACCCGAGCCCCTCTTATCTCGTTCGTCGATCTGGCACGTGTAGATGGTGAAGATGATGCAAGCTGGCGATGTGAGGAGTGTAGATGGTGCTTATCGTGGTGCTTGATGATGATGATGATGATGCTGATGGTGCTGTGGTTTGAGAGAGACAGAGAGATGGCGAAGAGAGTGAGAGATGAGGCTGGAATAAGATGAAGATGGGTGTCGGGTTTTTGGGTTCCTCAGAGCCGAGAGAGGAGAGAGAAAATGAGAGTTAAGATGGGGAAGGTAATGGGTCACGTGACATGCACATCCTGGGCTGGGGGTCTTATTAAAGTTTGCTTTTTTTTCTTCTCATTATGTTGATGGATGAAATAGGTTGGGCTTGAGTAAACTTGGCCCGATTCTTCATTTCTGACATTTTTTCATTATCTTCTCGCATTTTTACCATAATTATTCAAAACCTACAAAACAAAATCAAATCAAATAAACACCTAAAAATAATGATTATAACGAGGATAAAGCGGGTATAAAAGTATCGTAAAAATAACACATTTTTTGCACAAAAAAATACCCCAACACGAAGATTTTGCTTGTCCTTAAGTAAAACAAACTAAACAATTAAAAGAAAATGAAAAATAAGAAAAAGAAAGCCCTAACTCAATATCGTAGGAATCACAATTGCATTTAGCGTATGCAACAAGCCTTTAAATCCTTCGATCTCCCAAGTAGACGAGTGAGGTCTCGTGAGGGTTTTCAAGTGAAATACCCACAAAAATTATTTCAAAAAGAAAAGAAAATTTTTTTTGGTTTTTCTCAAATCTAATATATACAAAATTTGGGAAAGATATGCATACGTTCTAAATAACTAAATCACCCATGTAATCAAGTTATTCACCTACATATGCATAGAATATACTTCAAAACCCTCAACCCTATAAATGACATTAAGGCACTAATTTTTTACCCATTGAACATCAAGATTTTGAATCCATCCCAGTGCTCGTGTGCAAGTGTATCATCATTCTAAGGCTTAGATTTACCAGAATTAGACTCAATCCCACTTAACTGACATAACTATATTATTGACATATTAACATTAGGAGCAAGCTTTCCTAGTAGCAGTATTGTCTCAGAGGGTAACACCCAGTAACACGTGCCTCAAAGACTAATGCCTAGTAGCGCATGCCTCAAAGGAATACTTGTCATTGTAAATTTTATTTCATCTCTTTTTCTTTTCTTGGTTCATTATATTTCTTTCTCATTTTTTTCATTTTTTTCAGAGTAATCGTGTCACAAGCAAGTGGGAAAATCATTCATGGAAGTCCAAGACCTAAAGATAATGATAAAGGAATAGCAAGGATTGGATTACACATCTATAATGAACAATTGGGGTTAGAATTAGAGCTTAAAATGACACACTGAGGCCTGAGACTTTTCACGCACATCCTACTTATATACAAGCTAATAATCAAAGTATAGGGGATTCACGCTAATCAGAAAGAGTACAAATGACCCCGAAAATTTAAAAAAAAAAAAAACTTCAAAATTTTTCAAAAATGAACACCTCACCTTCACACCAAAACTTCACAATGTCCTCATTGTGGGAACTAAGGCACTAAAAAGCAAGCGCATAAGCTATACGACTGCAAAACCAACACAAAATCATATATATACGAACTAAGATACCAATACAAATCATAAACGAAACCAAAAACAAACATAAAATCACCAAAATCAAAATCTCAAAAGAAAAGCAAAAACAAAACTAACTCTAAAACTAACCAAACCACCAAATGACCAAAATCAACACCAAACCAAAACAAAATAAGACTCAAACACAAAAATCAAAAAGCAAAATAACTAAATAAAGAAAAACAAAAACCAAAACCTAAAAGAAAACAAAACCAATCAAGACCAAGACAAACATAATCACCTAAAATAAAAACAAAACTAAACCAAAGACTTACTAAACACGAACCTAAATCAAAAGAAAAGCTAAATACAAAACAAAAACAAAAAACACTAAAACACCAAAACGGAAACAAAGAGAAACTATTAAACCCAAAACAAGACCAAAGGGAAACCAAGACTCACCAAACTAAAGAAACAAAACGAATTGAAACATAAAAAACAAGCCTAGATACCCACAACTAATAAGTATTCACAAAATTAGAACACAACCAAGAGTTATCATAGCCCACACGGCTCAACAAATCCCAGATTACTCCTCAAGATCGATCACCCATCACAATTCACAGTCCTAACTATCCACAACTAAGTATGAAAAGAATGCAAAGAAAAGAAAAGGAGAAGAAGGGCGGAACGATCATATCAGGTTAGGTGCAAAAATACACCTAAGTTATACCTCTGGAAATCGGCTAGTTAGAGGTCTATGGAGCATCACCCACTCCATATTAAGCTGAAAAAAATGCTACTCAAATCAAAACTCATTAAAGCACATAGCAGCTTATCAAACAAAGAAGCCCAACTCCCAATCACATAGAAACAGTAAAAAACAGTGAGTTGGAGCCAGAAAGAGTGCATCCATCTAGCCAATAAAGCACAAGCAAGGGCCCACTTCAACTTATCAAACAGTTGGGCCCAATCAGAAAGGAAATGAATATACTCAGAATGAGCTAGTATTAAGGTCATTGGCCTAGAAACTATATTAGCGTGAATGAGTAGTTTAGGCAAAATAATGTGCACAAATTTCACAAGTTTGTTAAATCCAATATGCGTATGAGTCTGGTCTAAAGCAAAATTCTTAGTGGCAATGATCTCAGACTTAATAAATTCAGACTTGCAATATTCAAAAAGGAAGTCAGTTTGGATGGGGTCAAAGGAAAAGGACTCATAATCAGCATAAAAATCATCATCAGAACTTTCAAGAATATCAAACTCACAAGAAAAAGATTCATTTTCTACGTACAGAATATTGTCGTCTAATTTAAATAGAAGGTCAGGAATGATGGGATCAAAAGAGAATGATTCATATTCAACATGAAAACCCACATCAAGACCTTCAGTAACATCAGACCCACATGAAAAAGATTTATATTCTGTGTAAAGAATATCATCATTAAAGTCCAAAATAGTAGGTTCAGTTACCTCATCGCATAACTCCTGTGAAATATCTTCTTGTGACTCATCTAAATCACGAGCCTTAACTTCAGGTGTGATGCTTATATCTAACTCACTAATAGTATCAGATTGTTCACCCACCTCAAACTCAGAAAAGTCGTTCAGAGTGGTAGGTGGGTTGGCAGAAATTAGGACATCATCAGTGATGCCCTTAGGTGAGCTAGTGCAGAGAACAAGGTCAGGTGATAGAGACATAGGGAGGTCATTCTCTTGATCTAGACTAGACAAATACATGTCTTCATTCAAGTTAGGCCTAGCAGAATAAGAGGTTCAAAATCATCATAGAGACTAATGTTAGATTTAGGAGATCCTAAATTGAAATCAAGCTCACTATAAGTCTCCCTATTTTGATTAAAACATTAAGAACATATAGCAATTCTTGCTTTCATGGTCTCGATCATTTGATTAGTCATTTCATTAATCTTCTTTTCAAAAGTTGCACATGTAGCATCAATAGAAGTACGAAAAGGATAAATATGAGCATCATGATCAGAAGATTCACAATAATCGCACAAAACAGGAGGCATATAATAGTAATATGGGTCATTTGAATTCATAAAATGGTCTGAAGGGTAAGAATTAGCTTAAAAATCATACTCTCCGTGAGTTAGGTATCTAAAAGTCTCGTTAGCCTACTCAAACGCATAGGTTTTTCAAACTAGTTTTTCAAAGAAATCCCAAACTTCATCTTGAGTTTTAGATAATAATTCTATTAAATCTCCAGGACAAATTAATTCAACATAACTCCTTGACTGAACATTTAGACCCACAGTAATGACCTCACAAATTTTTCATTTTTTAAAATTGTGATTCAGTTGAGCACGATAATCATTAAGCCTTGAAAAATAACTCCCAAAAAGCTCATGCTCATATTGCGGGAAATGAAAAACTGGCATTTAAAGTTTTTAAAGTTTTTTTAAAGTTTTTCAATTTTTAGGGGTTTTTAGGTTTGTCTAATTTTTTTATGGATTTTTGGATTTTTTTCAAGAAATGAACTAAATAAATCACAACTAATAATCAATAAATAAAGTAAGTCAAAGCATAAACCGCTAATAAGAACGAAACTAAGAAAAAGAAAAAGTGTATAAACTAAGGGAAACATAAACTTCCTACTTTGTTTTTGAGGTTTTTTTTAAATTTTTCCATTTTTTTTGGTGGTTTTCAAGTTTTCTAATTTTTTTGGATTTCAGGCTTTTCTTATTTTTTTGGATTTTGGAAATTTTTAAGAAATGACCAAGTTAAGTAACAATTAATAATGAAATAAACAAAGTAAGATAGAACATATGCAACTAAAAAGAAAGTAGCTAAGAAAATAAAAATTTGACATAATCTCATGCCGTCATCCCCGACAACGGCGCTAAAAACTTGTCTGACAAATTTGAGTGTAAACTAAAGTGTCGCAAGCCTACAGCTTTCGCTGTAACATTTGAGGGTCGTATCCATAGGGACGAGGATGAGATTAAGGTCACGATCAGCATAATTGAACTATCCTAAATAATGAAATAGTCAAAACTAACTATTAAACACAAGAGTTATGATATTAGTATGAGTTTTATTCATGGCTAGACTAAGGAATTCAACCAAAACTCATAAATTAAACAAAAAAATAAACTTGCAACCAAAAAGGGCATTTACTAACATCAACTAATCAACTAAAAAGATGATTACAAGTAATTAGAACCAGATAGAACAAAACTAAAATAGGGCAAAAACAGGGGAGCAATAGAGAATAGATTCAAAGAATAGAGCCAGCAGGCAAGGGAGAGGGGAAATCAGGGGCTTAATTCACTGCCCGTGTAACCAGCCTGGTTCATCAATTGATACTCACTCCCCGCACTAACACAACCAAATGAGAGCTAAAAAAATAGCGAAATAAGCAACCAGAGACAAACAGAAAAGGGCAGAACATGATCAAGGCCTAAGCAAGGAAACATGAGAATTTGATTTAACCCAAATCAAAGCACACTTCAAAGCAAATAGAACTGAACTGAATCAACATTTTAACTAATTCAAAAAAATCAAAAATCGAAAGCATTCAAACATTAGAATAGCAATGGGGGAAAATTTTTGGATGTTTCCAATAGCATTCAAACAGAAGCGTGACAGCATCCAGCGAGAATACATCAAACACAAATTAAAAACTAGAATTACAAAAGCGGGGGAGGGAGATTTCGGGATTTTTAGCGACATTTACCTAAGAGCATTACAAGAGATGGAGCAAAGAAATCAAACCAAATCTAATGACCGTGAACGGGGTGGAGTCGAGCTCCATTAATGGCAGAGGCCCATCAGCATCGAAATAGGGCATGCTAGCCCCGAAACCACCACAACAACTCAGAATTCAAAGCTACTATCAACTACTCTACTCAAACTAACAAGATCAAAATTAATTACATCAAAAACGCCCAATTAAAACCGAATCTGGAAATTGAAATCAGATAGAGAAATTCGAAGTTGAACAAAAACGTAAAATTAAACCCTAAAATCTAAAATATAACCTCAGCTGAAACATTGAATCTAAACCCTAAATTGAACCTAAAAAACATAAACTAAAGCCTAGATTACCTAATTGATCTCCTAATTGCGCCGCTTGCTTGATATATACCCGAGCCCTTCTCATTCGTTTGTCGATCTGGCACGCGTGGATGGTGAAGATGATGTGAGCTGGCGATGTGAGGAGTGTAGATGGTGCTTGTTGTGGTGCTTGATGATGGCGATGCTGATGGTGCTGTGGTTCGAGAGAGACAGAGAGATGGCGAAGAGAGAGAGATATGAGGCTGGAATGAGATGAAGATGGGTGTCAGGTTTTTGGGTTCCTCCTCAGAGCCAAGAGAGGACAGACAAAATGAGAGTTAAGGGGGGGAAGGCAATGGGTCATGTGACAGGCACATGCCTAGGCTGGGGGTTTTATTAAAGTTTAGTTTTTTTTTCTCTCATTATGTTGATGGATGAAATAGGTTGAGCTCGAATCAACTTGGCCCGATTCTTCATTTCTGGCATTTTTTTTTTATCATTTTCTCGCATTTTTATCATAATTATTCAAAACCTACAAAACAAAATAAAATCAAAGAGCATACATCTGGTATAAAAATATCGAAAAAAATATCACATTTTTGGCATGAACAGCGGAGTCACTGATTAAGTGATAAATCACCAAGTAAAATAATTCATTGATATACTTACCAAAACATGATAACTCTGATAAATATACTCTGATTTCTAAAGATATAGGAAATGAACATACTTGAAGTCCTTAAAATGCAATCTCACTTGATAATACTTATATACAATAGAAAATGATAGACTAGGCTCCATTTCTACTACAGAAATGTAATATAGGTAAATGCAGTTAGTAACCAACATTCACTCCCATAATTTGTAATTTTAATGAAAATTAATAAATAAAAAGGGCAGCCAATATTCAAACAATTCAATGTAAGAAAAGTTACACCAAAATGAGTTGAAAAATAAATAAGTTAGGATTATTGAACTCGAAGTAAAATA
The DNA here is from genome assembly GCA_029747015.1 of Carnegiea gigantea. NCBI lineage: Eukaryota > Viridiplantae > Streptophyta > Magnoliopsida > Caryophyllales > Cactaceae > Carnegiea > Carnegiea gigantea. Next base: position 90,621 of record JAKOGI010000500.1, read on the forward strand.
AATTGGTGCAAAACAGACCAAAATGAAATGATTGAGGTGATATGAAAAGACTTTAATGGATATAAATAGAATATGGGTTTTGATATTTTTGAAATGAATAATAAAAGGTCTAATGCCAAGAGAGGTGTTGTGAGGTTCAGGAAAGCTTATATAACCCTGGTTTGGCCCGATAGACACCGATCTTGAGTTCTCACTCTCCCCACTTCTCAAGTTTCATTCTCATGCTCATTTAACTGGGTTTTCCAACCCAAGTAAGCTTCTATGCACAATGTATATTGTTGAACTCACCAAACTTTATAAATTCTTTGCAATGTCTATAATTATTTTGAAACTCCTGATAATATCTCCAAATCTCACGATTTCTCTCTTCCCTCATATTACCGTTTCAATGTCTACCTTAGAAAACTCATATCTTTCACCCTTGGCCTCAAATTAAGCCATAAAACCCTAATATAAAAAGTTTAAGAAATTTCGCAACACTTTCAATAAAGTGCAAAATCCAATTACCACCACAAAGCCTCTAAAACTGAGCTTAAACAAAACCTTGCACATCTCCAGTTTATTCTACCTAGTCTCAATAAATAGGTCATAACTGTCTCCACAAACCTCGGAATGAAGTGATTGCAAAGGCATTTCAAAGAAAACTCAAAGATTTATCTATCCATCAAAAAATATAATTTTTTGATAGACGGAATATTACCAATTTATTTGTAAAGCGATCCCTGTTTCGGGTCTATTCATAGCCCTACTACCCATGCTTTCAGCATTTTTTTGTCGCATAATTTCTCTCTAAAATCACTCTTTAAAATTACTCACCCATGATTTGGTCCTTATCATAAACCTACAAAGCCATGTCACTCACAATTACTCCATAATCATCTTCATCTAATTTTCCATTGTTCTCTTTACAAAAAACACTTAGAACACATCCCTAATCTTGCTTGTTTGCATAAATTAATAAAATAACCTCTTTTAATCAATTGAAGAAACCTTCCATAATCCACCCCTTTTTGCAAAAATCACCTCAAGGCATTATCCAAGTTAAACAACATTTTTAAATTTTATTTTCCATCCAATTATATACAATCAACATATTTGAAGCTAAAAATGAACTAATTTATGCATGATTACTAAAATTCTAGCATATGACTAACTTGTACTTGCACTTAAACTCATCTAAAATTAACATAAATATCATGATATCCATTACTAATGCCAAAGATCACAAAATCAAATACAAAATAATCGAAATCCATCACTTCAACTTAAGCTTACATGATCATTTACAACCTCAATCCTTGTATTTTTTCAAGCTTAACCAATAAGTAAAACATCAAAATAATTCTTATTTCTATCAAAATTACATGATCAACAATCCAAACCAATAAAACCAGGAATCAAAACCAAAAATGAATAAGTTAGAGTTAGGGTTTACTCACTTTGAGCTTGAAAGAAGGGGTGTAAGTGAGGTTTGATGCTTGTGGGAATATTGGGGGTGGTTAGGGTGGTTGACTGGTGGTTGACTAGTGGCTAGCTGGCTGGACTGGTGGCGGCAGTAGTAAGGGAGAGCAACTAGAGGGGGCCGTGGCTAGAGAGAGAAAGAGGAGGTAGCAAAGCTTGATATTTTGTAGTTTTTTACTTGGTGGTAAATGATCTAAAACACTTGGCTGAGTTTTTAAGTATCATTTTGCTAATGATAATTAGACATAATTGATGATAATTAGTTAGATTAATGAGGTAGTATCTTGTTGGGCCAAAATTGAGCCTAAATGAATTAAGGGCCGGAAGAAAAGTTACTATTTATGCGATTATATTTTTGTAGCTCGAAATTAAATTTTTTCGACATATGCAAAATAATTTATTGCTTAATCATATTTACCGGGGCCTACTATTGATTCACCAAAATTATTGCGGTAATAGATGTTTGAATTGCAAAATGGGGCCCAAAATAAATTTTTCCAACCGAGATGATTAAATGAGATAAATAAATGTGAAAATTTAATAATATGACTTAATTAAATAAATAAAAATGATTTAGAGTCGAACTGTTACAGCATTCGTTCCCAGCCACCTACTCTATAAAAAGTTATAAAATAAAGTAAAAAAAGATTCTTGCAAAAAAGTAAAATTAGTAAGCCATATGTCGATTGTCTCACATAAGAGATATTGTGAAACGAATGTTTCTATAGTGACTTTTAATAGTAATTGAAGTGACTAATAGTTCGTTAAGGATGATTACAATAAAAGTCACTATTAGAGGAATTATTAAGTACTCTAAATTACAAAGTCACTTGAAAACATATTGTTAGTTATCACTGCAAAATGTAAAAAAAACTTCACCCTGATGAAGTCCGTATGAAAATAACTTTTAATATTAAGATGGAATTATATCTCGTTTTGTCTTTCTCCCTGGTTTGCAAGTTTTCGTTCAATAATTATTAATAAAAAGGACGACAACTCTATTAAAAACAAAAAGAAGAAGAAAAAGAGACAGCCAAAAATATGCAAATTGCAGCGACAAAGTCGCAAATTTATTCATAGTCAGCCCACCAAAACTGTCGCCATTATGAATCAGACAAGGGGAGAATAGAATAGCAGTAAAAAGAGTGAATTTTCAACCACACAGCTCTTTTTGATGGCAGCAACTTGAAACCCTAATCAGCATCTTCAATTCCAACTTTTATCTTTTATGTCTTTGTTTATACTTCCTCTCCCAACTCAACTCATCAGTTCAAATGTGCCCTAAAACTTCTTCAGTCTTCCATTGAAACCCTACATACATCCCATTCTGAATTCAAATCAAAAGTGGATCCATTTAGTCAAGGAAAGAGGCCCCTAATTCAAACACCAAGATGTGACGGAGATGGTGATAGTGATGGTGATTTAGCTGAAAATGATGGGATGAATAAGATGTTCTACTCATCTGCTCGATCTGAATATGACATGTCTGCCATGGTTTCTGCCTTAGCTCAAGTCATCAATGGCAACAACAGCAATCCAAGCCAACCTGAAATGCTGTTATTTCATGCAAAAGACCATCCTCAAGGAGGTCCACCTTTCAATTCTCAACCCCAAATTCATCAGCCAGCTTATGCACAAGGTACCCTACACTGTCTCATGCAGTTATCCTACTTAATTTACTAGTCCTAGTTCCCCCCTTCCTTCACTCTTTTTTTCCTTTTTGTTGGGGGGGGGGGATGTCTCAAGGCACATAGCTACTAATCTAGGCTGTTTAAGAACTAATTAAATCAAAAGTTTAAACTGATAATTGAATACTTGGAAATAGATTTATACTCTAACTCTAGTTTTATGGTACTGACTTCAAGAGACTTCACTGGCTAACTTAACTAAGAGATGTCTATAGAATTTCATATTGAGTTGAACCCGCGTTTTAATATATACATGTAATTGTACTAGCTAACTTAGAAAGTTAACCCCCACATATAGAATTATATATGGAGTTTGATGGCTTTTTAATAGGTGTTTTAATTTGAGTGGTTACATGTGAGATCTTGAGGTTGATATGTTGTGAGTATTGCTGTTGATTGGACCAAATTAGTGGCCAGGTTATACATACGAAGCCTGCAATTCCTGTCAAATACATTTTTAGTTACACTATGTGGCTTTGTCTTGTCCCTTATGACATTATCAAGCTTAGATACATTGCACCTCCTTCATTAGTCAAACTGCTCCCACTTTATACGCATCCTTTTTTGCTTGTTTTTGTGCTTTTGCGGCTGAATTTTGTCTTTGGTTGTTTTTCAATTTCCTATTTTGATATGGTAAGATTTGCTCAAATCATAATCACAAGAAAGGGTTTTTCCCCCCTATTTTTGGGGCGGGGGATTCAAGATCTGTGTGCATTCACACTGAAAAATTAGATGTCTTTAATTTGGCTGAGGAGGAGCCGGGGGTATATATGTGCATAGCTACTTGTTCTCTCCTTGAGCCCTTTGGGTTTTGGTTCGTGTTCAATTGAGAATAGTATTTCATGGCCTCTATACATTTTCTCAATTTACAAACTATAAGAGGTGATGACCTTTTTGTCCATACCTCTTTCATATTTCATCTATTGCATATATTTGTTGATTCAAATACGTACAATGAGTCATGTGTTGAGCAAAGCTATTTCATTTTAAAAACTACTTAAGTTACAAATTAGCTATTTCATGATAAAGCAAACTATTTCATATTAAAAACTACTTAAATTACAAATTACGAAGTTATTTCATGGGTATACCTCTGGATTTGCCTGCTCGTTCATAATAAAGCAAGCTATTCTTATTACACAATTAATTCAAATGTTCACATGACATAATTATGCCCTTACACCAATGTTAAGAACTTGTAATTAGTTCAAATTTATGATTCAAGTGTTTCTGGCTCATTAGTCAAAATTACCTGCAGTAGTCAATTTGATAAGAGTGCGTCTGTGTGTGTGCTTGTTTTGTTTTTGGTCTTCTGTATAACTCGGATACATGAACATGTGGGTGAAGGCAATATAAGAAGGCGGAAGAACTATAGAGGGGTAAGGCAAAGGCCATGGGGGAAATGGGCAGCTGAGATACGTGATCCAAAAAAAGCAGCACGTGTTTGGCTTGGTACCTTTGCCACAGCTGAAGCTGCAGCCCTTGCTTATGATGAAGCAGCTCTTAGGTTCAAAGGAAACAAAGCGAAATTAAACTTCCCTGAACGAGTTCAAGGCAACTTAAGTGACTCGTGTTCCTATTCACCTGCTCCTTCTCAACGACAAGAACTGAGCACTCGAGTACCTAATCATAGACTAATGCATCTACCAGATAATAATAATAACATCATGGCTTCTGCTCAGCTTCATTACCATCCAGAGCAATCTTATTCTCCTTGGGAAGTGTCATCATTTGCATGCTATCCCTGCTTTGATGCTCAGCAATATGTCAACCTCTCTAACATTAATTGTGGATTGAATAGTGGTCCGATTAGCACTTTCAACATTTCAGAATCATCAACTTCAAGTACTGGAGATCAGAGGTTTTCTTCTCAATCTTCATCATCTGTTCAAACGGAGAACGTCAACAGAAACAGCCACCACCACGTTGATGACCATGACAATATATAGATGTGGTTAAGTGGATCATTATGCTTGCATGGTGAGGTCATCATTGTTATATTTATCATCATTGTAATAACACCATCACAAACATTAAATCCCATTTCTACTTTTGTGTATGTTTGTCTTTGTAAGTTTGTCATCAATGAGATGAACAAGGAAACTATTGGAACAGGAAAGTTCCAAGCATGCATGTAATTTAGCTTGTGTAACTGCAGTGCTTGATTAGGCACTGTAATTTGTAGAATAAATAAGGGGATTTTAAGTTAAGGTGTAGGTGCTAGTTCTACTCACATAGTTGTTCTACTTCCCCTCCTTCAACCTATTACAATCTATATCCAACTGTTGTGGACTACATTATCAAGTTTCGCGCTCAAATTGAAGGCTAGTTTTGTGGGTTTAATTGAACCATAAATGTTGTTTCCGTTTCCAACTGCTTCAAGTACAAGCATTACCATGAAGGGGATATCTTTTACCTTGTACATAGTTCCAACTAAGTTACTTAGAAGTACATGCATATTTTGTGCAATAACCCTTTGTATTTGAAAGAAAATTAAAGGATCTCATGATCCAAAATCAATCTCAGCTAGGATTTTCTTCACCGAACTATAGTACAATGTCATCCATCGTGGTCCGTTAGAGTGGGCGTACACCAAATGTGGACATCTCCTGAAGCGATGGGCATAAAACTTGGTTTGTAATTATATTCCTTGTAGTGCCGTCGAAGACTAGTAAGGCAATGAATCCACCCTAAAGTCATTCGGGGATATAACATTGATGAATTGGTCCATTACAAAACGATACTTCTAAAATTTAGGGACTTGAGAGTGTGGTGGGGATAGAGCACATATCATGACCATTCTTTGTCAAAAGGGTACGGCTCAAAGCATGTTTAATGTAGTGCCCCCATCTATATGCATGTGAAATGTGAACTTTCGGCTAAGCTATAGATTTCCATTCAACTTGTGGCTTGAGTAGCTCTTAGTCTCACAAAACTAGTAGAGGCTGACTATCCTGTGCACCCAAGGGAAAAAATCATACATAGGGGGAGTGCATGCCAAGATGGCCAACCACGCTACAACTCAGTGATCAATCACAGCTTACTTAAATGTTGCTTCATACACTTATGATGAACCAAATGCACATAACCAACCAAGTAGTCACAGATGAGAAAAGAAGGAACTAAACTAAACAAGAATTGATTTTCTTCCCCTTCTTTGTTGGGGTGGGGGGGGGGTGCATAGTGCAAAAACTTTGCCAAGCCAGCATACTCATCTGCTTGTTGTGGTTTTTGGATACAAGAGACATGGAGGAACAACGCTACTAGAGAAGCGAAGTTTGATTCGCTTATTCTCGCGATTGCATCCATGCTAGTGCTGGGGAGGGGGTGGGTGTGGGGCACAGGAGCGGAATCATAAAATTTCATTAGAGAGGGCCGCCACTTAATATGTCGTTACTCCTTTCCGTAAAGAGTTCAGAGCAAACATATGTTTTTTGTTTAAAAAGGAGTGACAAAGGTATGTAAGTACAACAACACCATCACCTCTCAGTATAAATTTCATTTTTGTAATATCTGAAAAGATTTAAATATAGACAATCTTACTTCTAGACATCCTTACCTATCTAAAGACTAATTTTAAAAGAACCACAATAAATATATGTAAATACAAATTACATCTAAAACATAAAATTTCTCAAATCTTTTTAAAAAAGCGTTTATTTGTGTGAAAGGTGAAGAATAATAATAACAATTTTCATAAACTAAAGAATAAAATGACCGAAAAATATTATCATCTTATATTACATATTACGAATAAATTTAACTAAGAGAATAATTAGAATAAAACAGGTGACTTATTTTGCTAAACGTTAAACAGGAACATACAAAGAAAGTCATGCCTGACTACTTCTCAGCCATATAGAGCGACGATGATTACATGTTTGATTTCATAGGCATGTGCCATATATAGCGAAGAAAATCATGAAAGATATAGAATCAAATCTGAAAATAAACTAGACAAGAAAGCAAAAGCATGCCTGGCTACTTCTCAGCCAACTAGCAGTAAGTACGTAAGACACCTAGGTTCAACTTTAGCTCACAGCGGCATCTGTACACCTCTTTGCGCACAAATCAAAAGGAAAGGCAGACAGCAGGAAAGAAATAAAGAGGCCCCGACGGGCAATGGCACGCCGGTTGCTTTGTGAGCTTGTCAAGCAATTTAAGCAAACGAATCTGATGAGAAACTACTTTAATTCTGGTGGGCCCCCTTTAGGAAGCTAAAGTCTGATATTTTGATGAATGTGGTCCCACCTTCCGGAACACAGTACGTACGACAGCTGTTAGAATTACTATTCATTTGCGCTTCTAACTGCGGGTTTATCATTCATGTCGGCTATATGGAAAATGAAATTCATGCAACTGTTTCAGTGAGGCTTGTATTGATTACCGTCCACAATCAGATATGGGCTTTAGATTTCAATCCTGTTTTTGTTCAATTACCTCGGCCCACATAAGAACATTGAGTTTGAGGCCCCTCCTCCCACCCCCAAGGCCCCAACCCCCCCCCCCAAAAAAGATAAAGAAATATAAAAATGCAATGGCTTGTGATTGTAACTTGACATCCATATATGTACGTACGTATGTACGTATGTGTATATATATGTGTATATTTATACATATGTCTATGAGAGAGAGTGTGTGTGTGTATATATGTATATATCATAATAATCTATTAATAGTTTTCGTCTTTCAAGACTTATTTTCAAACTTATAACGTGATGTGAACGGTGAGAAACATGTCAATTAATGCCCGTGGAATGGTGGCTCGTTTGTGGCTAGCTCCCTCGGAAGAATTTGAAGGTTTCAAAAGGCAATATTAGATCACCCCAGAGGGTTAAATAGGGTGATACCTTAAAAATAAGACTTTATAAAAATTAAATGCACTTTGATCCTGCACTGCTAATGTCAGAACCAAAAAGACCACCTTGACGGTTAGTCACCAGTGTCAGTAACATACAAAATTAGAGTACACAAATAAAATGAGACAAAACATAGGATATGTTTACGATGTTTACTATTCCAAATAGGATTTATCACCCTCTAAGACACCTCTTTCCTTAGAATTTAATCACTTTCACTTCTTGTTCACTGAAAAAGTACACTCTAATAACCTGGGTTTTACATATTGTCTACCGTCCTAATCTCACTTGACTAAGAAATCTCAGCTAACACACTCATTATGTATTAACCTCTTAATACCTAATTATCCAAGTAAGTTTCCCAACTTACTTGTTAGAATTCTTCCTTACAAATATTCAAATGAACAATGAGCACATAAAAGAGTATTAAGGATGATTTCACTTGAACTCTTTTCTCGATGTAATTTTTTCTTGTGTTTTGCCAAATGCTTCAACTCTGCTTTTTATAGATTTAAAACCCTCTTCACTGGGAGCAGTACTTGCCATTTAATTTCTTCAATTAATTATGTTCAAAACCTAATGTTACTGATTCGAACCTTGGTGTTTTTAAGACTGACTCTTGATTGACGAAAATAATGAATCTTGATTGTTGACAAAAGAGCTTAGTTTGATCTCCAGAGATCTCACTGAAATCAATCAAAAAATTTACAAATGACCTCAAGATTGATTTAATACAACTGTTCTAAACTAGATCAACTAAAATCTTTACAAGATCCTAGATGATAAGCAAGAATATATTGCATTACAAAAATATAATCCACTCAGACGAGAATAAAAAAGAAATTGAAAACAATATATCTCAAGAATAAAATAAGATCATATACATCATTTTTCAAACAATTATGCTAATACAAAAGTTAGTGATTCTGACTTTGACATTGAATTCTCATACAGAAAAGTTGAGCAAGTATAATATAACTCAATAAACCGAAGTTGAGCTTTTGTCTTTCACTTAAAACATCCAATATCCTTGAGCTGTAACATTTAAATAGTCAATGGTCTTACCACTAACATGGATGGAGTCTTCAATCTCCCCGTTTTTGATGAAAGGCAAAACTTCAATTTGACAATCATATAGACATATCAAGCATATTAAGCAAATCATAGCAAAATATAACATAGTTAGTCATAGCAAGACAAAAGGGTGCCTCTAGTCACCTAGCTATGAACAATAGAACTTTCAAAGCCTTTCAGGTAGGCTTTGATCATTCAGCATCAATGTTCTTGAGTGCACATCATTTCTCCTCCTTTTTGACTTTCTCCAAAAGGGTTCAACTCGCAAAAATTTTTGGCAAATCATTGTTTAAAAACATCCAGATTGTTCAGAAATATAAAAATAAGAAATTATTTTTGAGGACAGAAAGAGCATCACGCTTGATTATCAGGATGGGGGGCTCGAGCATTTGACTTTGGTTTCTTTACAGCCTAGCTAGAGCACGCCAATCTCTTCCCCAATGTTGACTTCTTAACTCACTTCGGCCTGGATCATCTTCAATACTGTTTTCAATCTAGCTACATTGGCTCCAAACTTATCATTTATTATCTTTAAGGACCCTTCCTCTACCTTCAGATCTGAAATAATACTATTGAGCTCGAATACACACTAAGCCAAATCCTATCATATCCCTATGAGATCCATCAATATCTTCTTGATCTCCACCTAACTAGTCTTTCGACTGGTAAGCTCCCCCTTAATCTCCTTAAGATCTCCTTTAAACCATTCTGTCCAAGGAGGATGGATAATCTCAGAATAGGGTTGAGGTGTGGGGGTCTCAATGTCATTGACAAAAATCTCCTCCTCATGCTTCCAATGACCAGAGGAGGAGGAGTTTGAATTTTAGGCTCTTGAGTGTGTTCTCATTGATGGTGGGAATCCAAGTGTTGAGGAGTTCATCTCCCTCAAAAGAGGCTTGGAAAGTCTTGAAAATAAGAGTTAAGAGGTTTGAGTAAGAAAATGGATAATTCCATGATAAATTGTAGACCTTGGTCATATGCTTAAGGATAAGCTCGGCAAAGTCAACAAAATATCCCCCATAATGTAGTAGAGGGTTTTGAGAAGGGTATCACTGGGGGTCTTTTTTGAAGATCCTGGGGGGTATATGGTCCTAACTAGGGTATAGAATAGGATCTGACGGTCTGAGTAAAGGGCAATATAGGATTGATTGATCATCTTAATCTTGGCAAGGTTGACATATTTTTGATGACAAAGTTTGCGGGCTTTGGCTGCTAATATTGGGAGGGAAATTTTGAGGGGTTAGGGTTGAGATTAAAGATCCTCTCAATGAATGCACTGATGAGGGTGATAGTGGTACCCTTGACCTTGGTGATATAATAGGTTCAACTTTTTTGAAATTAGCATAGAAGAGTCAAACTAACTGAGGGTATACTTCATCTCCAACCTCAAATAAACTCATGCAACCCAAGTTGTCCAATTTTTTAACAAAGGAAAATTGTGTTTTTTTCAGAAAGTCTAGATCTACAAATTCATAAAACACAAACTCCCTCTCAAACACATGGTTATATCTCTTACTCCCGTATTTGTGAACCACTCAATCGAATAATCAGGGGGTCCTAGATCTTCTAAGGACTCAAGTTTAGAGACAAAATTATTGAAATTAGTAGACGCTGTGGCCTCAGAGTTTTAATTTGTAGTAGCTTCACCAGAATTTGGTAAGTGACACAGAGTGGCACCATGGGTTTTTTTAACAGGGGTGGCAAAGGCTTCAGCAGGGACTCCTCCTTTACACTTTGAAGACATGGTAGCAGTTGTAGGAATGAGAGAGAGAGGGGGAAAGAGAGAGAGAGAGAGAGAGAGTGGTGAAATAAATGGGTGTGGATGAGAGAGAAAGAACTAGAGAAGGAGTGGCTATACTATTAAGGCTAAGACACGCTCCTTTTATAGAGAATAGGAGCAAGTAAAAGAGTGGAAGGTGGCAATTTTTGGAAGGTATGGGAAATCTTGGGGATAGGATCAAGGATAGTTATTAGAAAAGTGCATCTATGCTCTTTAAAAACAGGACAGGGAGAGAATTGGTTTTGAAAAGATTTGAAAAATCACAGTTTTTAAAATACGGTAGTTGTTGATGTATTTATTTGATTTAAATCGACAACTTCTAGTTGCTTACCATAATTGATAAGTGAGACTGATATTCAAAATTCGATGCCACATATTTGATCTGGACTTTGAGAAGATGTCCCAATACCTACTCCATTGTCATTGGTGCTCCATTATCATTGGTGATAGCTTGCAATACTTTATCACGTTGGACCTTTTTTTTTAGGGACCATCCCCTTCAATTCATGCATCCATTTTTAACATACCAAGTTTACTTCGAATAAAAATGAACTGATCTTCACCAACTGGCTTGGTGAAAATGCCAGTTAGTTATAACTGTGAAGGAACAAATTGAAGAATGATATTACATTTTTCAACATGATCTCATATTAAGTAATGCATGACTTTAATGTGTTTGGTCCTTGAGTGCTGGACTGATTTTTTGTGATGTTTATTGCACTCATATTGTCACATCAAATAGGAACCTTTTAAAAAATCAAAACCAATATCTCATAACTATTGTATGATCCAGAGTATTTGAGCACAATAAGCTCCTGCTACAATATATTCAGCTTTAGTAGTTGGTAGAGCTACTGAGCTTTGTTTCTTTGAATGCCATGAGACTAAGGAATGTTCAAGGAATTGGTAGTATCTTGAGGTGCTCTTTTAGTCTACCTTGGAACGTGCATAATCTATATATGAGTATCCAACGAGATTGAAATCTCCATATTTGGGATACCATAAACCAATATTCTTGGTTCGTGTAAGATATCTAAAACTTTTGATAGATGTTAAATGTTATTCTTTATGGTCACTTTGGAACCGAGCACATAAGCATATACTGAACATAATATCTGGTCTAATTGCAATTAGATAAAGCAATGGGCTAATCATTCCTTTGTAGACCTTTTCTGACACTGACTTACCACTTGCATCAAGGTCCAACTTGTATTCAATGCTATTGGGGTGCTAGCATGCTTGACATCATCATGCTTGTATTTCTTCAAGGGTTCTTTTACATACTTACCTTGGTTGATAAATATGTCATCTTGACATTGCTTGACCTGAAGCTCTGGAAAGAATTTGAGTTCTGCCACCACGTACTCATCTTAAACTCCTTACCCATCATATTAGAAAGCTGTTGACATAGAACATCATTGGTGGAACCAAATATGATATCATCTACATAAACTTGAATAAAGAAGTCCTCCCCCTTTGTTTTACTGAAAAGAGTTTTGTCAATCTTTCCTCCTGTAAAATCATTTTCCAAGGAAAATTTGCTAAGACGTTCATACTAAGCTCTTTGGCTTGTTTTAAGCCATAAAGAGCTCCATGAAGCTTGAGAACATGATTTGAAAATTCGGAGTTTTCCAAGCCAGGGGTTTACTCAACATAGAGTTCTTCATTTAAAAAGTCATTTAAGAAAACATATTTGACATCTATTTGAAATAACTTGATGCCCATGTGGGATGCAAATGCAAGTAATATGCGGATGACTTCTAATCTAGCCACTGGTGCAAAGGTCTCATCAAAGTCTATCCGTTCCTCTTTGTTGTATCCTTTTATAACCAACCTAGCTTTGTTCCTAACCACTGCTCCATATTCATCTAACTTGTTCCTAAACATCCATTTTGTCTAGTGTAAGAGACCAAACTTGATTCCTTTTAAACTAGTTAAGTTCATCTTAATTACAAGGTCAATGTTCAGTTTGGGTCTCCCAGTACCTCAACATAGTGATTTGGTTCTATTTGAGAAACAAATGAAAAGAATGCACATAAATTTCTCAAGGATGAACTTGTTCTTATACCTGTGTTAAGGTTAGTGAGTAAGCTGTTCAAAGGATTGGCAGACTTATATTTGAATCCCTTCCTTGGTTCATTGAAATGGTTTTGAACCTATTCAAGGATGCTTGAGAATGGCTCATTATCAACTTGGAGTCTCTCACAAGCATCTTGTGATGTTTTTAGAGGAACTCCAGTGTCATCAGGCTGACTTTGTTCATCTTGATTTGGACTTTGGCCCACATTGCTAGGAGCACATTGGTGATTATTAGTGTTCAAGGCTCCTTCATCTTCATCATCTATACATTTGCTTAGTTGAAACTCATCACATAAAGATGAACTAGCAAAATCATTGTTAGTTTCATCAAAGACAACATGAATAGATTCCTCAATAACTTTGGTACATTTGTTGTAAACACAAGAAGCTTTATTAACAAAGGAATAGCCAACAAATATACCTTTATCACTCCCTGGATCAAATTTACCAAGGGTTTTTCTTACCATTGTTGTGAATGAAGCACTTACTTACAGAGGTTTTGAAATATGAAACATTAGGCTTCTTGCCTTTGAACAATTCACGTGGAGTCTTTTTGAGGAGTGGTCGAATGAGGCATCTATTAAGTATATAATTTACAGTATTAATAGCCTCAGCCCATAACGACTTTAGAGGATCATTTTCACATATCAATGGTATGGCCATGTCTTCCAATGTTCGATTCTTCCTCTCAACAACTCCGTTTTACTGTGGTATCTTTGGTGTTGAAAAGTTATGGGAATTGTCATTCTTGTTACAGCAATAAATGAACTTGTCTTACTCAAATTCTCTTCCATGGTCAGTCCTGGTGGCAACTACTTGCAAGTTATTTGACATCAGTAATTTCCTGCATACCTTTACAAACTTTTGGAGATCTTTGGTTTTATCTTTTAAAAAGATCACACATGTGAATCTAGAGTGATCATGCACTGACAAATACGTATGAACTTATTTCTAGACTTCTAATGCTGATTGGTCCACAAAGGTCCATATGTAGCAATTCCAAACTCCTTGGGGTAGACATACTTTTCAAGGGTTTAAAGGAAGCACATACTTGCGTACCTCTAACACATACACTGCATGTGTGATCTTTCTCAAATTTGTAATGAGGTAACCCTCTTATTAAATCATGCTTGACTAATTTATGAAGGGCTTCTATGCTAACATGTCCTAATCTACGATATCAAAGCCATGCATCATCATAGGATGCTTTTAGACTGGAAAGATACATAGGAGAGATATGATCAAGGTTTATGGCATAAACACTGTCCAATCTAAAACCATGCAATACAATGTCATTGGATCTGGTATTTTCAACAGCATATTGGGATTCATCAAACCATACACTGTTGCCCTTATTATAGAGCCGTGAAATACTCAACATTGTATTTCAAACCAGACATTGTCAATAGAGTTTGTAGAATCCTTACCAATCTTGCCAATCCCAAGGATATTACTTCGGCCATTATCTCCAAACGTCACTTTACCTAATTTTTGTTTTCAAAACTCAGTAAATATTGAGGTATCTCCAGTCATATATCTTGAACACCTACTGTCCAAATACCTGAGATTGCTCTTTACTTTTAAGCACACTTGGAAGAGTAGAATCCAAACCTTCCTACATTCTTTGGTAGCACAGTTTGGAAGAAGATGAACAATGTCTAGCTTCGAGGACATTTAGCCTTTGGAAAACCATACTTGTATGATTCTTGGGTAACTTTGCCGCTAAATTTTCTATAGTGCTTGTGACGTTTATTAGGTTTCGAATGACTAGGATATTTATGATCAAAGTAGGTGTGGTTCAGGAAAAAAAAAGATTGTGGCCCATCTAAAAATCTAGCTCAATCTGTAGAACATGTGATTTTCTTTCTCTCCCCCTTCTGGAACATACTACGAGAATCTGGTTTTACTATTCACTTTGGGCATCTAAATAGGTGTAAGTTTATTTTGGGTTTTACGTAGGCCAGATGGATATTAGAAATATAGGAAGAACTAGAATTGGGGCTTGTGTTTCATATTTGGGTCTTAGGTTAAGATCATGATTTAATTAGGTTCCCGGGCCCAGATAGAACAATTGAAAAATATTATCGGCTTCTAATTAATTAATGACTTTGCAATTAGAAATTTTAAGTAGTCAATTCTGCTACATTCTAACTAATCATTTGCCTTCAACCAAACCTATAATCATTTTGCACTATTCATTTAACCTTTTTGGGGGGGGGGGGGGGGGAGGATAGCCAGCTTCCAACTAGCCTGAATTGGTGGGCTGGCCATAGAGAGAGAGGAAAACTGTATTAGAGTATGAAAGTTGATATTATCCCACAATGATAAAAATACAAACAATATGAAAGTAAGTATTATCCCACATTGATAAAATTGAAGGGTTTGAGTATGCATATAAGCTTATGAGTTACTCTACTCATTAGCCATTGGTTTTAGGATGGAACCTCATTTGGGCTTATATACATGACTCTTTGTTCATTGCTCAATTGGCATAAAAATTTATCATGGTATCAGAGGAAGGTTGCTCAATCTTAATTTGCCACCATCCCCTTTAGATTAAAAATTATGTGCACGTGCTGGACCTTGTTAGTAGCCCACACGTCAGGAGGCGTGTTAGAGCATGAAAGTGGGTATTGTCCCACAATGATAAAAATATAAATAATATGAAAGTAGATGTTGTCCTACACTGATAAAATTAAAGGGTTTGAGCATGTATATAAGCTTATGAGTTACTCTATCAATTACCAATTGGTTTTGGGATGGAACCTCATTTGAGCTCATATGTATGACTCTTTGTTAATTGTCTAATTTGTATAAAAATTTAACAAACTAGGCTTGCTCAAATAATCATTGAACTATCATCTTTTTTTTAAAGTAAATTATCAGATTATCTTAATGGTGGTATTACTGATCATTTTTTACAGGTAAATATTTTTTTGGGTGAAATTTTCAGTTTATTATAGGTCGAGTATGCACTTGGATATTTGGCTCCCCCCCAAAAAGTGTGTAGTCTAATTATAATGCTAGTTTAATCTTAGTTTTTGTGATTTTTTTAACAAGACATACTGTAACCATTAGCCATATATACATGTAAGTGAAAACGGACTAACATAACGAGATAATAATATAAATTGATAAAGATGCGAATGTAAAATTATCTCTAGTAAAATTATAAAAAAACTATATATATCTCTATATGGCTAGAGAATTTAAGAAACTCATCCCATTCAATTTCGAGCTTTTCAGATCTCGAAGACTTCCCTTCAAAATTGCTCGTTAAGATAGTTAACTCCACACATGCTCAAACTCTTATAAGGAATACAATCAAATGCTATTTTTTAAAAAGGATGACCATGGTAATGTCAAATTGTATTGACCTAAAAATATGACATGTGATTTAAAATCACCAGATTATCAATAGTTAAATTAATTATTGATTATTGACTTTGAATATTTATCGACATAGTTTTGAAAAATTAAAAATAATCAAACAATTTCACACAATTTATGAATAGTAATACTTTTTATTATTCAATCCTACAATACATTTTTCCAATTTGGTATGTGATAGGGTATTATGATAAGATCTTTCTATCATTTTTATTTAATAAAAAATAACGGAACTTAATAGTGTGGTTGTCTTGCTCCCCCAAGGTCATGAAAATCGGCTTGTCTCATTATCTTCGAAACAGTTCGCAAAATCAAAGTCAAGCCAATGAATCAAGTCATCTGCAATGGTCAGAGTCAGATTGACTTTGATCACCATTGTTCATTATAGCAAAATTAGTGGAAGGAAGGAGAGAGAGGGGTGACCGAGAACAAGAAAGACGTGGGCTGAACTGTCGAGGTGAACCATATTCTCGCTGCGACTTAATATCATATTAAGTAGTATTTAGTATTTTAATCATA
Organism: Carnegiea gigantea; assembly: GCA_029747015.1. NCBI lineage: Eukaryota > Viridiplantae > Streptophyta > Magnoliopsida > Caryophyllales > Cactaceae > Carnegiea > Carnegiea gigantea. The sequence goes on from JAKOGI010000500.1 coordinate 107,471, forward strand.
TTAATACGTTAATACGTTAATTTTTAGTGT